>JAXQQM020087114.1:0-224110 GCA_034641835.2 Pinus albicaulis
TAGAAGTAACAATATATTTAATGTTATTAATATTTTGCAATGTAACATTTTCGTCGATCTCCCAATGATTTAACCAAGCCCAAGTATCTTTATACCAACCTCGTTTGAGCCTTAGGTGCTTCTAGATAGAATTTAAAGCTAGCTTAACAAGTCTAAGCTCTCCCATGTTATTGATTCTGTGCTTGTACAACAGGATCCTGGTCATAGCTAGGCTCTCGATAGGGGAAAGATCCAGTTCTATAAGGAGAATAAGATAAGGTGCATTGCTTTTAATTTTGAGGTTATATGTTTTAAAATGCTTCTGGATTTGCTCAATCTTCCTCCAGGATTCTCTAGAGATGTTGCAAACCCAAACCTCACATCCATACAAGAGAACAGGAATGACTAAAGTTTCAAAGAGGAGCTTCTTTTTATCCCACATCACAAGGTTTTTTGTTGTACAACTATTTTCAAGACCAAAGTAATATTTCCACCCTCCATTAATCCTTTTCTCAATGCTATAGTTTCAGTTGAGCTTGTGATGAATATCAATTCCTAAGTACTTGTAAGAAGGCACTTCCTCCAAGTTGCTATTGTCATACACAAAATTAGTGTAAGTGTCCTTCTTGGATTTGATAATCATAATTTTTTTTCAGTGTTAACAGTTATACCCATGGTAGAGAAGAAATCCTTAAGAAGTCTTAGTTGCTTATCAAGTCAGATAGGCACCTTTCTAGAAGAACAATATCATTAGCATAGATAAGAAGGATGATGACTATTCTAGCTAAGATAGTGCCATCACAACCCTCTAAAAAACCTTCTAGCTTGTCGATGTAAATGCCAAATAGGGTAGGGGAGAGGGGGAAACCTTGTTTAACTCCGATATTACACTTAATATCTTTCAACCACCCCTCATTTCACTTAAACTTAGCAAGTACATTCTCATATAACCTTATAGTAGCAACTCTCAACTCGAATAGAACATTTAGCTCTTCTAATCTATTTCATACGTTATTTATAGGAACCGTATTGAAAGCCTTTCTAAAGTCCATAAAGCAACAAAAGGGATTGGATTTATCATTACGACATTCCTCCACAATGATCCTAAGCGTAACAAGGTGGTCCATTATTGACTGATGCCTTCCAAACCCCGCTTTGCCTTTAGCCCGCTTACCTTCACTGTCAAGTCATATGCTCATCTTCTTTTCCAAAAAAAATACCATATAACTTGGCTAAGAGAGGGATAATCATAATTTTTGAATAATTAGAGAGGTTATTTGTATCACCACTTTTACTGTTGGAACACCTAATCCTCCATGGGTAGGGGTGGAATGTGAAAAGTCACAATGGAGTCCAAGTGACCTTGGAATGTGAAACCAAGAGTCAGACCATTGTACTATAAATGTACATCATGTATAATGGAAAAATAAGAGAGCTACACACTTATCCTTCTATTGTGTGTTGAGTCTCTTGTTGTGTGTGTTTATCTTTCTCATACACCATGTGTGTCTTTAACATGGTGTTTAACATGGTATCAGAGCTGATACATTCATAACCAGCTCAGCTCAACCTTGAGTGATCCATTTGTGTTTATGGCCTGTGCATATCTGCAAAAATTCTTGGCCTTTTTACAGCATTTAGAGATTTTCTGCAGCAGTATTTTTTTTTGCATTCATCAAGCTTTCTGCAGCATTCAGAAATTGGTTGTGAAGAAGAGCAGTATTGTGCGTCTTGTTATTGCAGGTTTTCTATTCAAATTCTGAATTTTTCCCTGCAGTTTCTCCCTTTTAATTTATGCATTGGAGAGCTGGTGGAAAATTATTCAAAGTTGGTTTATGAAGGAAAAATTTCTGGGTTTTTTCTGCTGAAATTTCCTGAGAAATTCTGCATTTTTAAAGTCTCCTTCTCTGCGGCTGGAAAAATCATTTTTTCCTCAAGTCTACAAATTTCAGCAAATTATTCTCCTATGCATTTAAAAAAAAATTTCTTTTTCTTAAAGTCAATTTCCTACTATACTCTGCTGTTTTAAAAATAAAAATAAAATAAAAATAAAAAATAAAAAAGAATTTTGGTTCAGGCCTTTCGGCCCCCCTCCCCAACCTCCAATTTTTTGACATTACAGCAACAGCCCTTCTCAACCCTACATGCCCTCGCACCGAGCTCCCTCACCCCTTACAATGCTCACACTCTATGCTCACACTCCACCGTTACCTCACGGAAAACTTCCCTACGCTCTTTGCTACCCGGCCTTGCAACCCACGGCTCCCCAACTCAACGCTCACTCTAACCCCTATCCCCTTGCTTCATACCCATCCTCGGCTACACTCTGCCCCAACCTAGCCCACCTCCCTTCCCAACGCTGCTCCCCGCGCTAACAGTTTGGGCCACGACTCCCATCTACGCACCGTTACCTTACCCGCTCAACCCATACCCCTCTGCATCCTATGCTGCATCCTCTTGCACGCATCTCACCTCGATTCCCCTCCCCCTACACAACACACCCCCAACCTACATCCAACTCTTCCCGCTCGCCCTGTAGACTATGCCTCTCCCTACACTAACGCAACCCCTCTACAAACTCTCATTGCTCCCCCTTACCCACACTCATAACCGCCCCTCTCACGGCATCCTCTCCCCACTACACCCTTCGCTCCTCACCCGCAACCCTTCAGCTCCCTCACCACACTCGACCGCCCACTTCACTCCCCTTCCCACGACCACTCAGCCTCCCTCCCTCCACGCAAGTTTTGTCCTAGCTTTTTTTTCTTTTCTTTTTAATTCCCTTAGATTCCCCTCCCTTAAATTTGTTTTATTTTTTAATTTAATTTAAAAAAAATTAAAATAAATAAATAAATTCCCTCCCATTTACAATTAATATCCCACCCATAAATCCCCTTCCCATTATTACAATCCCTCCCCAATTTTTTTAATTAATCCCAAATAATTAATTAAAAAAAAAAAAAGTAGAGAGAGAGGAAGAAAGGAAGTAAATAGCACAGAGAGAGGAAGAGAAAATGAAAAATAGGAAACGAAGAAAATGACATATGAGGAAATGATAAATACATAGTGAAAAGAGAAGTTTTGCATTGTGATTTGTGGCATTGATAGAAGGGTGATTTTATGCAAGAGATTTACATGTGAAGACGAGTTGTTATTGGTGTAAAACAACTCTTTTGAAGAATAAAAATCAGCTGCCTCAAAGGCTTCTTGCACGTTGTTTTCGCTGCACATTTTTGCAGAAATATTGTATTGAACTGACATTGTATTGCTTCTTCATTCATAGTTGCAATCAGTATTTGAGTTGAAAAATTGTTGATGTAAGTCATTGTTGCTTGCTGGTTAGACATCCAAGTCTATACCTTGAAGAGAATATTTTGGTACTTTGGAAGTTCTCTTGAATCATTTGTATTTGTTTGAATTGAAGTTTAATCACATTGTAAATGGGTGCATTTTCGGTTGAAGCCAACACCCTTTATTTTTTAGCCTAAGTTGTTGAAAAATGGCTAAAATCAATGACGCATTAGAGTTGTTGAATAACCTCATTCATTCAAATGTTCATGATATAGTAAAAATGAGCAAGGATTCTCTTTGTAATATTCAAAGTTGTTTGCTAGATGCAGAAGAAAAGATTGAGTTTTTGTAGTTGGAATCTCAGTTCCAACAAGATGAACTTTAGCAAAATATTCACCATTCTGAACCTATTTCTGTTCAGAAGATTGTGAAGGACTCTCATCAAAAGAAAGAAGATAAAGTTGCAGCTGATTCAGATTTAGTTTCTTGCACAAGAGAAGATGTACATGCAGATGCAACAGTTCAACCTGCACTTCTCAAGCCCATCATCAAACCTTGGGAAGAGCTTGTCCACAACAAGCATAGAAATGGTCTTGGATATGACAAGGATGTTTCATTTCATATTCCAGACTACACCAAACCCATCAAATTTCAGAGTGTCGAATTCCTGTATGAAAGTTCACCTGCAGCTGTTTCAGATCCTGCTCCACTTCCACAACAACAATAGATTGTAAAATGCCAACACTGTGATCGAATTGGCCATATCAAAGATCACTATTTTGATCTTCATCCATGCAAGTATTGTGGTCGGCACACCCAATCTTTAGACAGATGCTTCAGAAACAAGCCTCCTGAAAGAACAAAGATTCATCTTGGATGGATCGCTTCTTGGAAATGGGCATCAGCAGCCAAGAAGATGTTTAGGTCACATGTCAGAACATGTTCACGAATATTTAGCAAACTTGCAGTTGAGTTTTTGCTAACATCTCACCTTGTCCCTGATAGGGGGGAAATGGTGGTCATCTACAAGCTTCGACGCCAGATCAAGCGAGCCTGAGCCACAATCTCTCATTCCATGTTCAGAGTTTTAGCCAGAGACACAACAGTTCAAGAAAACCTGAGCCACAATTCGTCATTTCAGATTGTAGCCAGAGACACAGATGTCCATGAGCATGCCTTTGGTTGGTGGACAACCTTAAACCATCATCTTTGGTTGGTGGACAGCCTTAAACCATCACAGGTTGTAGACCTCCCTTCTTTTAGGCTGAAGGTCTCCCTTTCATATATGAGGGACACTTCCTCTAGCAGAAGCCTTCAGCTTCTTACTAGCTTTGGTTGAGTTCCAGGAAATGATTCAAGCATTCTAGTGTTGTTGGTAATCCTTAAACCATCACAGGTTGTAGACCTCCCTTCTTTTAGGTTGAAGGTCTCCCTTTTTTATGAGAGACAATTCCTCTAGCAGAAGATTTCAGCTTCTTCCCAATTTTGGAAGAGTTCTAGGAATTGCAAAAATTAGTGTGTTCCAGTGTTGGTGGTCATCCTTAAACCACCTATTTTTTCCAACATTTCAGAGAGTTGATTAAGCCTAAGCACTACCATGTATACTTTGTAGATTTGTTTTACAACTCTCTTCTTGGACTCACACATACCCCTTCAGATTAAGGGGGGGAATGTTAGAACACCTAATCCTCCATGTGTAGGTGTGGAATGCGAAAAGTCACAATGGAGTTCAAGTGACCTTGGAATGTGAAACCAAGAGTCACACCATTGTACTATAAATGTACATCATGTATAATAGAAAAATAAGAGAGCTACACGCTTATCCTTCTATTGTGTGTTGAGTCTCTTGTTATGTGTGTTTATATTTCTCATACACCATGTGTGTGTTTAACATGGTGTTTAACATTTACAAATAGGAATTATGAGGCTATGAGTCCATGGTTTAGGGAACCCTTTCTTGACTACTTGATTTAAAAGCTTGTGGATGTGAAGGATGAGGACAAGACCTCCAATTTTAAGATTTCTTCCTGGTAACCTTCAATGTCCTTAGCTTTTCCATTTTCCAAGTGCTTAACCTCAAGATCTATGTCTTCTAATGATAAAACTTGTTCCGTTGTGAGAAAGGTTTCAAAGTTATCAATGAAATTTGGGGATTCATAAAGCTTTTTAAGATAGGAGTTCCAGTCGTGTAAATAAATTATATTATTATCTTTAGTTTTTCTAGTTAGAATAAGCCTCCAAAATTTCTTAGGAGCTACCTTAGAGAGGTGTATATTTTCATGTCTTTTATGAATATAATGCATTTTTTTCCTTTTAGTTTGGGCTTTGCATATTTTAATCTTGCTAATTTTAAGAGACTCATCAAAAACTTGCTTAATATCTCTCCTAGAAATTTTACAATCTTTATCATACCAAGGGTTCGTTTTGTTATTTCTTTTATTGCTTGAAACTTCAATTGAGAACTTATTAATAAAATATGAGAGGGTTGTAGTAAAATTATGATAGAGGTATTCTATGTTGTCTATACTAGATAAAGAAAGAAAATTAATTTTTAATTCATTTAGAAAAGATAATTTTTATTTTTATCAAAGATTAAATACTTTTGGCTAAAAGAGCTTAGTGATTACTTCAAAATTTTAATTTCTATTATTATATAAATTTTAGAAAATTATTAATATATATATATATATATATATATATATATATATATATATATATATATATATATATATATATATATATATATATATATATATATATATATATGAACATATGTTTATATACATTTAAGGTACTTGTTTCAACAAATTGTTATAAATAAGTTTGGGTAGTCCATGTGATAAGAATTAGTTGGAATTTAGATGGGTCAGATACATTTATTTACATTTATTTATAGTAATTAATTAATTGAAGAGTAAAATGAAAGTTCTATCTATCATTTTTTTTTATTGAGTTTTGAGTTTCTTAACTCATTTAAGAAATTGAAAAACCTTGAAAATAATATTAAAAATAATTAAATGGTGCTTTAAAAAAAACCATTAAAAAAAACATACATTATAATTATATTAAGATTATTAAATAAATCATTTTTTAAACGCACCACTTCAAAATAAATCATAAAATATTGCTTAACTAATTGTTCACTTAGGTCTTAAACTTCACATAAATACATATAAAAATATTATAAAAACATATACCTTATATCGTATTAAGAATATTACAACAATTAATAATTCTTGTAAAATTTCAAAACAAAATATCTATAGAGACATATAAAATAAACTTTTGTTAAATCAACAACGTCAAATAAAGAGGCTTTCTATCATCTTTATGAAACAATAAAAAAAATAAATCATGATAAATATTTAAACAATGATATTACTTAGTAAAAAATTTAATCGATGTATTCATGAATATGGCTATACCTTGGTTTTAACCATAATAACAGGGTACCCTTCACAGACATTGGAGAGCACGTAGACTGCTCCCGTACCCCAAGCTCCTGAGCTCGAGAGCTGGTAGGAAACTCTCTCGCTCTTTCGGGAGCTTGGGATCTTGTAGGAAAATTTCCAAAATCACTTTGAGCTTCACTACAACAAATTTTGACATTTGTGGTACTTATTTTGAGCATATTTTCACCTTTTAGGCACCCATTTTGAGCACAGAAAGTACCATTTGTTTGTTTTCTAAGTGATACATATAGGTGTGGAGATATAGCAAATATGTCAACAAAATATATATACAGTGGCCAGTCATTCCTTGGTAGATTTTGTTGCAAAAATTGAAGTTCAAAATTTGCAAATAAGTCTACCTTCTTGAATGCTATCTTGAAGCTTTAATGATAAGATTCAACAAATTACAATGATGGTGAGAAAGAGAAAGAGTAGAATGTTAGTCAGTTTCACCTATTACATTTCCAAACCTGAATCTAGAAATTGAATATAATATAGTGTTGCATGAAATCACATTATAATCAAGTAATAATAAAGGGAGTTTTCTTTAGTGCAAGTTTTTGAAGTTTCAGGTGCCAGAATCCGGTGAAATTTTTTTGACTCTATATATGGATTTAGCACCCTCAAAAACTTCTAGGGCACTTCCATTGTGCAAAGTTAGCAATTAAACTTATCTTTTCAATAAATTCCTGCCAGAATTTAGAGAAATTACACCGTAAAAAGTCACCGTCAAAGCCTTCAAAAAGTTGCACTAAAGACTACTCGATAATAAAGGTTTCCTGTAAATTTGGGCAAAGCTTCTAGCCGTACCACATACTTGTTCTCCTTACCCGAAGTAACCACATACTAGAAACTCGTGCAACATAATTTTTAACACTTATCTAACTGAAGTAACTACATACTGGAAACTCGTGCAACATAAGTTTTAAGTTTTAACACTTATCTAACTCGTGAAACATAGGTTTTAACACTTATCTAACTTTTATAACAGCATGGAGTTGAAAATTTTCAAAAGAAAATTTTCTTCAATATTAATAGGTAAAAAAATCATTGATTTAAATATTTAAATATTTACTTTATCCAAAAAGAAAACACAATTTTTTTTAAATTCTAATTAAAAATTAATTTTATATTTTTCAATTTAATTTGATAGTTTTTTTTGGTTAAATTTAAAATTTTACTCATGCAAAGAAATGAATGATTAAAAAAATACTCATTTATCACTATAAATTATAGGCATGTTTAGTGAACTAATATTTTTACATAGAAGGTGTTTTTATGATGGGTTTGGTTGGGAAGATTCAACCAAGAGGATCAATTTTGTCCTCTTGCGTCCAACAAAAGAAAAAAAAAATTTGAAAGTTGGGGGATATATATGTTTAATAATTGTTAAATGTAATATTGTTAGATTTTTTTATTAATAAAAAGTTTTATTTTAAGAAGAGTAAAAATTAGTTTCTAAATTAAAAATTTGAGAATTTTTTTATATTAAAATAATAATATTTTCAAAATCGCCCAGTTGGTATAATAAAATTAAAAGTAACAAAGAAGTGTAAAAATAAAAATAAAATTAGTAAGTTCCATCATATAACATTGTAAGAAGAAGAGTAAGTTTTATATTTTAAAGGTTTTAAAAATTTTAAAACACATTTTTTTTTTTTTACTTTTCATAGTCTTTTTTTGTGATAGTGATTACAATGTTTGACTATATCAAGATTATTACTCTACGTTTTTATTTCAAGAAAACAACATTATTTGAGGATGGTTCATCACAATGATTAATATGGACGTGATAAAGATAGTGATTGAGAAATAAATTTCATGTCATGTAGACATCATTCAAACCTACTATTTATATTTAATATCTTACTCTTTGCATTGGACTCTCATGTTGAACTTGTATAACTTATATTATTAGATTTTACTTCCATGTTTAATTTGATATAATTTCTCTTATTATTTCTAGATAGTCTTAAATAAACAGAAAAGGCTAATGTTGGACATAATTTAATGAAATTTATTTATAGTTTTGAACATAATATTATTTCATTTCCATTTTTTTTTAAAAAAAAAAGTTATAATTTTAAATATATATATTAAGTATGGTCAAAACACAACAATTAGAATGTTTTAGATCAATTATGGTTTTTTGACAACATTTCACACCGTGCCATTACCACTAATTCTATTTTTTTTTGCCACACAGCGTCTCAAGGACCATTGGGCAGAAATATCTTCCCCTCCATTTTTTTGTTTCTCTACTTTCACTCTCCGTTCCAGCAAAATGTATTGCAGATTATCCTTCCTTGTAGGATTCTATGTGGCTCTAAGTGCCAGTTTATTAAATGGTACTTTCTTGTCATTTTGATCATGTGTGCAACCCCAAATATTTATTGTCACAGTTTCTTTTTTTTTTGGTAAAAATACATATGGGCGTGGCTTTTTGCTTTATTTCTTTAAACCAAGGAATTCATGGTGAATTTTTGCTTTAACCAAAGAATGCGATAGATTTTTTCTTATGAAATATTTATATTTCTTGTATTTTCTAAAGTAGAAGGTTTAACAAAATTTTAATTATTATTTTCACATAAGTGCAATTTTTTGTAAAAAAATAAGAATAAGGAAAGAGATAGAATTCTTTCCATGAAAAATTATTAAAAAACATGTACTATGCATAAAAAAGGACATATGAGAAATTTAGAGCATTTAATCTTATTCTTTATTTCATTTTTTTTTTCTTACTTTCATATTTATCTATATTATTTGTTGATTGCTTTAAAAATTCCCTATCATAATTATGATTTTTCCTATATATATTTTATAAATTCTCTTACATTTTAATAAAATAGTGTTATAGGTTCATGTTTACATATTTAATGATTTTCATTTAGGCATTAATCATTTGTAAAAAACAACACAAAAATAGTATTGGAATGTGAACACGGTATTTTACTTGAAACATCTTATTCATAATGTTCAAATAATTTTGATGGGATATATAATGATGTTTTCTTGTATGGTAAAGAAGACATTAATACAAAATTTTGAATTTATTTATGACATATTTACACCAAATTTGTTCCTATAATGGGCTTAGATGGAAGATACAACTAATAGTAGAGAGTGAAATTCATCCTTTCAACATTTTTTTGAGCAAGTGGAAAAACAAAAAAATTAGAAAGTTGATTCAAAACAGAAAAATTAGAAATTTTCTGTGACATCCATTACAAAAAAAATACTTAATGATTTATAAAAATTTATCCTTAGCACATTACATTTAACAATACCTCTTACCTTACATCTACATTTAACTACTTTACCTATACATGAATTTTAATTAACATACAATCCTATCCCTAATGAACAAATACTTATCTATTTGCATGTAGATAGCATAATTCATAATACTATACCATTCCAAAGTATATATAAGTCTAAGTCTATAGACTTGACTTCGACTAAGAAAATGGTACATAAGATATTTGATATTGACACTTACGATGCTTATCATGTTTCGACCGTTGATACTTGTGATGCTTATCCATACCAATAAATTGAAATTTATGATGTTTTAATTACATGTGAATCCTTTCGGCCCGAGCCATGTGATATTAATATGAAAATTAATTATTTTGTACACTTTGAGATTTCTACTGATTTCACCGTGCCACATAACCCACGGCTAACTCACACTTGGGGTTCTATTTGCTGTCGAATCTGGGGTTGAATCAACGGCAGGAGCGAAGCCAGTTGAGGGTTAGGGTAGTCGACCTCCCTCAACCCTAACCGTCTCACTCATTCGCTCGAACACCGACTACATTCAGCTTTGTCTCTCTGCAACTTCTGCCCCATTGCTCGTCTCCTTGTGCCGGTCCATGTCCTCATCCATAGCCTATCATCTTAAACACTTGCATCAACATCATGATTCGGTGACAGGTATGGTTTTCTTATGGTCTTATGTATCGTTTCGGTTCTGTTAGTTGGTATGCCGTCTTCTTTCAGCTATGAGAATTTATTGAGGATTTCCAGCTAATCCCTCAGAGTCTTCCTATTCGGCACTTAACCCTCTGTATTTTCTTAATACAGGGTTATGGTATGGAGAACGACTTCGCTACCCTTCGGATTTTAGGCCACCATCTCTGTCATGACTGTTACATGTAATATTTGCATTTGTATATATATAATTACCATTTGTACTTTTATTTTTAAGTTGTTTACCAAGGTTAAATTCTAGGTTTAGGTTGTAATCCTATTTTCCTACCTTGATTTACTGTGTAGGTCTTGACTTTGGTAGGCTCGGTTTCTCTTCCTCACAGGTAACCCTCATTTCCCACTGTAAATGATAGAGTTGAAGTTTGGATGATACTGCATTTTCCAAGATTGTATTTAATGTTCTTCTGTTGTAACAAGGGTATTATGATTTGATTCCCTCCTCACAACTTCTGCAAGGGCTATGCCGACTCTGGCCTAACCATAGCACCTACGTTTTCTCTATATACAGGTATTATGGCCATCAAATCCTTTCTCTATTTCTTAGATGAGGATTTGTAGGGTTCATTGTTTAATCACCCACCCTTGCGGTCCTTGAGGAAATGCCTTATTAATTTTTCAAGTCAATGTATTTCCATGCACTTTGTTAAGAAGGAAAACTTTTGTTATATGTTATGCATGGTTCTCGGTTCGACACTATAAATTTACACCCACAGTCTAATGACAATGCCCTTGAGTATTACTTTGAATTTTTTAATTAAATTATGTGTTGGTTTTAGCCGAGGTTTTATGCCACACATATATGTGATTTAAATTCATCTTTTCCTTAATTGTAAATGTCTTCCTCTCATTACTCTGAGTTTACTTTGTTATGGCTATGAAAGCCCTATAGGCACATTTTTCTTACTATTCACTTCAACAGTTAATTTTATTTTTACTCAGTTATTGTTTTTCATTCAGTGTTGGTACTCCTCTAAGATGTGTGTGTGTGTATATATATATATATAGTCTTTCATGGTTTATTGAATACAATTTCTTCGGACCTAGCTCGTAACAGAATAGAGATTCTGTAATTTTTTATGTGTTTAGGTGCTTGTACCATTTAACTCTTCCTTATAATGTTTTATCTCTTATGATGATAGTGTCTCAAATTAATATGTTTTTTGTCTAAAATTCTTTATCCGAGAGTTTACATATCATTCGTTTCCCTCCTATTATGTAATTTATAGTTCTACTATTTATAGTCAATTACCGGACCATCATAACTCTGGGTTGTTTACTATTACCCTAGAGTAAGTATTACATGAGAATAGGTATGGCAAGATGATCTGTTATATCTGGAGTAATTACTCTGGACTAATATAACAGTCTCTTCAGTAATATCTCATAAATATTGTAGATGTAACTGTAATTCTTCTGTTTATATTTACTCTTTAAACAATATACATTTATGTAGAAGGGTACTATTCTAGTTTGCAAGAACGAAGGCTAGGATTTTTTTTCATAATAGATAATTTCTTCTTACACACATATCCACAGACATTGTGTATTATTTCTCTTGCATACTGATATATATTAAAATTTATAACACGAAGGGAATTAAAAGAAAAAGAACTGTTTCTGGTAAAGTATTTCAGTTTTTGTCATTTACAAAAGTATCTATTTATATGACCAGAAATCACATACGACTTTCATAAACCATTAAATTTCATGTAGGTCTAGATACTTATCTTTCTCAAAAGCTTCTGATGGTGACCTCCCAAACTTGAGAGAGGCTATTACGTCCTCACCCCCCGTGCTCCGCACCAGAGTAGGGCTTGTTTAGCGTACTATTCTAGTTGAGACCTCAAGACCTTGAGTCCACTCTTCTTTTCTTACCAGAATTGAGGGTTGTTGAGTTTCCACTTTTTCCATCCATCTTTGGATTGAATCTCTTCCTTCAACCTTATGAGTATTTTCTGTAGTCACAAAACCCCTTTACCTTAATGGGATTTACTTTTATCCTCAGAGGAAAAGGTAATTGTTTTAACTTCTTTTCCCAACTACTCTAGAATATTTGAATATTTCATCATCAGAATTTATGGAAAAACATTCCATAATTAATTTATTTATTGAAAATAGAAATAACCATATTCATTAATTCATTTAATATCATTAAAAAAATTAATGTATTATCTTATTTTAAACAAAATTAATAGAAATAGCTTGGAAACTAATCCAGATGTCACATCTTCTCCCTTCAGAAGTAAAAACCTTCATCAATGTTCTATTCTAGATTAGAAAATATCTCTGGGTATGCCTCACACACTAATCCTTCGTCTTCCCAAATAGCCTCCTCTGGGCAAAAGTGCTTCCACTGCACTTTAAATTGGATGATGGCTCACCTCCGGAGCGTGATTTGTCTCTGATCAAGAATACATTAAGTTTATACTAGAAATTTGTCGTCCAGTTGGACCTGCATTTAGCAGGGAATTAAATTAATAATCATGAAATTCATTCCTTTTAGGGATATGGTATTAAATCTTATCCTAGCTTAATGTTTTTCCAATGTTTTACATGCCCTGGATCATGCACATATTGTTTCAGTATTGATACATGAAACACATTGTGCACTTGTATATGACTGGGTAATGCTAATCAATAGGCCATATGTCCTACTCTTTCCAAGATCTAGAAAGGTACATATAACCTGGGAGCCAACTTGGCACATGAAGTCCACCTTAGAGTGATTTTATTTGGTTTTATTCTCACATAGACATGATCAACCAATTCAAATTACCGACAGGTTCTCTTTTTTATATGCATAAATATGTTGTCAATCTTGTGCCGATTTTAGGTTCTGTATAATATTCCTTACCTCCAATTCCATCTTAGCCAACATCTCCGAGCCAAGCATTAATTTGGCTTCTGGACTACTCCAGTTAATGGGAGTTCGACACTGTCTTCTGTATAAGGCTTTGAATGGACTCATTTTAAGAGACTCCTTATAACCATTATTGTACGTGAATTCCACCAACTGTAGATAATCTTCCAATTTTTAAGGTTTTTGCATTACATACATGCGTAGCATGTCTTCCAGGATTTTATTTAATCCTTCAGTTTTTCCATCCATTTGTAGATGATAAGCAGTGCTGAAATTAATTTGTGTTTGCAATCCAGTAAATAGTGCCTCCAAAACATTGAAGTTAACTTTACATTCTGATCCAAAATGATTGTTTTTGGGATGCATGCAACCTACAAATTTCTCTCATGAAAATATCTGCAATCTGCATTGTTTTGTAAGTGGAATGCATGATATGAAGTGAGCCACCTTGCTCAGTCTATCTAGCACCACCTTTATGGAATAATTATGCCCTTTTGATATTGGTAGACCAGTAATAAAATCTAATGATATAACCTCCCAATTCCATTCAGGTACAGGTATGGGCTGCAAAAATCCTAATAGATGTTGATTCTCCACCTTAACCTATTGACATTCAAGAAGCTTGTTTAAATATTCAACAATATTTTTCTACATACCGGGCCAAAAATAAACCTTCCTAATTGCTATCAGCATTTTTTGGTATCCTGGGTGTCCAGAATAATTACTATGGTGGCATTCATCCAAGATAAACTCTTTAAAACTATCTGATTCATAATGTAAAGTGTTCCTTTAAAGGTTAAAAGCTGGTCCTTGCTAATCCCATAATCTGATTATTTTTCCTATTTTTTTGCTTCCTTTGATTGCTGCAATAGGAATTGGTATTCAGGATATTTCCGAGCTCTTGTTTTATCTGATCCTAAATTTAAATTCGACTTGATTAAAATAGAGTTCATACACACAATATAGTTTTCTGCTCAAGGTGCCAACCCCACAATTTTCCTTGTCTTGAACATGCTGAATGTCAAAATTAAATTCACTTAAAAATGCATTCCACCTTGCGTGGAGAGCGTTTAAATCAAATTTTTTGAAATAACTGGTTAAAATACTATGATAATTCTTTAGCACAATTCTCTTTCCCAATAAGTAGTGTCTACACATCGTGAATGTGTGCACTACTACTGTTAGTTCCAAATCATAAGTGGAATATCATTGTTCATGCTCCTTTAATTTTCTTGACTCATAGGAAACAACCCTTCCCTCTTTAGATAATATTTCTCCTACTCCTTCCTTACAGATGTTGATGCATACTTTAAATTCCTTGTTGGGGTCATCTACCCTCAACACAGGGCCAGAAGTCAGCGAGTGTTTCAATAATTCAAAACTAGCGCAAGATTCACTGGTCCACCTAAACACCTTCCCCTTTCTCTAGAGAGATGTAATATGAAAGGAAACCTTGGAGAATGCTTCAATGAAATGCCTATAATATCCAGTTGATACCATAAAATAATGTGTATACGCCACGTTCTAGGGTACCCTCCATTCCATGATAGTCTTTATTTTCTCGGGATCTACTACTATACCTTCAGCAGAAATGACATGGCCTAAGTACTGTATTTGTTCTTTGAAAAAGACACACTTGCCAAACTTAGAATACAATTGATGTTTTCTCAACATCTCCAGCACCTTCCTTAAATGTTCCTTGTGGTCTTCCATGGTTCTTGAATAAATCAATATGTTGTCAATAAATATAAGAACAAACTTATCCAAAAAGGGATGAAATATGCCATGCATCAAACTCATGAATGTTTCTAATGCTTTGGTTAAACCAAACGGTAGTACTATGAACTCATAGTGCCCATCTCTGGTGTGAAAGGTTGTTTTATAAGTTTCCTCATCTTTAATTCAAATGTGATGATATCCAGATCTTAAGTCTATCTTTGAAAACATAGTTGGTCCCTTCACTTAATCAAATATATCATCTATACTTGGTAGTGCGTATTTATTCTTGACTATAAATTTATTGAGCTACTAGTAATCCATGCACATTTGCATGGTTCTATCCTTCTTCTTTACAAACAGTACTGGTACTCCCCATGGGGATACACTTGGTTGAATATACCCCTTATCCAATAGTTCTTGTAGTTGCATTTTTAATTTTGTTAACTCGAGTACACTCATCTAATAAGGTTCTCTTGAAACTGGTGTTGTATCAAGCATTAATTTGATTGTGAAATCAATGTCACTTTTCGGAGGTAAACCTGGTACATTTTCTGGAAACACATCCATGATGTCTTGTAATAAAGATATATTTTCTTTCATCGGGTTCTTTTTCTTAGATTTAGAAAATCCTACTTGGATGCCATAAATCTAACATCATTTTATGATACATTTACTCAATTGAGAGGTTGTGATGGGACGTAATTGTAAAGGTTTCTTAATCGCTTGCAATTCTTAGCGTGTCTCATCTTTGGCTATGAAGTAGATGACCTTTTCCTTACAGTCTACCAGAGACCAATACATTTCTAACTAGTCCATGTCAAGTAGTATTCCATAGGAACCGAAAGGTAGAATATTCATTTCTACGTTTAACTGTTGGTTCCCAATTTCCAAAGAGCGGTTTGGAACCTTGGCACTTGCCCTTCTCTTTGCCCTAGTAGCTAGTTGTACTAGCGAGGGGTTTTTGAATTTCTGACTTTGTAAGTTATAATTTTCTACTATTCGGGGGTTTACATAACTTAAACTAGCACCAGGGTCAACCATAATAGAAAAAGTTCATGAAAATAACTTATCTTCTGGTTCAATCATTGTCGGTTTATAATCTAGTTGTTGGTCTTCAAGCATTGCATTAATTATGGTATATTTTGAGCCACATCTCCCACTGTAGAAGCCTCTTGCAGGTTAGTTGTTCTTTCAACTCTCCCTCAATCAGGGTAATTATTGTAGTACTATGCCTCTCCACATCCGCAGCATTGTAGGGGAGGTTTCTGGGCTTGTCCATGTTCTGGCTTACTGGAGGCATCTGTGGGTCTTTCTTCTGTTGGCCATTTTGTGCTCTCTTGATTTCTCCCATACTGCTTACTTACTGAATTTCTTGCAAAATTTTAAAATTACTAGATCTGGTATATTTATAATTTGAATTAATTTTTTGTCCTTTCTTTGGCAGCCAATTTTTTTCCTAATTATCCTTTTAACTTTGACTATTGATATCACATTCGTTATTTTCGAATTTCCTTGTCCATTATCTTCGAATTCATGAATTCGATTATTTCCGTCATTTGAGCAGGTAAACTGCACATAACTCGTTGAACTTTAGCCTTATCATCTCTCAGGTAAGGTGCATACCTTAATAAGGATGTGAATTTGGTTATGAATTAATCCATTGTCATCTATCCCAGTTTTAAATCATGGAATTTCTGATATTTTTCATTATACAAATGTTTTGTTAAATACTTATCCTTGAATTATTGTTGGAACTCGTCCCATGTCATGTTATGCTCTTTAATACTTCAAACATTTTTGACTTCCTCCCACCATAAAATAGCTTTCTCCCTCAACTGGTAAATAGCCAAGCGAGCTTTGAGGTTGTTGCTATAATCATATACCCGAAAGTACTTGTTCAAATTAATTAACCAGGCCTCGACCACTTCTTCGCCCTCTCCATTGAAAGTGGGAGGTTTTATTTTTAGGAACTCACCCGGTAGTTCCACTTTTTGTTTCTTTATATCTTGTTCATCAGACACATTACCAGCTTCAACTTCATTATAATTTTTGTTTTTATTGCTTCATTGTGAATGGCTCCTTTATGGTCTATCATTATTTTTGTCATTATTTTGTCATTGTCGTTCATTTTCTCCTTCAGTGTCCCTTTCAGGACTCGATTGCACTATTCCTTGGTTTGACTTGTCAGAAAGGCTATTGAGTATCCTGTATTATTCTTGCATCAGTCTTTCATTGTTGCTCCTTACCCCGACCATTTCTTCCTTTATATTATGCACTATAATCAGAAGTATACTAGTTTGATGTTGTTGTTCCTCCAGTAATATACTGGTCTGTTGGTGGTGGTCGACGTTTAGCTGTATCCACATCTCCGGATTCATTTCAGGATTGGTTTGGGGTGGAGGTTCCCTTGCATTCCAGGGTACTTGATGCGTCGATCCCTTTCTCATTACATTCTTTCTACTTTCTCTGCACAATTTACACGTGGTGTTTGTTATTAAATTGACCAATTTGGGTCCCAGCATATAAATGCGGCTCTGATACCACTTGTCACATCCATTACAAAAAAAAACCTAATAATTTATCAAATTTATTCCTTAGCACATTACATTTAACAATACCTGTTACCTTACATATATCTTTAAATATTTTACCTATACATGAATTTTAATTAACATGCAATCCTATCCCTAATGAACAAATACTTATCTATTTTAATTTAAGTGGAATAATTCTTAATACTATGCCATTCCAAAGTATATATAACTCTGAGTCTATAGACTTGACTTCGACTAAGAAAACAGTACAATAGATATTCGATATTGACTCTTATGATGCTTTTCATGTTTTGAGAATTCATACTTGTAACACTTATCCATATCAATCAATTGAAATTTATGATTTCTTAATTACATGTGAATCCTTCCAACCCGAGCCATGTGATATTAATATAAAAATTAATTATTTTTTACACTTTGATATTTCTGATGATTTCACCGTGCCACATAACCCGCATCTAACTGAAACTTGGGGCTCTATTCACCGTTGCATCTAGGGTTTAATCAACGACAGGAGTGAGGTCGGTTGAGGGTTAAGGTAGTCGACCTCCCTCAACCCTAACCATCTCACTCGTTTTCTCAAACTCTGGCTGCCTTCGGCTTTGTCGATATGTAACTTCTTTCCATTTCCCATCTCCTAGTGATGGTCCATGTTTTTGTCCATAGCCTCTTGTCTTAAACACCTACATCAACATCATGATTTAGTGATAGGTATGGTTTTCTTATGGTCATATGTGCCATCTCAGCTCCATTAGTTGGTATTTTGTCTTCTTTCAGCTATGAGAAGGTATGTTTTTGTTATGTTCATATGTGCCATCTCGGCTCCATTAGTTGGTATGATGTCTTCTTTGAGCTATGAGAAATTATTCAGGATTTTCGGCTAATCCCTTGCAATATTCCTATTCGGCACTTAACCCTCTGTGTTTTCTTAATGTAGGGTTATGGTATGGAGAGACAGCTTCGCTACCCTTGGGAGTTCAGGCTGCCATCTCTGTCATGAATATTACATGTAATATTTGTGTTTGTATATACATAATTACAATTTCTACATTTATTTTTAAGTTGTTTACCAAGGTTAAATTATGGCTTTAGGTTGTAACCATGTTTTCCTACCTTGATTTACTGTGCAGGTCTCGACTTTGGCAGACTCAGTTTCTATTCCTCACAGGTAACCCTCATTTTCTGTTGTAAATGATAGAGTTGAAGTTCGGATGATACTATATATTACAGGGTTGTATTTAACGTTATTATGCCGTAATGCAAGTACTACGATTCGATTCCCTGCTCACAACTTCTGCAAGGGATATGCCGACTCTGGCCTAACCATAGCACCTATGTTTTCCCTATATATAGGTATTACGGCCATTGAACCATCTCTCCAGTTTTTAGATGAGGATTTGTAGGGTTCTTCAGGGTTTAATTACTGATCCTTACGGTCCTTCAGGAATTGCGTTATTATTTATTCAATTCAACGTATTTTCGTGCACTTTTCTAAGAAGGAAAACTTTTGTTATACGTTATGCATGGTTCTTGGTTCAAAACTATAAATTTACACCCACAATCTAACGAAAATTCCCTCAGGTATTACTTTAATCTTTTTAATTAAATTATGTGTTGGTTTGTCGTTGTTTTTAATTAAATTATGTGTTGGTTTGTCGTTGGGGTTCTATGCTGCACAGACATGTCATTTAAATTCTCGTTTTCATTACTTGTAAAGGTATTCCTCCTATTACTCAGAGTTTACTTTGTTATGACTATGAAAGCCCTATAGGCACATTTTTCTTACTATTAACATCAATAATTAATTTTATTTTTACTTAGTTATTGTTTTTCATTCAGTTTTGGTACTCCTCTCACATGTATATATATATAGGATTTATTGGTTTATTGAATACAATTTCTTCAGACCTAGCTCGTAACATAATATAGATTCTATAATTTTTATGTTTTTAGGTGCTTGTACCATTTAACTCTTCCTTATAATGTTTTATCTCTTATGAATATAGTGTCTCAGTTTAATATGTTTTTCTATCTAAAATTGTTTATTCGAGAGTTTACATATCATTTTTTTACCCTCCTTATGTAATTTACAGTTCTACTATTTAATTCGACGACCAGACCATCATAACTCCAGGTTGTTTTGTTATTACCCTAGTTCGAGTATAGCATGAGAATAGGTATGGAAAGGCAATCTGTTGTGTCCGGAGTAATTACTCTAGACTAAACTAACAGTCCGTTCATTAGTCTCTCATAAATACTGTATATGTAACTATAATTCTTCTGTTTATATTTACTCTTTCAACATTAGACATTTATGTAGAAGGGTACTATTCTAGCTTGCAAGAATGAAGGCTAGGAATAATTTATTCATAGCATATCATTTCTCTTTTATATACATATACATATAAATAGTGTATTCTTTCTCCTTCATACTCATATAAATATTAACATTTATAACAGGAAGGGAATTAAAAGAAAAAGAGTTGTTTCTCGTAAAGTATTTCAGTTTTTGTCATTTACAGAAGTATCTATTTATATGACCAGAAAATACTTACATCTTTCATAAACCATTAAATTTCATGTACTTGTATAGATACTTATCTTACCCAGAAGCTTCTGATGATGACCTCCCAACCTTGAGAGAGATTGTTACATCCTTGTCTCCCTTGTGCTCCGCACCAGAATAGGGCTTATTTAGCAGTAATTCTGGTTGAGACCTGAAGACCTCTAGTCCAGTCTTCTTTTCTTACCATAATTGAGGGTTTTTGAGTTTTCTTTGGTTCCAAAAAGTTCTATATTGACTCTTTCCCTTCAACCTTTTGACTGTTTTCCCTAGTCACAGAATCCCATTTCCTCATTGAGATTTACCTTTTATCCTTAGAGGAAAAGGTAACTATTTTAACTATTTTTCTCAACTACTTTGGAATCTTGCAATACTTCATCATCGGTATTTATGGAAAAGGATTCCATAATTAATTTCTTTATTCAAAACATAAATAACCATGTTCATTCATTTAATCTAATTAAAAAATTTAATCTATTATCTTCTTTAAAAAAAATTTAACAGGAATAGATTGGAAACTAATCCAGTTGTCAAAGTTTGAGATTAATTACATTTCTTGGACAATATTTCACTCACTATGATTACCAGTAATTGGCTTAATTACAACTTCTTTTTCCCTAGTATGTCTCCAAGAACAAGGGGGAAATTTATTCACATTAACACAACAACTTTTTGTTTCTTTCAACTCCAATTGTAGGATTTTTAC
This sequence comes from Pinus albicaulis, assembly GCA_034641835.2. Lineage (NCBI taxonomy): Eukaryota > Viridiplantae > Streptophyta > Pinopsida > Pinales > Pinaceae > Pinus > Pinus albicaulis. Next base: position 21,119 of record JAXQQM020087114.1, read on the forward strand.
TGTGAAATAAGTCCATCCATAAAAATTCAGATCCAATTTTTTGTTTCTCTAACTCCCATGCAGTTTAAGGCTTTTAGTAGCTAGTCGAACAAGATTTTTAATGCGAAAAAATTCCACCCATTAAACTTCTCATCCCATATACTGAATTTATGTTCAAATTAGTAAATCTGGTTAGCAGAATAACAACCATAAAATTATGATCCCATTTATTGAATTTATGTTTGAATTAGTAAATCCAGTTAGTAGAATAATAAATTCAGAGTTAGGATTTAAATGAAATTATCATATCCTATTTCATTTTCACATAATTACTTAGCTCAAATAAATACTAGCCATGCTGGATTAGAAATTACAACTATAACAACGAAATTTATGCTCTTAAACCATGGGGAAGATTTGATTAATGTAAAATGCATGTTCTTCAACTCATAATAAGTCAATAGATATGCATGTGTGGCCTAGGTAATGAAAATGGAGTAATTATGTCTTCCAGTAGATCCAAATCATTAAATCCTTTATTTCCTATTCATAAGGAATATTATATTAAACTTCAACAACATATATCTTCTTCTAACAAAAGAATCAGATATTTTATTGAAATTCAACAATCTTCTAGCCAAATTAGAAAAGTACTTTTGCACCAAGAGAATTGGAAAGCTAGAGGATGGAACCATCCTAAAAAATTTGGGATACCCCACTAGTGGAGTTGTATTAGAGGAGCGTAATAGAGGAGCTTTGCATTTCTTCTTCTTCTTCTCTGAATATGAAGAAAGGATAATCCCTTACCAATTGATGAATAAGTTTCAATGTCTTGACAACTACCATAAAATATATTGTTCGACTTAAATTTTTCTCGACAAATTTTTTTATATAACGTTCTTCCATTGCAACCACCAAAATGAGGAGGTGTTTTTCCTTGGGGAATATCATTTTGGAAAGTGGCTTTAATAACCCAAAAATATATATATGGATAATATCGATGGATAGAAGTGTTTCATAGGTCATGATGGAATATCGAACTAAAGCAAAGTTTGTCAGTGAGGCTAATTATTTTCCTGGAAAAATGTATATTAATTTTTTAGTAGTTTTAGAAGATTGGGAGTTGTCATTTTTAAGAGCTTCAAAAACCTATTTTTCTCACTATTTCTATCTAACACAAAATGTCTTACTCGCAAATTTCTTACCAAATTTGAAACTTGCATAGATGTCTACCGTCTCCATTTTAAAATGGAACAAGAACCCTATTTAATGGAAGAAATATCAATGGCATTTGGAAGGAAAGGAAATTGGTGAATGGATGTTGCAACTATATAGGGTGGGAAAATATTTAGATAGAAATTGGAAAATGATTGAAGAGATTAGAGCTAAGGAAATTGGTGAATGGATGTTGGAACTATAAAGGGTGGGAAAATATCAAGATAGAAATTGGGAAAGCGTTGAAGATATTAGAGCTGTCAAACCTATTATGAGACCTATAATATTTATTTTATTCGACATAAGAGTTTTTAATGTTTAGTGATTTCAAAATAATCAATTTCTAAATCTTGTATTCCTTTGATGTAATTTTTAACCTTTAGGGACAATTTCTAGTTATGCAATTATTTTATTTATATTAAATCAATGTTAAAAATTAGAATTGTACCTTTTAACCTTTATGGATAATTTCTAGTTATATAGTTATTTTATTATATATTAAATCAAAGTTAAAAATTAGAATTTTAAATGTGCATAAGATTTTTTAAAGTGTCTTTAATTGCATATCTAAATGTCCAAAACATCGTAGGAAAAAGAAAAAAAATATATGAATTTATAAATTATAAAAAACTTACTATTTTATCAAATTTGTATATAAAGTAAGTGGGATTTTTGAAAAGAAATTTAACTATATAAAAATATAATTTTATATCTCTCATAAATTAATTATATTTAATATTAATTTACATAAATTTTAATTAAATTTCAAACCTTTATTTATTTAATGAAATGATTAATTAAGAAAAAATTATATAACATAAAAGTTAAGAGGTATTTTCAAATAGCTTTTAACTGAATCCAAAATGCTCATCTCCTAGGTTGACATAAATATGCATAATCTATATCAGATTATTAAGGGGCAAAAAAGTTCACCATCTTTAAAAAAATAAGGATAATATTACTTCCAAAATGATGAAAAATTGACGGACTCTTGTCATTTATATTTTAAAAACATTCGAATAACTATAATCCAATTAAATCATGTTTAAATTAAAAATGGAATTAAAAATTACACGTGAGCGAATGAAATTTAGTAAAATTGTGATAGCCTCATTAAGAGTTAACTAGCCACAACCAGTTAAAATACAATTGGCTTATTTGTTTATTTTTATTTTTATTTTCTTGGCAAGAAATACTTATTTGTAATTGTTCTTGAAACACAAGTATTATTTTATTTTGTTACTGAGTTAATAGGAGGAACAAGTGAATGGAAAAGAAATCCTTTAAGCTACTGGTGAAAGTTTTAAGAATAGGAGGTGGTTGGGAACAGTTGGAAAAACATTTACCTACCCTCTGGGATAAAATGGAATCCCAGGAGAGAGGTGGGGATTCTGTAAAATTTGGAAATAGGGTGAAGCATTTTCTAGAGCTGGGTGGAAGACCAGTTGAGAATAGCTTCTGCAACCCTTGTGAACCAGATTACCTGTTTTGTGACTGGATTGGCCATCCAGAGGTCACATCAGAGGAATTATCCACTGTTACCCATGGTGCCATCCAGAATTCTAGAGCTAGGGGGCAAGAGGAGGACGTCATTGCCTCCCTTGATGGTTTGGAGGACCATAGTTTAAAGGGTTATTGTTCCTTTTCAGATAAGTGTTCAATAACTGGAACTTTATGAATACAGGTTAATTGTTTTTTTTTAGAGATTGTAGAAAAATTAGACTGTTCATGGTTTTTACTGGTTAGAGATTTTTTTTCTACTAGTAAGTTCTGAATGTTCTAGTGCTACAAGTACATTTCTAGAAAATTATCAGTAAACTGGAAGTTTCCAAATAACCTGGTATGTTAATACCCTGTGTAGAGGAAAGAAAGATTGTATGCTAGATTTAACTTCTTTCTACTTCTGTAATAATACCATGTGTAGCGAACAAGAGAATTGAAAAGATGAATTTACTTTCTCTCACAATAAGACTCATATTGAAACGTACAGGGGTTTTATATTTTTATTTTAAGAACAAAACTCTGTGAATAAATTAACTGTGTTTATAAAACGAAAGGAAAATAGGGGGTAAAAAATTTAGTAATGATTTAAAACTACTGTACGAGTGAACACTGTAGTTATAAAATGAAAGACAGGAAAGAAAATGGCTATGCATGCAATAGTAAACAATGATAAATGTACTTTCCAAATAGTGTTATTGTAGTAAATTCGAGTTAAGGAGGTATTGAACTTGAAGAACTGGGTCTGGGTCGAAACCCTGCCCTGTTCCTGTTCGTTTTATAAAAAATATACGCAGCCCTTTAAAATGGCGGACTGGTGCCGTAGGGTCTAAGCGAGTTTTCAAAAATTTAATAGCCTAAATAGCAGTATGCAAGGCAACCATAACCCTCTGTTTCAAGTAATGATATCAGAGTAAATATTTGCAAGAAAAACGTAGAAACCCATGATGATGGAAACACAGAACGATATAAATCTTTAGTGCATTTAACGATTACTATCATATTGGACAAGACAATATGAATATGTGAAACCGTAAAAAAAAAAAAGAATCCATTGTACAGTTGTGGCAGTAATCCGCGCATAAGTTCATAATACAATAGAGGAATAACACAAAGCTAGAATGCCATAACACTATAATGAATACTATACTGTCAGTGGAGGCCCATAAGTGTTCATATGTTTTCATACACCATTCTGACGATATGAGTCAATAGGAGATAAAAAATACTTACAGATACCTCTTAAAAGGAAATATACTTTAATGTAGTGGGAACTCTGTCTACCAAATGATAAACCTGTAAAGGGAAAAGAACCCTCTAATAAAACAAAAGGGTAAAAGAGTACCAGACTAGGGTATTACAAACAACATGACTGTCATACTTTGAAGCTTCATTCACATTAACCAGAACCTTAAATAGTTACATAGGGAAAAAATCGCCACAATCCATAATCTTCATACATATTGAAACCAAATGAAGCTCAGAGAGCTAACAGTATAAAAGAACTAGACTCTGCGAAGCTACAACCCCTAGGCAGAGTATTCTAGACTTAAGACATAAAGATTATGCAAGCTTTGGAGCCACGGCTACCTAATACTTGTATCAGCACACGGTACCTGTGAATGGACGACGAAGTCATATTAGCTGCAGGAAGAGATTTGAACTCGAGGAGCTGAGGGAAGGGTTTGGCGAGACTTCCTAACCTGCAAGCAAACCACCCAGCTAGAAACTAAATAAACTCATAGGTAAGTAAAGGACTGGTGAAAGGATAATATGAGCTAGGAAGAGAAAGCCTGAAATAGCTTACCCGTCGAGGGTTCCTGTTTCGTGAAGCCTGACCAATTCCGAAAGAAAAAAAAGGATGAGGGTTAAAAGAAATATCCTTAAACATTCAAAAGGCCGAACCAAGATTACAACTTAGCTTGAAAACCCTTAATCATGCAAAGGCTATCGGGTAAGTTTCCATACTTGCCGAAGATGCATAGGGGTTTTGCTGGAAGGATATTTTTCTTCGAGCAGAGGTGGGGATTCTGCTCCAGTGTGAGCCGAGTAAACCTGGAAGAATCATCATGATACCATGGTAAACACATAAAAAGAAATGGAAGTTAAAACCAGAACTGAACAGAGCTAATAAAACTGGAAAACACTGGGAAGGCATGTCGAGGGGATGCTTACCATAAAAAAAGAGAAATCTATGCCATATAAACTGGAGCAGATTTGAACCAGCTAGCGCGCAACTGGGAGAGCGAGAGTGCTGAGAAAATTAGTCGACTGGTTGTAGACTCCAGTTTTTTTCCCTTGCTATCTCCGAGGAAATCAAGGCGAGAATCACACCTGTCCCAAAAACTTAATAATCCTGTATAGCATTGCCAGAGGAGTTGACACATCCACCTCGGTGAGAGGAGTTAAGCACCATGTGGCATGACCAACAGTCCATAAACAGGACACTACAATTAAGTCTAAAATTGTATAGGGTTTGTTGATTAATGCCCAACAATATTCGAGACACTTGACTCGAGTAGCAATTAACAAATCTTGCACCAGTACACAGATGTTACATGCGCAATTGTTTTCTGCATTCAAACACACATGACATTCCCATGTGGGGCTTTACCAAGATTTAAACCATAGCAATCACCAAATCGATTATATATTTATATTTTCATGATAACTACATCATTTCAGAACGAATGGTTGGTGAATACATTTTAAGGATTAAAAATCTGATGTAAATATGGGTTGTGGTAAATATAAGTGTGAAATTTTTTTTTTTACTAAGTGTAAATAGATGTGGATGGAAGTGACAAGTGGTATCAGAGCCAGATTGCTACACTGGGATCCTAAGGGTCTACTAACAGTGAAGCTGTGTATGTGTATATTGCACAAAGGGGAAGAAAGAGAAATGCCAACCCAATCACAACCGGAGGAGACTCAAGCCCCAACAGTTTTGAATTCGGAAATGTGGGTTCAATTAACTGTGGAACAGCACCAAAAGACGAGTCGATTTCTTGAGGAACAGTAGAAAAAAACTTCATTTCTGCTAAATACAATACAACAACTCCAGGAGGGAATGATAAGAGTCCGGAGGGACAGTGAGAGGTTGTTACAAGATCAAGAAAGGATCCTAAAGAGTTTTTAGGATAAACAAAATCAGGAGACGAGACACCCCAGTAGTGAGAAAGAGTTATCGATGGAATCAGAGGACCAAAAAACTCAGAATAACACTGTTGGCAGAACTGAAAATATTCTCTCCCAGAAGAGCAAAAATAGGAATTTTAATGAGGCGGAGTCGGGTAATTTGTCCAATCAGCAAGATCTTAAAAGACAGAAAGTGGAACTACAAGGGGAATTCCGTAAAATTAAGCCACCAACATTTGATGGTGAGGCAGAGGAGGTGGCTGAAGCCTGGTTAATAAATATAAATAAGTATTTCCAGGTATATGAATACAACAACAATCTGAAGGCCAGATTGCCTATATACCAGTTATGAGAAAAAGCCACCCTGTGGTGGGAAGAGGTGAAGAATGTATGCAGCATTAATGAATGTGGCATCACATGGGAACTCTTCCAGCAGTACTTTAAGGATAAATACTTGACAGAAAGATTTGATGATGAAAAATCTAAGGAATTCCATGATCTTCGGCTGGGACAAATGACCATGGACGACTATGTTACAAAATTTACTTCCCTGTTACGATACATACCTTATCTTCGAGAAGAGAAAGCCAAGGTGCAGAGGTTTTTAAGTAGTTTACCTGCTCATATGAGAGAGCGGATAGAATTTTTTAACCCTCAAACTATGGATGAGGCTATCTGAAAAGCACGAATTTGCTATCAACAGAATAAGGCCAAGGGTGAAGGAGGAAAGAGCTAGCAGCCAAAGAAAAATCAGAAAAATAACTCTACTTTTAAAGGCAGTAAAAACAACAACTTTAAAAGCACAGCACGAAACTCTACCAGTAAGCAGTTCGGTAAAAATCATCAAAGAACCAAGTGGCCAGTTGAGGTGAAGCCCACAGAAGCATCAAGCAAGCCAGATCAAGGGCAGATTTCTAAACCTCCTCTACAGTGCTGGGGCTGTGGGGAGGCTCATTATTATAACAATTGTCCCCAACGGAATAAAGATGAAAACGTAGAAAATCTGCAGGAGGCATCTACAGTGGGGGACGTGGCGCATAACATAACTCGCATCAATGCAGCCTTGGAAGATTGGCAGGTCGATTTTTAGCCTACAATGATCGAGCTAGAAGATACTTTACTAACTAAACCTATTTCAATTTTGGTAGATCCTGGAGCAAGTTTGAGTTATGTAAGTCCCAAGTTAGTGGAAATATGTAAATTAAAGGAACAGAAATATAAGAATTCTTGGCTAGTACAGCTAGCTACTGGCGCAAAACGAAAGATAACAGCAAAAGTTCCTAACTGCATGATAGAAGTGGCAGAACAACAACTAGAGGTGGATTTAAACATCCTTCCAGTGGGGTCTTATGATGTCTTACTGGGTATGGACTGGTTGGAAAGACACTAGACACTAGTGGACTGCAAAGAAAATATTATCTCTTTCAGAATGCAAGATGGTAAGCGGAAAGAGATTCAAGCAATCAAGAAGCCTATACAATTATGACCAATAACAGCATCCCAGATGGGTAAGTGTATCAGATACGACTACCCTCAAATGAAACAACCCGACCCGAACGCGTTTGGGCAGGTGCCCTCACACGACACGACAAGACTGAATGAAGGCACAAGGGAGAAAACGAAAAACAGGTGGCACAAATGTGCAAAAGGCACCCGTGCGGTCACAACTTAGTAAATTTGATACGGCCACCCTCAAACGAAACGACCCGACCTAACCCAAATGCATTTGGGCAGTCGCCCTCACACAAAGCACCCGAACGTACAAAGGCACAAGGGAGAAAATGACAAATGGGCTACACGAACATGCACAAGGCACCCATGCAGTCACAACTTAGAGAATTTGATATGGCACCCTCAAACGAAATGACCCGACCTGAATGCGTTTGGGCGGGCACCCTCAAACGAAACAACCCGACCCGAATGCGTTTGGGCAGGCACCCTCAAACAAAATGACCCAACCTGACCCGAACACATTTGGTTGGGTACCCTCAAAGGGAATGACCCGACCCGACCCGAACGCGTCTTGGAGGGCGCCCTCAAACGAAACGACCCGACCTGAACGCGTTTGGGCAGGCACCCTGACAGAGCGTGCCTGACCGAACGAAGGCACAAGGAAGCAAATGGAAGATGGAGCGTACGAACATGAAAAAGGCACCCGTGTGGTCACAACTTAGAAAATTTGATAGGGCCTTCCTCAAATGAAATTTAAAAAAAAATTATTGAAGATATTGAAAAAAAAAAATCTAAACCAAATATTTTACTTTTTAACATCCACAATATTCCTCAACACTAAGAGCTCAGCCTACAACATTTTATGCCATCCCTTAATGTATCCCACGATATATTGGTGAAATATGAGATCAAACAACCCGTATCTATGGTAAAACAATATTTTAAGATAAAACAAAAAGTTGTTGAGTGATGCATTAATTTAAGTTCATTCTAGGTATTAAAACCTACATTCTCTATAGGCTTTTGAAATGCATAGTCACAATGTATATAATTGTTTTATTTTACTTCAGTACATCATTGAATGTCATGTGTTTTCTGATATGTAGTAAATTAAATGCTACCCAAAACAAAAAGCACAAATCAAATTATTTAGCTTGAGAGTTGTAATATAAACTTTATCATAGGCCTTTAACGTTGCAATACTGACGGAATTCCTAAATGTCGTAAGACCGACAGTGACTCCTAAATGTCGCAAGACTGACGTATGACTCCTAAATGTCGGTATTTTGATGGTTTTTCCCTCAACGTCACAAGACTGACAGTTTCCTTAAACATCGCAAGATTGACGATGGTCTACTAAACGTCGCAATATCGGAATTTGTCCTGTAATGTTGGTATTTCGACAGTTTTTCATGTAACGTCAGTATTCCAATGATTGTCCTAAATTTTGTTGTTCGGAAAATACTCCAAAAATGTTGCTAGAGCAATAGTGGTTGGCAGCATTTGAAAATTTATAAAAATTGGGGAAATTTCCGATAATACGTCGAAAGTGTCGGAACTAAATTATCGAAATTTTGACCAAATGTACTAATGTTCCTTTCAAAATAGCCATAGCGGTGAGAGTGCTTGCATTTAAATGGAAGCTACTCATAATCCAACTCCTGGATATGGGTCCAGTTAGGAACCGTTTGTTTGATAGCTTTAGGTAGCCCAACTTCCAAATCCACCTCGACACATATACGTGCACATGAGTATTGATATTTTCTCACTGCCTGATCAATATACCTTCTGAGGGTATTGCCAATGGTTTGCAGAGACTTCTGGTTCCAGTAATGCAGTGGGAGATGTGAGGCTTACCCACAATAGAACAGTTGAAGGCACATATTCAGCATGATCTAAGTTAGGGGTCCTTTTATTTAAGTATAGTCCCTTAGGACCCATAAAATATGGGCCATTCCTAAAGATGAGGCTTCTGTCTTCCACATTCTCAAAAACAAAAAAAAAGTATCCTTTGCCTACGAAGTGGCTTTTGAAGCCTTCCGAGACTAAAAGAATCCAATTCCTTTGCATGCAGTCTTCCACAACTTTGGGAGAGGGCCAGAGGCCAGTAAACTGTCCAATGAGCCCTCTTTCAGCTAGGTTCAATGCAGATCGGCAAGTTTCTTCGATTTGAAGGGTCACCGAAGGGATGTTATCCAGTTTCTTCATGAACTTTTGCTGAGATTTAGTCAGAGGGCGCTTGTTGCTGGTTGCTATCAGTTCCTTGAATGCAAGGACTTATAGAGGAGGAGGAAGGCGAGCCTCGGGTCCCCCTCCTGGTGCCATGGTGGCTGGGAGGTCGCAAGTAGGTTAGCTCGCACTTGACCTGTCAGAGCGCACACTAGCTGGTACAATAATATCATCTAGTCGTATATTTTAACCCTAGACTAAATTACTCATTTAAATTAGTCATTTTTAGTTCAGTCGCTTAAAATTGATCAAATTTAGTAGTAATTTACTTGAAGTAATTGTGGTGATTAACTTTTTTAGTCACCTAGTCACTAATTTCATCATTTTCTACTAGTGCATCCTCTCGGAGAAATGTATGCTAGATGATTGGAAAATGGCTCCTCAGGAAGAAATAATTCCCCAGGGCTTCCACCTAGCGCCTAGCATGGTATCCCAAGCTTCTTGGAAAGCTATCCATGACATAGGGGACACCATCAAGATCTTCAAACTTCTTCTTGAAGGATTCATCAAACTGAGCTTTGATGGAGCCTTGAAAGGCAATCTGAGGCAAGCAAGGGCTGGAGGGATTTTTCGAGATCATCATGGCACAAAAATTTTCATATATGATGACTCCTGTGGCTGTGCCAGCAACAATGAAGCAAAATTCATAAGAGTGCACCAAGTTCTCCTCTTGGACATCAGGCTAGGATAAAGAAAGCTAGTAATTAAAGGAGACTCTTAGTTGGTTATGAACACTCAAAAAAATTAATCATGGAACGAAGTGGGGCAAACTAAGCCAAGGATGGTGTACTTCTTCACATGTGCATGGATTGGAGGATACAAAAAATAAATATGATTATATCATTATCACCCATGTAAGGAGGGAAGGAAACATAGTAGCTAACCTCGTGGAAAATTGTGGTAGCACTCACCTGAATGAACCTATTGAATTAAGCATGCCTCATAATCTTAGGGAAGAATGATGGATCAAGCTACAGAGCATCAAAGAGTAGGATAGGTTGGAGGGTAGAGCTCACCCACAGTTCTCAAACTCGGCTCCCCGATCGAGGTGTAAACGAAGTGTACCGCTCCCATCGTTGTTAGTCAGAAAACCCTAGGGTTGAAGCTAACAACTTCCACACAGTGGCAAGGGGAGACAAGCTGTACTATCACATAAAGACAAGGTAGTGTGGTAGGATGGAGGTCGCATGGAGCTTAAAATAGGGTGGAGGAAAGCGTGGGGGTTTTGTTATGATGAAAGACTTTGGTTCAGGCACGACAGCGGGATAAAAAACCTCCATTGCACTTCCACCACGATGAAACTTAGGTATGTGCTTGGTTTCCTCTCCCTTGTTCATTCCATGTTTATGTTTTATGATTTCAGCCAGTCTCTATGGGATCCTAAGGTGATTAAGATGGACTGGTATAGTCTTTTGCTGGGTAGGGGAGAGCGGAACCATTATGACTCTGGTTGGGGGAAGGTTGGGGTTATTTTGGGTCTCAGCCTCTGTGTCAGAGTAGGAATTGAGCATGGCCTCAACTTGCACCTGAGTGTGAGTCTATCAGGTAAGGGATGCCAACAAGATGGAATGGTGAGGGGTCGGGCAATCCTGCCAGGGTATCGAGTTAAGGAGTAGTCATGGGTTGTGTTTAGTTTAGAGGATTTTCTATTTTATACCACCTTAAGCTACTTGGGCTCAGTGCGCATGATGAATGGGAGAGGGAATTCCACCCAGGCCCGAGGAATGGGCAGCAACGCCTCCTTTGTCAATTTCAAGGGTGGGAGGTATGACGAGAGAGAAGACACCAGAAGGGAGGTCAGGAGTGTTAGCCACCTATAAATTTTGATTATACCAAAGGTGGCTAAATCTGTTTTGAGCCTTCAAGGAACAATTTTCTATAACAAAAACTGTTGGCTCTTGAAAACTCTTGAAGGCCTCCTACCTCTGTCCAAATCTGCACTGTTGTTTACATCCCAAAAGACTCTGAAATCCTGTTGATTTCCAAAGCCAAAATATTGCTGCAAACACCATTTTCTCCTTTCCCTTCTTCCCAAATTAACCTCTTTTTACACCCCTACATTCCCCATGAAAATCCAACAATTTCATGTTTCTGCCTTTTCCCCTCATCAAAATCCCTTTTATAAGGTTTAAGACTCACTCTTGGCCTTATTGAAACCCTCATTTCCTTTTAAAAAACGTTGAAAAATCATAAAAATACATTTTTTTGACTTAAGCCCCCTTGGGCTAAGTCCCTAGCCTTTCCGCCCATACACCCTGGCGCCGCGACCACACGCTGAGCTAGTCGGGTGATTATCCGGTTTAAATAAATATTTCTTCGCAAAACATTAAAAAAGCTTTGATATTTGTTTAAACTGACGAAATTCATTTTATTTAATTTTTTCGCCATTGCAAATTATGGAACGATCTCGACCGTTGATTCAATCCATAGATCCGACGGTGCAGACCGCGCCTCCCTGTGGAACCCCCAACCGTGCGCCGTTTTCCCAAAACCGCGTGGTTTCTATCGCACCACTCTTCGGCGGAGGGCATTTTTTTCCCGATGGCCAGCAATTCCATACATCGCTTCACACGCGTCCCTTGTACTATTTGTAAAACCGCTATCCATCCGTCGTCCATCGTGTGTTAATGTTCGGACCGGGACGCCCAACGATATTGCTGTGGACTATCCAATCTGGGCCCACTAATCCAATGGTGATCGCTCGCCAAAGTTGCTCGATGGTTAACGAAGGTGCGCGCACGATAGCTGGGCCATCATTCAGTGGCAAACCAATCTCCACCGTCGATCTTATCTGCAGATCGACGACCCACAATTCATCACCCGATCTCTCTGTTTGACTTTCCATTGCCCAATCCCGACTGTGGATCTCTACGCGATCGACGGCTCATATTCATCCTTTTCCTCTGACCACCTCATTCAATCTCGATCGTTGATCTCTGCATGATCGGTGACTCGGATTTAATCTTGTTTTCTTCCAGTCCATGATCTCTCCTGATTGATCCCAACCGTTGGGTGATGCCATCCAATGGCCCTGCCCTTTCCACACGTCCTCTGAATCAGTCAAACTATATACGCAGGATTTTATAACTCTTGTTTGTATTTTGCAGGGTTTAATGTTTTTTCCGCCACGCTGAAGAAATTATGAAAGTAGAGGGTGACGACCCTCCCGCTCTCGATTCACTGAGGGAGAATCATTCACAGGGACCTAATTTCACGTTTTCATCAATTTTTATCCCAGCACTGATGCCAGATGACCCTGCGCAACCCTGTACATCAGCAAAAAACATGGATTTGGCATAGACAAAGAGTATCAAAGACGAAGACCAGAATTAACTAGAACAGAGGATTAAAGAAAAAATTTGAGGGGATTACTTCTAAGATGCTTATCAAAAGCCTAATCCCCAAATAAAACATAGTTTTTCAGAAAAAATGAAGTGTTTTATCAAGCATGAATGCTTCCACTACCACAATCTGAGGCAAATCAATTCCTCTCAGCTACCATAGTGCCACATGTTCCTCAAAGTACTTAATCAGGGGCCGAAGTTATTGATTAAAGAAATATCTGCCTCACAGCACTGCCAGGGAGTTACTTCTGCAAGGAAATAAATGCAGAAATATTTGCAGGGTAACCCTAGCATCACACAGAGCCTCAAAGGTCAACTAAGCTCCCACCGAGCTTAATTCATAAGTATAAATCAATTAATACAGTGAAACACCTGTACAGTTTTTTCATTGCGCCCCCCAAGGGCCAAGAAGACATTAACGCTGTATTAATTGTAATTGAGATCTTTTATCAGATCTCACCTCCTCATTCTTCTATATATACTTCTTTAGAAGATGAGTGAGGGGTTGGTTGTTGTTGATCTGGTAGGTCGATGAAACTGTAAAATCATTTTTAGTCCGCTGGGAATTTGAAGAACAAATTGAAGTCTTGGAGATCTTGATGATGTTGTTGCATGCTTGTTCCTGAGAAGGCTCTATCATTGGATCCATGAGCTTGGATGTTGGTGAAGTATTCTGAACTGTCTTATGTTTTCCCCTTGTTTTCATTATGTTCCATAATTTCTTACTACAGTAGGATAGAAAGTTTTAGGCTAAGAAATGACTCTTGGAAGCACCTTAGACCTGTTTGTCATTCACTGTTTCATGTTTTCTTCTGCTGAAGTATTTTAGAGGCTTTAATCTTTCTCTCTAGTCTTCATGCTTGTTTATTTCCTTGTGGATTTCAAAAAATTGGGTTTGACTGGACCTGGTTCTCCCTTCTTGCTTTGCTACCATTTAAAAGCTGCATTATTAGAGTCCTCCTTTTGAAGTTCTTTGCTTATAGTAGAATCGAGAGGTATGTTTGATCTTTCCCTTTGTCCTCACTTTGAGTTGTAGGCAAGGTCTTTTATAGTTGTGATCATAGATGTAGTAGGTGTTCCTCCTTTTGGTGACGTTGCTCAGTAAAATCTTATATATGTTTTCTGATGATTTAGAATAAAATCTTTGACAGATTTTGGATGTAGATTTTACTTTGAAAGTTGTTTTGAAATCATTGTCTGCTTAAAGGTGTGATTTGTAGAATTTATGGTTAGCCCCATCTATCAAAGAACTCTTTATTGTTTCAAATTATGCTTTCAAATTCCCTTTGTTGAGAATTAAAACTCTGTTTCCAAATCATTAATGTTCATTCCATTCCAAAAACAAAAGAATCCCGTGGCCAAGTTAGATTTTCCCTTTGATATCCCATATCCTTTGATAAGTGTGTTATGACCTCTTTTTGACTCCATTTCCCAATGAAACAGATATTTTCCTATCCTATATATCTTCCCTAGACCTTTTATGTTATGTTGTATCAATTCAATCCAACCAAACAAACAAACACATGCACTTAATAACTAGTCTAAAACCAATACTCTAAGCACACAAGATAAACCTTTGAAAAGAAAAAATTGATAGATCCCTCTCTGAGAGCAGGAGGACTAGATCCTGTAACTCTAAAGAGTGGTTCTGATGTTTCCTTGTCTTTTGATTTTCCAAACTATCAAAACATGGGACACCAACATAATGGCGATCACGGTGGGACAATGAGTAAAATCTGCAAAACAAAACACTCACTGTCTAAGCATAACATAAGTAACCTTCTTCAAGCAATACCAAGCAATGGTAATAATGATAGGACCTTTTGAATCAGTGAAAAACTAAGTAACTCTTAGAATTCTTGTAAAGCCTTGTCAAACCTTGAATATTTCAATTACCAGGCCATAAGAGTAAACTCTATACATTTTGACACCCTAGCTAAGTGTTAAATCAGACTTAGAACACTCTCTTAACCTATAAAAACCAAAATAACTCAGGAAAACCCAAAAAATTTCAATTTGGCTTCATAATAAACTTGGTGGTGGACCTTAAAACCTTTTACCTCCAAAAGAGCTAAAAATTCCCACCTGGCGACTCCACAATCCTAAAAGACAGACCTTAAGACTCCACTGGGAAGACCCCAAGTCTTGAACAACATCATACCAACTCAGCTAGAAGGCTTTAAGATTAGAATTTTCCTTCTTCTGAAAAGATCAGTTAGCCTCTTAAAGATTGTCATATTTGGTTAAATCTTTTCTTTTTCAACTAGGTCTGAAAAACACATCATAGTGGCTTCTAGAAAGATTCACCCTAGAGCCCATCCTGACCCTGATCCACCTGAAGTAGTTGATAACTCAGAAGGTATCCTTAGGACGCCATCCTAAGATAAAAATTATCAATTGTTTTCAGATCACCCTTGAGAGCTAAATCAGTTCCTGAAAATCTTGCAACTCCATAAGAAATACATGGTGGTAGACCATTAAACTTTTTTACCTCCTTAGGAGCTACAAACTTCCACCTGGCGACTCCACACTCTAAAACTCCCAGTAAGACAAAATGAATCCACTGGTAGAAGACTCTGAACTGATTGACCAGACATAGTGACCTCTTTCCTTATTTACAAAAATGATTCCAAGAATACAACGAAGATATGCCCCAATGAGTAGAGATCATATCCCTGGGTTTCCACATAAGATACCCCAGGTGAATTGGGATGACAACCTGCCTATTTTTCAAGGTGAAAAGTTTGATGACCCTTTATTACATCTTATCAAATTTCACATACATGTATGGAGGTTGAAAGTTGAATGGCATGAAGACTGCCTAATGAAAATTTTCATGTTAACATTAGAAGGAAAATATAGGGACTGGTATGAATTCTTAAAATCTAGTAGTTTTTTTTCTTTAAGAGACCTTGAATATGTGATCTATGAGAAATATAAAGAAAACACTACATCATTATCATTGGGTGCAATATATTATGATCCATCACAAAACATCACCCAACACATTATGGATAATGAGGAAGCTTTGGAAGAGATGCATCCTGAAGATCTTTTAACAGCCATTCATGAGTTTAATCTCCTATTAAAAAATTTTAAGAATATAAATGAATCAGTTGAGGAAGAGATGATCCAAGAAATAATGGAAGTTCCTCAAGATATCCCTGAAAACTCAAATATTGATTCATCACCCCTTATAGCCGAGGCTCAAGAAGACATCCAGCCTCAAAATCAATCTTCAAAAGAGACAGAGAACTGATGTACTTCCATTGAAAGGGACATGGAAACATCTTTCCCTTTGACAGAGAAGGAAATAGATCAGGCTATTTATAAACAGTCAATCTATGTAACTTTTTTCAAAACAAACACTCTTGCCCATTCACATAGGGAAATTCGTTGTACAGATTTAGAAAGTTATTTTGTGGATCAGAGTGAGGAAGGACCTCCTGATATCCCAATATGTTTGACTAATGAAAATGTTTATTCTCATAAATTCTCAAACTTCAATCAGTCTTATGATGATGATGATTTCCAAGAAGAAACTAATCATGCAGGGAAGCCAGAATTTGATTGGTGTTATGAGTTTCACCATCATCAACTTGAAAGCAGAAAGCACCCTTTTCGATCCATCATAAAAATCTTTCACTTTATTGGGAATTAGCAGCCTTTCAACTTAGAAAATGAAGAAAAGAGTAATGAAGAAATTTTTGAGGATGAGGAAACCATTGAATACATCCCCACTCAAGAATATAATAACCTCTTCACAGAGTTCAGCCCACTGAATCCAAGCATACCAGGGCTACAAGAGGACAACACTGCCAAATATGATGAGTCCTCCAGTTCAGATGATGATGAAGAAGAGGAAGAGAAACAGATAGAAGACTATCCTGTTGTGGATATACCATCTTCCCAAGAAGAGGCTTCTCCCTTCATTAATGTCAATCTGCCATTCCAAGAACCTGAATTTATATCAGAAGCAAGCATACGTTTAGAAAAATAAAAGATTTCACTGTTTGCTATTGTGCAGGTTAAAGATGACGATACTTCCAAGCTACATACTAAAGAGATACTCCTCAAAACTGATGTCTTGGAAGTAGATAATTTACCAATTGTGGAGGAACAAAAGGAAGAGAACCTTCATCTTTTCTTTGTTGATCCTTTGCAAGAGTGTGTGGATATCTAAATGGCTCGAATTATCAAGCAGTGATCCTTTGCAAGAGCCAGAGGCATGAAATGATGTCACCTTCTATGATAGTTTTTATTTTGAAGATTAATCTTCAAAATATACTATGGATACCTCTGACAAGCAGCCAGAGTTTCTACTTCTTCTTGACATTACTCAGCTGGCTGCATTGGCATTTTTGTATCATATGATCAATGTAAATACTACATGTTTAGAATAGGTTAGATAGGAATGTCAATAAATCTCAGTCCTGAGCATGTAGTTAGTTTATTATCTTCTACTTTGAAGGAAAACCAAAAATACAAAAATAAAAAAACAAAGAAAAGAAAGAAAAGAGGGCAGATTGTCAAAACAAGAAAGGTATAGCCCCATACCAAAAAAGAGATATAAATCTGAAAGTGTGCAAGCTCAAATGTCACTCCTGAAAAACACACTTCTACTTAGTCAAAATATTTAAACTTGACTAATTAGCTTTCAATTTTTTGCTTATAGGATAGTGAATTTGATATGCTAAACTATCTAATCTTGGCTTATCAGTAGATAGTTTAGGATATAAATTAAAGGTTCAAACATGATCAAAACCTGAACCTCATTTTCCAAAGAGAGATGACTCAAATATGTTTCATTTTTTGAGTCACAAGGATGTAAAAAACTGGTCCTAATCAGCTCAAAATATGAACCAGAGAAAAAGGAAAGACAGCTTAATAACAGTCAAATCAGAGCTGTAGAAAAGAGGAAGGAAATGTTTCCAAAATTCAGATCTCAAGCCTTCCATTTTTTATTTAATTTTCTGCAAAATAAATGTCCATGTCCAACTTGTCTTTATGCCATAGATAAGAACAAGTCAAACAACTTAATCTTGACTTGACTGTTTTTAAATTTATGTTTTAGAAATTAGAGAATAAAAATCTGTTGGACAGTTTAATCCCAACAGATAGTAGATTAGGTAGAGAAGCATCTGAACTCAACTGTTAAACCTGAGTTCAGGGAGAAATAAGGAGTAGAATTAGATTAGATTTACTGCTTTCAAAAGAATAAAATGTTGTAAAAGAGTTTGGCAATCCAAGTGCACTCTAATGAAGGAAAAAATGTTAGATCAATAGGATTGGGTAGGTAGAAAGTTGTATTGATGAAGATCTATTGCTTTTATGATTGCTAATATGTTTTTAGAAGATCATTCATATAAAGAAAGGCAACCCAATGGATTAGGCACATGGTCAGCCTCCCAGAGAATCCAAGTCTGAATTCTTGATGCCTTCAAGAAGGCACCATCTCCAAGTGGAGTCACTGTTAGCCACCTGTAAATTTCGATTATACCAAAGGTGGCTCAATCTATTTTGAGCCTTCAAGGAAAAATTTTCTATAAAAAAAACTGTTGTCTCTTGAAGACTCTTGAAGGCCTCCCGCCTCTGTCCAAATCTGCACTGTTGTTTACATCCCAAAAGACTCTGAAATCCTGTTGATTTCCAAAGCCAAAATATTGCTGCAAACACCATTTTCTCCTTTCCCTTCTTCCCAAATTAACCTCTTTTTCTACCCCTACATTCCCCATGAAAATCCAACAATTTCATGTTTTTTCCTTTTCCCCTCATCAAAATCCCTTTTATAAGGTTTAAGACTCACTCTTGGCCTTATCGAAACCCTCATTTCCTCTGAAAAAACGTTGAAAAATAATAAAAATACATTGTTTTGACTTAAGCCCCCTTGGGCTAAGTCCCTAGCCTTTCCGCCCATACACCCTGGTGTCGTGACCGCATGTTGAGCCAGTTGGGTGCTTATCTGGTTTAAATAAATATTTCTTCGCAAAACATTAAAAAACCTTTGATATTTGTTTAAACCATCGAAATTCATTTTATTTAATTTTTCCGCCCGTGCAAATTATGGAATGATCTCGACCGTCGATTCAATCCATAGATTCGATAGTGCGGACTGCGCCTCCCTGTGGACCCCCCAACCATGCGTCATTTTCCCAAAACCACGTGGTTTCTATCGCACCACTCTTCGGCAAAGGGTGGTTTTTGCCCGATTGCCAGTGATTCCATACATCGCTTGACATGCGTCCCTTGTACTATTTCTAACACCACTGTCCATCCGTTGTCCATCGCGCGTTAATGTTTGGATCGGGACGCCCAACGATATCGCTATGGACCGTCAGATCTAGGCCCACTGATCCAACGGTGATCGCTCGCCAAAGTTGCTCGATGGTTAATAAAGGTGCGCACATGATAGCCGGGCCATCGTTCAACAACAAATCAATCTTCGCCGTCAATCTGATCTGTAGATCGACGGCCCACAATTCATCACCCGATCTCTCCATTTTACTTTCCGTTGCCCAATCCCGACCGTCGATCTCTGCGCGATCGACAACTCAGATTCATCCTTCTCCTCTGACCGCCTCGTTCAATCTCGACCATCGATCTCTGCACAATCTACGGCTCGGATTTAATCTTTTTTTCGCCCATTCCACGATCTCTCCTGATTGATCCCGACCGTTGGATGATGCCATCCAACGGCCTCGCTCTTTCCACATGTCCTTTGAAACAGTCAAACTATATACGCAGGATTTTATAACTCTTGTTTGTATTTTGCAGGGTTTAATGTTTTTTCTGCCACGCTGAAGAAATTACGAAAGTAGAGGGTGACAACCCACCCACTTTCGATTCACTGAGGGAGAATCATTCACAGGGACCTAATTTCATGTTTTCATCAATGTTTATCCCAGCACTGATGCTAGATGACCCTGCGCGACCCTGTACATCAAAAAAAACCATGGATTTGGCACAGGAAAAGAGTATCAGAGATGAAGACCAAAATTAACCAGAACAGAGGATTAAAGAATAGATTTGTGGGGATTACTTCTAATATGCTTATCAAAAGCCTAATCCCCAAATAAAACACAGTTTTTCAAAAAACCTAAAGTGTTTTATCAAGCAGGAATACTTCCATCGCCACAATCTGAGGGAAATCGATTCCTCTCAGCTACCATAGTGCCACCTGTTCCTCAAAGTACTCAATCAGGGGCTGAAGTTATTGATTAAATAAATATCTACCTCATAGCACGGCCACGGAGTTACTTCTGCAAGGAAATAAACGCAGAAATATCTGCAAGGTAACCATAGCATCACACAGAGCCTCAAAGGTCAACTAAGCTCCCACCGAGCTTAATTCATAAGTATAAATCAGTTAATACAGTGAAAAACCTGTACTGTTTGTTCATTGAGCCCCCCAAGGGCCAAGAAGACATTGACTCTGTATTAATTGTAATTGAGATCTTTTATCAGATCTCACCTCCTCGTTCTTCTATATATACTTCTTTAGAAGATGAGTGAGGGGTTGGTTGTTGTTTATCACAAGCTGTGATATTGAAACTATCTGAAATCAATACATAGTCCTTTGAATTTGAAGAACAAATTGAAGTCTTGGAGATCTTGATGATGTTGTTGCATGTTTGTTCCTGAGAAGGCTCTATCATTGGATTCATGAGCTTGGCTGTTGGTGAAGTATTCTGAACTGTTTCATGTTTTTCCCCTGTTTTCATTATGTTCCATAATTTCTCACTACAGTAGGATAGAAAATATTAGGCTAAGAAATGACTCCTGGAAGCACGTTAGACCTGTTCATCCTTCACTGTTTCATGTTTTCTTCTCCTGAAGTATTTTAGGGGCTTTAATCTTTCTCTTTGGTCTTCATGGTTGTTTATTTCCTTAATAGTTTGAAAAATTGGTTTCATCATGATTTATGGTTCTCCCTGCTTGTCTGTTGCCATTTAAAAACTGTTATTGAAGTCTCCCTTTTGAAGTTCTTTGCTTATAGTGAATCAGAGAGGTCTGTTTTGACCTTTTCCTTTGTCCTCACTTAAACAATTGGCTTAAAGGTCTTTTATAGTTGTGATCATAGATGTATTAGGTGCTCCCTCTTCTATGACTATGATTATCAGTAAATCTTATATGTTTTCTAAAGTTCTTTAGAATAAAATCTTTGAGGAAATAGGGTGTTCCCCGAATCTTAGATTTTACTTTGAAAGTTGTTTTGAAATCATTGTTTGCTTAAAGGTGTGATTTGTAGAATTTATGGTTAGCCCTGTCTATCAAAGAAATCTTTATTGTTTCAAATTATGCTTTCAAATTCCCTTTGTTGAGAATTAAAACTTTCTTTCCAAATCATTAATGTTCTTTCCATTCCAAAAACAAAAGAATCTTGTGGCCAAGTTAGATTTTCCCTTTGATATCCCATATCCTTTGATAAGTGTGTTACGACCTCTTTTTGACTCCATTGCCCAATGAAACAGATATTTTACTGTCCTATATATCTTTCCTAGAACTTTTATGTTCTGCTGTATCAATTTAATCCAACCAAACAAACAAACAACTACACTTAATAACTAGTCTAAAACCAATACTCTAAGCACACAAGATAAACCTTTGCAAACAAACTTTGAGAGATCCCTCTCTAAGAGCAGGAGGACTAGATCCTGTAACTCTAAAGATTGGTTCTGATGTTGCCTTGTCTTTTGATTTGCCAAAATATCAAAAAACGGGACACCCACAAGGAGATTGAAGGAAGGCAAAAGCTCTTTGGGTTATGGGGATAATTTATGGGGTGTGTGCGACCGTCAGGGACAGGGGGTGGCAAAAATTAAGCAGGGTATGAGGGTGATGGGTCCATAAAGGGACAAGCAGGGGAGAAGTCCTCGGAAGAAGCCCCCGAGTCACCTTTCTTCTGATAACTGGGATGCATGGACCTTTGATCATTTTCATTATATGTAATTATGCATTTGTTTGATTGTTGGACAGGTTTCCTACCTGGAAACCTAGTCAAAGATTGTGGGATGGCATGCTCCAAGAGACCTACAGCTTGCGACCATTCCAAGAGCCCTGCAGCTTGACGCCATGGCCGGAAAGATAAAGGGAAGGCGGTAGAAGCCTAACCCAACTCAGCCCCGAGAAATTCGAGAGGAAGGAGGCCTGAAATTGATGTGATCCAAGAGGCAACAAAAGCATACCATGAGAACAAATCATAGGAAATTCAAAAGCTTATTGAAAAATGGGGAGCTGACATAAATAGACATGCAGAGACAAATATTGATACAAAGGAATGGAGAGGTTTAATACCATAGTTGGGACAAACAAGGGGTAGACTAACATAATTCAAGCAGACACTATATCTTTATTGGTCTATGAAGAGGATCCTTGGCAAAGCCTTGGAGCAGATCTCTATGAGCTTGGTGAAATTAGCCCGAGATTTCCCAGACTACAAGAGTGAGTTCAATAAGATCAAGTTCCAATTGAGGAAACAAGAAGGGCGCCTCGAGCGTATTGACTACCACATCCCGTGTATTTCCAAGCCTTTTGAGTAGGCTGATACCTCAGTTCAGGATCCGGCACCAGTGGAGTCAACCTTGGTTCGCGACAAGGCTGAGTAGTTCATGAATGTTTTAATCTGCCTTTTTTCT
This sequence comes from Pinus albicaulis, assembly GCA_034641835.2. Taxonomy (NCBI): domain Eukaryota; kingdom Viridiplantae; phylum Streptophyta; class Pinopsida; order Pinales; family Pinaceae; genus Pinus; species Pinus albicaulis. The sequence goes on from JAXQQM020087114.1 coordinate 43,611, forward strand.
TAGTATTTATATGCGGCTAGCATTTAAATTTCAAGGATCTAGTAAATATGTTAGTCAATCTGTGAGAAACTCTATATGTGTGAGTATTCAGGCTTTGTTTGTTTGGTATCATAGACTCAAAACCTTATTTTTATGGATGGCATACCATGCCATCAGGTGGCCAATGGACTCAGTTCCCTGCTCAGGGTGGGTTGAGACCACTAAACTGGTAAATCTAGTTGTTTGTTGTTTATAGAATGAATGAAAAAGGAGTCCTACCAAGCTTACAAGAAAAACACTATAAAATGTATAAAATTAATAACAAAAACAAATTCTAAAATTACATACATACATATATGTAATGAAATAATAAAAAATATACTAAGTATAATATAAAATTGCAAACCATACTATACCATGTGCAATACTATTGGATTCTCACTGCCATGAGCCCATAAAACACTATCATTAAGTTGAAGCAAAATTTAATGGCACATCTACATATTATAACTCTATCAAGCTATGTGTCTCCATCAAGCTCCATAGCACGATGGAGCTATGTAGTTTAATTCAGGGTTTTATTTAGTCCTAGATGGACCTTTTAAAAGCTTTGATGAAGGGCTTAAATAATACCCTCACAAAGATACATTTTCAACCTTTGGAACAGAAGTTCTTCCAAAAAAGAGTAACCCAACTCCATCGAATTCACCCTTATTTTATTTTGAAATTTCAATAATATAAAAATATTTATCTTAATTGGCTTATTCATAAAATAAATAATTATGTATTGTGGTTTTGTGTATTTATTTTCTCATGAGAATAATATAAAAAGTAAATAATTGAAATAAAATATTTAAAAAACAATTGCTTTGAATTTGTTGTATTTATGGTGCAAAATGAGAATAATATAAAAGTAAATAATTGAAATAAAATATTTAGAAAACAATTACTTTGAATTTTAGTTTTACATGTAAACATAACAAACAAATAAATATTTGTGAGTTTAGTTCTAATTTATATATTCATAATATAAATATTTGTAATTTTTTTATAGTTATGGTGGCAATTCACATTAATAAATCTACTTGTACATGCCAACATGGCAAACACAAAGTTAACTACCATACCTTATAGAACCTGACAATATAGCATACACCACTTCTTTAAATATATGGTGATATACTCCACTTCCAATAAGATCAATAAAAAATTATTTCACTTTAACAGCACATAGTAAGAATGGTGCTAACTTGTCTATCAAATATGGTGATTATATACTTCATTTTTAATATGATACATAAACATTTACACCACATAACGTAAGTGGTGCTAACTTATGGTGATATAATTCATTTTTAATATAATATATAAACATTTACACCACATTAACAACACATAACTTAAGTGGTGCTGACTTATGGTGATATACTTCATTTTTAATATAATACATAAACATTTACACCACATTAACACCACATAACTTAAGTGGTGCTAACTTATGGTGATATACTCCATTTTTAATATGATACATAAACATTTACACCACTTTAACACCACATAACGTAAGTGGTGCTAACTTATGGTGCTAAAAGAGAACTTTTCTTGTTGTGTGGTTCTATACAATGCATAATCTTGAAAATTGACAAGTATAATCTTAATAAATGTCTTCCTTTTATATTAATAAATACAATAATTAAATATATTTCATCGTTCAATTATATAATTTTTATAAAAGGTAAATTTGGGATTCAATCTATCTCATTTTATCAACAATTTGAAAGCAAATTTAGTGCAAAATTAGTTTATAGCTTTATATCATGAAAACTGGATAAATTAAATAAAATTTTACAGTGGCGATGGGTCACCCAACTCGACCGACTACGTTTGATGAAGAGGGTGGCCTTCACTTTGGTGAGCTCCAGCAATGGGGGTCTGCTTAAATGCGAGCGGGAGGCTGGAATCGGCCGGAGAAAACGTGGAAAGGTAGTGCACCACATGATACAGAGTTTCTTTTAAAATCGTCTTACATTTTTCATTGGAAAATAATTAATGTCACTCCGCTGTCGTAGAAGTAACCACCAGATGAGTCAAACTCAGATGCCGCAAAATATGGTTGACTGAAACAGTGAGGCATTGAATCATTGACGTCAAACCATGTGTTGTACTAGGAAAACTGTTGCCTTTGACTCCTCACTAATCTGGCGTTTGTTTACGTGGCGATCTCAATATTGGTCGCGAATGGGCAGGGCATGTTCAGAGGTGTAAATTATTTGGTTTTGACCAAAATGATGGTCACGATGTAAATTAACGCCGGAACTTTAATTTGATGGTCACGATGTAAATTATTTGGTTTTGACCAAAATGGAGTTCTTTTTGTTGAAAGCTTGGAATGCAAAATCAATATACGTTAATGGTTGTGATTTGTGTATTGAATTTCATCTTCTTTTATGTAAGAGAAAGTTTGGCTTCCTTGCATTTAAGAGAATGAAACAATTAGACGATTAAAGAGGTGTTCAGTAAATATGATCTCGAAACTATTTTGTAAAAGTTTATTTTAAATGTTAAATAATTTTTTTTAAGTTAATTAGTTTATTTTAAATGTTTGATTCTTCTTAAGTTAATTTGTTTAAAATTTAATAGATAATTATTAGAATTAAAAATTTAAAGTCTATAATGTTTTTTTATTGAATTTATATTTAAAAAGACAATTAAATAAATAAAAAATATACTCGTAACAAAAATTGTATCATTCTATACAAATTAAACTGTGTTTTTTTAAAATATGAATTCATATTATGAAACACAACACAAACACATATAAAGATAAAAATTAAATCCAAAGTAATATTGAGTATATGTTCTTTTTTGGAAAATTTTTAGATTATGTATGAAAAAACTTAGAAATAAATTTAAATTAAAATTATTATTATTATATAAATGTGAGAAAATTATTAAAAAAAAATAAATATAATATTTGTATTAACATATGTTTATATAGTTTAAAGTAATTGTTTAACAATTTATTATAGATAGATTTGGGTAGTCCATGCCATAAGTATATTAAAAATATGTAAATGATACTTTAAAAAAAATCAAAAAATAATTTTCGCCAGCACACACATTCGGCTGAGAAGAAATCATAAAAAAATGCTAAACTAAATTTTGACTTAGATCTTAAAGTTCAGAAAATATACATATCAAAAAATTATCCAACCATATACATATATGGTATATTGTATTAGGAATATTAAAGCAATGAATAGTTATTATTAATTTAGAATTTCAAAATAAGTATCTATATCAAGCTATAAAATAAACTTTAGTGAAATCAACTATATCGAACAAAAAAGTTTTGTCTCAGCTTTACGAAATAATAACAGAAATATATCATCATAAATATTAAACCAATATTATTACTTGATAGAAAATTGAATGGATGTGTTAATGAATATGACAATGCCTTATTTTTAACAGGCGAGTTGTTGTCAACTAATTTTAGAAATTTATTCCATGTAAATAAATCATCGATTTAGATATTTTAGATATTTACTTTACCAAAAAAATAATCTTTAATTTTTTTTTTTTAATTTTAATTAAAAAATAATGTTAAGTTTTGTCAATTCAATTTGAAAGTTTTTTTAAAGAAATAAATGATTAAAAACTTACCTATTTTTCCTATCATTTCTCAAGATACTTAGTGAACTAATATTTTTATATAATTATTTTTCACTATCATTTATCAAGATATTTAGTGAACTAATATTTTTATATAATTATTTTATTATATAGTAAATATTTTTTTTTAATTTTAATTAAAAATAATATTAGGTTTTTCAATTTAATTTGAAATTTCTTTAAAATTGAATTTATAATTTTAATCATGTAAGGATATACATAATTAAAAACTTATTCATTTATCAAGATGTTTAGTAAACTAATATTTCTATATAATTATTTTATTATATATTAAGTAAAAGTTTTTCAAAGTGTCTTTCATTGCATATAGAAACGTCCAAAACATCATAAGAAAAAGAAAACTATAAAATAGATATATGAATAATATTCTAGTACTAACAAATAATTTACTGTTTTGTAAAAGAAAATATAAATTATATTATAATTTTTTTTTATAAAAAAAAATATAAACTATATTATAAAATTTGTATATAAACTAAATGGGATTTTTGAAAAGGAATTTGGTGAGATAAAAGTATAATTTTATATTTTTTATAAATTAATTATATTTAATATTAGTTTATAATTTTTTTTAATTAAATCTAAAAAGTTTATTTATTTAATGAAATGAGTAATTAAAAGGAAGTTATATAATATGAAAGTTAAGAGGTATTTTAGTTTTTAACCTAAGTCAAATTCTCCATTTTCAACTCTCAAGAGAGGTTGATATAAAGATGCATGATCTTTACTAGACTATTAGGGAGCCAAGAAGGCCACCATATTGAAAAATAAAGATAATATTAAAAATGTTTTTACTTTCAAATTTAAGGATAAGTTGTGAGATGATAAGAAGTTAGAGGGTAAAATGAAGATAAGGTAATATAAAGAGGTGATCAACCCCAATTTTGAAAACAAAAATTATGTAAGTGATCAACCTAAATTTCGAAAACCAAAATTACCCTTATGTTTGGACCAATGCTAATAAGAAACTGAACACTTCTAAGATAAGAACTAATCTTCATGAGCTTTAATGTGAATTGGGAAATTTCTTATTTTTAAAACACTTTGGGATGAAAGAGTTTGTCTTGGAAAACACTTTCTCTTGGATTGTCCAGCTCTTATTCATATCCTTTGCATAACTATCATCATCCAGGTATGCTTCCCTCCCTTCTTTCAAATTATAGGAATAAAATGTTAAAGAATCTCAAATTACCTCTTACTTTCTTAAAATATGATAAACCATATTGGTCTTAGTAGACATTTTTTATCATTATTGTTATAATTGTAGAAATTCCTTGTAGATTCAAAATGCTAATTGTAATATACTAAAACAATAGACTTCAATCTACTCTACCAACTATAGAAACAATTAACGATCATGAAATCATGAACCATACAAGACAAAGAAATCAATCAACACATTACACAATGATTTCCTCGGGAAAGAAACAACTAAAAAACCTCTACTATATTGCAATAGTTAGAAAATGTGATAATATTACAATGCTTTTCTCAAGCCCGAGCTACCTTTGCAGTATCTCTATTTGTCTCATTGCTTCCTAGAAAAGCCCTGATGAATACTTAAACCAATTTTTTTCTTTCCCAAGTCCCTATTTCCTTGTGTTGTTTCCTTGGGAATTAGCCACTTTTAATTCGGGAAATTCCTCATCCACAAATACACAATGCACCATAGGCATTCCTCTGAGTGCATGCACCACTTGTACATTATAGATGATTATACAACTGATAGTACATTTCCCTTGAACTTCAATCTAGATTGGGTAACTAGTATATCATGCATGCATGAGTTATTTATGCTTGAATTGAATAGTGAAGATGTACATCCTACTAGTTCCTTCAACAACTGCAACTAGTTTAACTGACTTTAACTCAGTTAAACTGAATTAGTTAATTACAACTCAAAATAAACTCAACTAGGTCTCCGTTAAAGTAGGATCCACTCTATATGACTCAAGTTAGACCCGCAACTCAAATTAACTGAACCAACAAAGTCAAAATAACTTAGTTAACTCGTACAAGGAACCAACTAAGTCAAACTAACTTAGTTAACTCATACAAGTTTTCATGCAATGTGGAATTACAATTTTCTTCTAATTTAATTCAAGGGAAAATTAAATTAGAATCTTTCTTGGTACCATTTTCAACACTCCATCTCATCAAGAAAGGGATTATCAGATATGCCAATCCTTACTCTATGGAACTCAAATTTTCCACCTGACAGTGCCTTAGTCAAGGTATCTGCGTCTTGTTCCGTTGTAGGAATGTACTCTAGCAACATGATTTTCCTTTGCAAAAAATCTCATAGATGGTGGTACCAGATGTCGATATGGTTGGACCGATCATGAAAAACTGGATTTTGAGAGAGTTTGATAAAGCTCTTATTGTCATTAAAAATCATTGTAGAATCAATTTTTTGACCAAATAATCCAAGAAAGATCTTCCTCATCAAGATAGCCTCACAAGTTTCTTTACTAGGAGTCATGTACTTTGCTTTTTATGAACTAAGTGAAAATAATCTCTACTTTCTTATGTACAAGGAAACTAAATCTAACCTGATGCTGAAGATTCCCCCTGATGTGCTCTTCTTGTCTGATGCACTCCTTGCCTAATCTTTATCTATGAATCCTTGAAGCTTCACTCCCTTTGTCCATCTGTGCCAAATACCAAATTGAGTGGTGCCTCTGAGATGTCTCAACATGTGTTTAATTTCCTTCAAACAGAGTTTGGTTGGCTTAAACATTGCTTTACTAAGTGCAACAACCTCCACAGCTTTTTCTTCACTAATATTGATTGAAGATTTGAAACTTTCATCAATTGTAGAATGAAGTTCCTTATTTCCTAGCATATAATTAGAACATCCTAAATCTATATACCACAGATTAGTAATAACATTTCCATTTTTTCCATGTGATGGAAATAAAATATTTGAGGCACCATCATTACCCACTTTTTCATAATTAACACTTTTGTTGTTATTAAATTTTAAATCTACATTGTCCTTCAAAGTGACCATACCTTTTATAATAATTGCATTGTATATTTTTCTTATGAAATCTTCCTCTACCTCTTTCTCAGGAAAAAATTATTCTTCCTCTATAACCTCCTCATGAATAATAGTGATTTTCACCTTTATCTTGACATTGGTTGCTACTAGTGATGGCACCTTCACTTTGGTTGCTACTAGTGGTGGCATCTTTAATTTTTGTAGTTGATAATTTTGAAGAAAAAAATTTCTTATCAATTTTTTGAAAAAAACCTCTCAATATTTATTCATAAGACACAAGAGACCGAGATAGATAATCAAATTGAAAGATACGAAAATCATTACTTCAATTATTATAGCAACATGGTTCCATTTTTGGTATTAGAGATCTAAACAACTTTTCAACCACAATCTCATTATTTAATATTTCTCCAAAAATGACCAACTTATTAACTATGTCTTTTAGTCTCACACAATAATCACTTACATTTCCAATTTATTGCCTCTTAGAATTCTTAAATTCTATTTTTAATATATTTATCTTGACAACTTTGACTTGGTCATTTCCTTCGCAGGTTTCCTTAACATGTTCCAAGCATCCTTAACAATATTTGCACCTATAATTCTCGGAAATAGGCTATTATCTAGAGCGATTAGAATATGAAACAAGGTTGGTTGCATGGCAGCTAGTCCCTGCCTACAGCTGGAGCAGGGAGGGGTGGAAATGAGCTAATTGGGATTGTGAGCTTCAGAATCTTTTCTGATCAAAGTTCGTCTTGAATGAGGTCATGCAGCTTCCTCTGCAAGTTCCCAGTTCCTGATCAAAGATTGTGGATGGTAAGCCTAGTCTCTTCGCAGACACAGAGTTGGAACAACCATAAGAGCCTCTGCTGCAACACCTGAAAACAAGGCATTCCAGCACGATGGAAATGTTCCATCCAATTCAACTAGTATTCCAAACAGGAGATGAGAGGAAAGCACGACTGTTGTCGATGGAGTTGGTATCGGGGTTCTTGACGAAACATCAGACTCTTCAACACCCACTTCATTCAAGGACCCCATGCCATTGATGAAGGTATCGCCAGAGTCTCTGGAATATGAACCAGAGTACCTTGGGGCCATTTCAGAGAAGACGAATCCCCACAGTGATACTAATGGGAATGGAGGGCCAACCAATGTGTGTTATCTTACAAGTATTTTGTCCTCTAAATTTTACGAGGTGGCCATTGAATCCCCGCTACAGTATACGCCCAAGATAAGCCGGAGGCCTGGGGTGAGAATTTTACTGAAGCACGAGGATTTGCAACCTGTAATTATATTCGTTATGAATGAATATGTCATCTGAATTTGTTTTTTGGTAATTTTCGAATGTGGTTTTGTGGATCTGTTTACTTTTGAATTGTTAAGAAAAATGTTGACATACGAGTCAGTCTACATGTACATGTGTCTTGGCTATGCAAAGCAGTGATTATGTGTATGGGATATATATAATGCTAAAAGATGGACAAGATACAATTCTAGATTGTCCTGCACACAACAACATTTGTTCTTTGGGCACTGTGAAACTCTGGGATCAAACGTAACTCATGCTTATTAGACACCCACTTTTTTATTTTTCCTTGGAAGATTCACTCTGGCTACTCATAGCGGCCCTAGTGACCTAAAAGAAATCTCTAAATCACTCTTCCAAAGAAAATCCAACTAGGTTGATCAAAAGAGTGTGGGTTAAGTGAATAATAAAAACCCACTAGTCTGTCTTTGAGAGCCCTGACAAGAGGGCAGGTCTTATCCATGTAACATTATTACATAGAGAGTAACTGATTCACGTAAGCTCATAGCAGAAACCATAGATGAAACAATTTAACTTCAAAACCAGCAATGGGTTATAAGACCATCTCATAGATTCATGTACCCTGAGTTGATGGTAAAATGAAACAAAAACATGCGATATCATAGTCACCTTTATATATTCTCAGGAAGTAAGTTCAACTCTTCTATTTTACACATAGAATCTTATAAAAGTGTTATAAACGATTCATATTCAAAGTCATAGGGTTAATTGAAAATTGGAAATGATTGATTAGAATAGGCAGAAGAGTTAATGCTTGCATGTTAGGTTGGTAGAATAAAGGTGTTGTTATTGCCTTCTACTAGGGTTAAAGCCTATTCAATGATATGTGCTCTGGTTGTACTTCGTGCTTGTGATAGTGTCTGTGCTTGCAATATTGGTTGGGGCCAAGGATAAGTCCTGAATGTCTTTGGAAAATTAGATATCCCCCACCTGCCACTTCTAGGCAAAGGAGCTTGAGTAGTTGAATGTTGTAAGAAGACTTTGCTCCATTGAATATATCTTCATATTCAGAAGGTTCAGATTTTCCGCATTGTCTCTAACTATATTTCTCTCTTGTTTTTCTACATCGTTTTAAATATGAGATTCATACCTTACCATGGCATCATAGTTAAATGCCTTTTGTTTAAAATTAAAAACATTTTTTCTTTTTAGAATATCAGTGTAAACCTAAATTAAATCACAGTGACAGATAATCTGACTTGAAAATTCCAAGCTTCACATGAAAAACCTATAGAAAGAAAGCGAAAATAAAATAAAAAATCAATGATAGTAATATTGATCATAAAAAATTTGATAATTGAAAATTTTTATATAGTAATATTGATAATAAAATATTAAATAATTGAAAAAATAAATAAATAAGTGAATTTGTTGGTCGATACGTTGTGATGAACGCAATCCATGTGCCCAATTCCACGTGCCCCCACTTCCATGTGCCCCCACCTGCATACGATAGTTTTACATTTTATAAACTAAGAGCAACAAAACAAGCTCCAGAACCATCAACAACTGAACCTATTGATTCCGTCGAAGAACTAGGTTGAACGCTTTGACACCCCCCCCCCCCCTTATGGTTGTTTGAGAAGTAGTTTCACCATAAGAGCTAATTTATCGAGTGGTTTAAGCTGCATTAGTGTCAGAGACATTCATTAAATATTCAAAGCGATACAAACACCCCTGCCTACAGAAACAGGGGCGACTTAGGACCATAGCCTGCTTCATACCTAGCTCCAAAAATTCGATGGGCACACAAAGAGTGAACCCATGTTTTCCATCATTTGAAGCCTTATCTTGGCTTTGTCAATTATGACGCTAAAAAGTCTATTATGGCTGAAAAAATGTTTGGTTTTGAATCAACTTGGTCGACTGTCACTTTAATAGGCTGTCAATATGAACAAGGCTAACATGTGTACCTAATCGTAATACAGAATGAAGGGTTTGATAAGGAGCTCAATGCCTAGTAGTTTCCAGCCACTGCCAGGAATTATTGTATAAGGTGAACGCTTTCACATTCACTGGAATTTTCTCCCCGTTAATAGCCCTGTGTGTTCATTGAAAAATTGAGGGGATTTATGTATAAAAATCTTGTCTTTTTGAAATTTTTTTTTTAATAATTTTGTAGAGTAGGTCAACCAAACTTAGACCACCAGCAGCCTCTTAGAGTGGGAGACTCTTCAGCTGGATGGGCATTTTTCCACACCAGACATCAATTCCTTTTGCCATGCTTTTAGGTTTCAAAACCCTACCCATTTTCTTTGCTAGATTTTTGTATGTCAGAGCAAGCCGGAAACAGTGAAGGAGGTAATCTTCTGGTACATCTTACTAATAAAAAAAGAGATTACTGAGTTTAAGTATGGAAGTAAAATTATATGGGAAAGAATTATTACCCAATACTCACAATCCTAGATTAGGTAAATCAAAAGAATGACAAGAAATCCACATTATTGCTTTCAATAAATTTAGGTCTTTAATCTACAAGTGTCGACTTTCATAACTTGAAGAAGAAAAACCATTGTTACATAGAAATTATATAAACCTGAGCATTTCTTCATAATAGCGCACAATACCACACGATTGTTAAGAGTGTCTGAGAGGACATCATTAAATAAACCTAAAGTGAATTATCACACAACAAGCATTCTATTGATAATTATCAATCATAAATGGAAAAGAAATCTGAGTCTATTTAAGGATTTAAAATAGGAGCGATCAGGCATACAAAGACAAAATGAAATGGAAAGGTCTCAGAAATAAGGTACGCAAGGGAAAAACTAGAAAGCGTGAGGCTCTGCTTCTATATAAATATTCCCTCTGTCCAGAAATTCTATTTATAAACTAGCTATTTGAAAGCTAATCCATTGAAGAGTGCATCTTACCTGTAAGAACAAAATAATCCATGGGTTGAATGAATTGCCATGGGTTGAATGAATTTCCATTGCATTGTTCACCTTCTTACATCGCTTGGTTCCTTCAGTATCAGTGTCGATAGCCAACAACAACCAGTCCAGAGAGAGCTCTTAGCCCTTCAATCGAATGCTATAAATGAAAGTAAGGCGGGCAGTAAAGATATTCAATCTTCTGCTCTGTCCCTTTTTCCCAAACTTGTTATGCAAACTCAGTTGGCTAAGGAGGTGGGTTAAAGCCGTGGAATGTTGCTAGAGGTTGTCATAGAGACTTCATGAAACCAGGAAGAGTAGGCCTTCTGAAGTGAAAAGAGGCTCTAGTAATTGGTGATGAGGCTTGAATTGGGACATGCATATGACAAAGAAGTCGAATTGAATACAAGTGGAACATGCAGATGACAAAGTTGAAATGAAGACAAGTGGAGTATGGTGTTTAAACATTTGAGAGCCATGTGTAAATCTTTTGCAATCTTTTAAACATGAAGATATACTATTAATTTGAAAACATAAAATGTTTGCTAACTAAAGTTAGCATTAGATAATACAAACTGAAAATTTTGTGAGAAAATTTGTATTAATAGACATTTTGGCTAAGTTTTAATAGGTCTTGCCTCTATATGAGGCCAAATAAGACCTCCAAGTTGCCTATTGGTCAAGAAAATAATTAGCTGAAGCTCATTGGTAAATGAAAAAATGCTTTTTAAATTATAAATAAAAAACTTTAAATTAAATTGATTAACTTTAATTTTTGTGCACTGACTAATGTGAAGCTCATAAACCATTACTATAATCCCTTGCACGTAGGCAGGAACTAATAAATCTTGAACATTCTTTTTTTAATTTCCTATTTAACTACTTTATCATTGGCCGTAAGAATGGTCCAATCTTGTGGCTCTCCATAACAACTTACTTTCTACGATTTCTCATAAATCCTTTTATATTAAAAATATCATAATTTCATTTGACCATTAGTCATAATTTCCTATTTAACTACTTTATCATTGGCCGTAAGAGTGGTCCAATCTTGTGGCTCTCCATAACAACTTACTTTCAACGATTTCTCATAAATCCTTTTATATTAAAAATATCATAATTTCATTTGACCATTAGTCATAATCACGGCATGATTAACTTATGCTCCGATAACAAATGAATATTCTGTAAACTCGGGCAAATTCTTTAAACCAAGAAAAAATATAATTGGAGAGTAAATAAAAACACTCCCAATTTTGCATTCTTTTTGTTTGTTTTTGCAATCTCTAGTAACTTCTCCAAAGGAATAATCTTCTATTATTATTACCTTCTTTTCATTATTTTTATATGATTTATTCTCCTTCCATTAAGTGGTTAAAACAAATAATTTTTATATTTATTTTATATAAATAAAAATTAGATAAATATAATTAAAAATAATATTTATTGTATATAGAGATTCATTCTACAACTTAATATAGAGGAAATGTGTAAATTTGTCTATTAACATAAAATTTCACTAATTTTAACAAAAAATAAAAATAAAAAAAAATATCTAAACAATAACTAAAATAACCATATAAATAAACAACTAAAAATGGGAGCATGAGGATTGGGTAGTACAGGGGTTGGAAGGGACAATCCTTCAACAATTAAACTTGAAGGAAGTGATGCTAGCACCATCTTCCTGGAAACAAGTACCTCCTCGATATATTGTAAGAAATAGTTTTGACAGGCTGCAATCGGCCTTCATAAAACTAAATTATGATGGGGCCTCGAAAGGAAATCTTGGCCAAGTGGGTGCTGGAGGTATCTTTCGAGATTGCACAGAAGCAATTTTATGAATTTTTACCATTGATTTAGCATATGTCACGAATAATGAGGCAGAGTTAGCAGTGGTGAAATTATGATTGGAAATTGCGAGTCGTGAACATTACAACAGACTGGAAATTGAGGGGGATTCAGCAATGGCTACCGGTATTATTAGAAAGCTTCAACAAGGGGCTAACTGGGAGACAATTACTAAAAGCTAGAGAATGGCATGATTAGTATAGGAAATTAAGCTAACATTGGGCAGAATTGAATATACTATAACTCTGCATGTGAGAAGGCAAGGAAACAAAGTAGCAGATTGTCTGGCGAACTGAGTGTGTAAAACAACTGAAGGATTTCTTGATCGGCCATGGAAATTGGAGGTGTATGTACCGGCGCCTGAACTTCAGAATATTGTAGTGGAGGATCAAATTTATGCAAGACTGGAACATATTATTCCCCGATCGGGGTGTAACATGGTGGGGATGGTTCCATTTCTACATGGTGGTGACCGTATCATGCAGCATGGGGAGGGAAAACACCACGTGGATCTAGCATACAAGCGACGAGACGATGGAACGAACAATGGGACATCCAACACCTAACGCTATTAATGAGAAGCACTTGCATCAGACTCTAGTTGGGTATGCCAGTAGGGTTGTCAAGAAACTTTGTGGAAAAGCGCGAGAAAAATGGTAAAATACATGGCAAGGTAAGGATTTGTGTTTTGTGGTTTTGCTGGGAAGTTAGTTACGCATTCAGTGGCGATCTGAAGCGAAGGCACAGGGTGACGGTCTGGGCAGTTAATTGGTATGTATTATCATACTTCCCCTCTAAGCCAAAGGTTTCTGATTTTCATCGAATGCGGAAAATGGTTATGGTTTTTTTAGACTACTTTTTTGAATGGCGATTTGGTTGTTTCTGGTATGAGCAAATGATGAAGGTTGTTGAAGCTGGGTATATGCTCATTCTTGCTATGCAGATTTTTGTTCTGTTGCCTACAACTTCGTTTAATTTACTTTGGAAAGAATCCTTCGAATGGGGAAGATGGTTACAGTCTTCGTTTCCTGCTTCTCCTCTCTGCTTAGTTATGATGTTGGTTTTAAACTACTCTTATAAATACTTGTTGGTTCTGCTCTTTTACAAACCTCAGAACAAGCTGAAATCTCTTGTTGTTTATAATTGGCAGTATGTGGGAATTGGCCGGGTTGTTTTCTTTTATAGAACCTTTATTATAGCTGGGCACATGGTGTATGTTTTAGTCTATGTCTTTCGATTTCCTGTTTGTGATTTTAACTATAATAGGAGGCTGGGTAGAATTTGGAAAATTTCTGAGAATTGTCATCTACTAAAAGTTAAAAATGATTACCTTCATGCTGGTCTCGAGACTCTCACGCAGCAGGGTAGGGTTTCCTTTTTTCATCTCATACATGGTTTTTTTGTCAATAGGGTTTTGTTGACATTTGGGAAGGGGATTTCGCATTGTCGCCTGCTATACAGAATCCCTCATAGGTTCAATTTTACCTGGTCGCTCTGTAATATTTTATGGACTCTGTTTCTGCCTTATATTTTTTTGGCTTCACTTAACCTGGGTTATGGAACCCATCTGTCTATTGGTTCTCTAAACTTTGTTACATGGTTGCTTTGTAATGGTGTATGGACTCTGTCTCTGCCTTATAATTTTTTGGCTTCACCTAACTTGGGTTATGGAACCTATCTGCCTATCAGTTCTCAAAACTTTGTTAGGAATCTGACTGGTATATGTCGTCATGTTGTTGTTTGGATGGTAGCTTTAGCAAACTCCTTTTCTGGTTACTCTAAGATGGTCAAGAGAACATGAGGAAGAAATCCCACTAGAGACAAAGACAAACAACCTATTTCCGAGCAGGCTCAGAAAAGAGGAAGAAAATCTATGCAGGAGCATCTGGAATCGCTTGTACAAACATTTTCTTTAGAGATCTCAAGCTCTGTTCGATCCTGCATTTATGGTTGGGAAACTCAGATTATAAACAATTTGGATAGGGAGGATGATATAGCTTATGAGGACATGCAGAATGTAGTGACTGACCTAGGGCACACTCGGGGCCAAATTTCCTTGTTTCAACAGTTAATCAGAACTTACTAGTTGACCAAATGCTTGCTAGCCAAGGCAACCATGTCGACAATAGAATCCAAGTTGGAATTAACTCTGGCAGATATTAACAGGAACATTCAGGAAATTAATCTTCGACAGTTGCATTAGTATGCTAGGGTAGGAAGGTTGGAGAAGGATATTAAGTCCATGTATGTAATATCCCAAGGATCAAAATTTTAAATAAATCAACAATCTAGTGTTCCAACTAAAATAATTGTGATAAAAAACACATAACACAACACATATAAGAAATTGAAGCCCAATTGTGAATCCTGAATGGATCCACCACATAAACATTACCGCGGGGTTTTCGTCCCAGGATCAATAAAAGAACTGGCCAGGCCAGGTTCTCAACCCAAACATAATAAAATAGATAATCCAGAATGCCCTAAATGCCTAGCTTCTCTCCCCTTTTATAGGCTTGATGGGTCAATACCAACAAGAAATACCATGGGTCAATACCATGGGAAAATACCATCAAGAAATACCATGGGTCAATACCATGGGTCAATTCTATCCACTTTGACTAGATCAAGAAAGGGGATATTACAAATCCTCCCACCCAAAGATTGCTTGTCCTCAAGCAATCCACTTCTATCCACAACAGAAGCAGTTGTACATTGATACCAGGATCCCATACAATCCGATGTGCCCTCCATGTTGAATGGTCTTGAATGGATCCTTCAATACCTGGATCCCAAAAAATCCTCTGACCAATCCTTCCCTGAATAGATTTACCTGGATCCCAAACAATCCTTTGGCCAATCATTTCCCCAATGGATTCTCTTGGATCCCAATGCCACCTAAATCTTGGGACCTGTGGGTTATGGTACCATTTCAACCCTTCATCGTTGTCTGCACCAAAGGGCCCAAGCTGCAATATGCCCTCGGCTGTGAGTATCCTCCAAAGAATCAACCTATCGATAGAATACCAACTCATAATCTCTCGCCAATCCATACTTGGGGAGGGATGAATATCTGCAAATCTACTATGTTGATGTTGTTCGATGCTCAATTCATGCTTCTCTACTTGGTTACCCAACATGATGCACTTGGAGAACTCTTCCCTTCTCTTCCCAATGTATAAAGGTGGGTTTTTGGTGTTGCAAGCCTTATCTATGTATTCCTGTAGAGCGCTGCTATGGGACTCCCGATTGTACTCCTCATGCGGCCTTGTGAGGGACTCGAGTTTTTCCTCAATACTAGAGAGCTTGGTCGATGAATTGGCACATTTCCCTATGAGTTCTTCAATTTTTCTATTCTCCTGTAGGACAGTGTCTCGGACTGTCCAGACTCTTTGCTTCAACAATATAAGATCTGTCTTGAAATGCATGATCCTCTCCTCAAAATGCATGATCCTCTCCTCATTTGACTCTCCTTGAGTGTATTCATCCTGGACCTCTTCACATGTGAGGATGAGTTGTCCATCCTTTCTGGTGGTCAAACATGGATGTACTGGTGGACTGTTGTCTATACCTGATTGCCCATACTCTTTATGGATGTCCTCCATTGTATTTATAGATTCAACTACCACATCATCAGGAGGAATTGCATCTTTCCTTTCGTCATGTACTTTGTCAAGTTGACTAATCAACTTTTCCTGCAAGTTTCTCTGAAGAGCATGGTGTTGTTGTTCACCATTTGTACTTGATTGCTCAGATCCTTCATAGGTCCTCTCATGAAAACCATCGAACCCATCAATGGATGAATCCCCATGATCTGGAGAAGTCTCTAATTTTGCTATCCTTGTTGCCTCCTTATTGTCTGGACATGAATGGTCAAGTGCCCAAACTCCCTTGCATACAAAGCATAAGCCTTTCCTCCTTAGTTCATTCTTGCTATCTCCACAAATCTTTGTTAGTTCCTCCTTGGTTAACTTCTTTCTAAGTAGATTGATGCTCTGTTTGATCAACCCCTCAACTAGTTCATAAGCAACAGGTGATGCAATTAGCTCCTTCCTCCAGATGGCCAACAATTTGGATCTCAATTGTTCGCAGATGGCCCTATGTTCTCCTAAGATCAGAGACATGATAGTTTTCATGTCTATTTTGATGTAGTTTGGATGAGACGTTGTAATTCCATTGCAGAAGTATTGGAGCATCTGAAGGATTAAATCATCACACTCTAGATCCAGCATAAGCATACCAAATCTGAATTTCACCATGCGTTCCAAAATTGTCCGCTTCTGGTAAAAAGTAAGAATGGTGGTGTTGTCCAACCCTTGGAGTGCTTCTACCATTACCCGAAAAGTCCTCCTCATGATGTCATCATTGTAGGGCAATAGTGGTGTTGTTAAGGCTATGATTTTACTGAGACAAGAAGCGACGGTGAGTCTAACATTTTCACAAGAATGCTCCAAGAACCTAGGTTGTATCAAAGCAAGCATGGATGGCTTCAAGGCCCAGCTTGACCCTTCCCATTCTGATTTATCTATCAAGCTCAAAGTCGCATTTAATCTGTCTATCTGTAGGAGAACATCTTTTGACTTTGTACCCTGCAATTTGGATCCAAGTTCGAAGAGACACTTGCTTGTTACATCTTCCTTCCGGATATCTTTTGACTGTTGAAGGATAACATGGACCTTTCGAGAGAAAGGCCTGTTACTGTGCTCTTACTTCTGATTTGTATGTTGTTTCCATCTTTGATCCATAGAAGTATTGTAGCCCAGAGAATCGACTGATATATCATTATGTTGATTCTTGTGGCGTTTCCAAAAATAAAATGACGACATTGGCATCAATGGATCTCAATACTTAGCTAATGAGAAACCTGGGAATGATCCTTGTCTAGCAATAATTTTCCAGCCTTTCAACAATGACCATATTTGCAAGAAAGATATGAATCTTCCATACACATGAATAAATATCATGGGTACATTTATTCATAAGAGGCTATATACAAGCTATAAATGATTTTGTCAATCATGCCTTCAAATATTTTCACGAATTTAACCCACAGAATTATAAATGATTTCCCTTCACTTATGTCTCCCAAGAAAAATAATTTACTAAAAAATAAAAATCCAACTAGGGTGATAAATATCACCGAAGTGAGAAATGCTGGCTAGGGTGAAAAATAAATTTCACCGAAGTTCCTTGCATAAAACTCTCAGGCTGGCAGGATGCACAACTCTGATACCACTGTAATATCCCAAGGATCAAAATTTTAAATAAAACAACACATCTAGGTATTTCATATAAAAACACAGAACACAACACATATAAGAAATTGAAGCCCAATTGTGAATCCTGAATGGATCCACCAAATAAACATTACCGCGGGGTTTTCGTCCTGGGATCAATAAAAGAACTGGCCAGGCCAGGTTCTCAACCCAAACATAATAAAATAGATAATCCAGAATGCCCTAAATGCCTAGCTTCTCTCGCCTTTTATAGGCTTGATGGGTCAATACCACGGGTCAATACAATGGGTCAATACCATGGGTCAAAAAATATCATGGGTCAATACCATGGGGAAAATACCATCAAGAAATACGATGGGAATTGATACATGGGTCAATTCTCACTTTATTAGATCAAGAAAGGATATTACAATATGTACGTTGAAGTTGAATTGCTGGGATTACAGTGCCAAAAAGACCTGCACCTATGGGAGTTGAATTCAAGACTTAGATATTAAGTATCGTCAGATATGGTATAGATTATTAAGACTTTTCATGTTTTGGTTGACATACTTTGCACTTCGATGGCCAACATACCTTGTTTCCTATGAGCAAGTTCAGATCTAATTTTTCTATATTTTTTCCCAGCTTAAATTAATAGAAAATGAAAAAGAACTACCTAAACTTTAAAAAAAGAAAGAAAGAAAGAAAAGAAAAAGAAAAAACTAACTAAAAATTCATTAACAAAACAAAATTATCTCTATAAATATAACCCTTAAAAGTAGAAAGTGTATGCATATCCTCTAGAAAGTAAAGTGTGAGCGACGGAATGCATAATCTTGAGAATTTGGAAGTGGGATTTATCGTTTGATTATATGATTTTATCTAAAAATAGAAAGTGTATGCATATCCTCTAGAAACTGAAGTGTGTGCGACGCAATGCATAATCTTGAGAATTCGGGTGGGATTTATCGTTTGATTATATGATTTTATCTAAGATGAAATTAGGAATGAATGCATAATCTTGAGATTCGGAAGTGGGATTTATCTTTTGATTATATGATTTTATCGAAGATGAAATTAGGAATGAATCTGCCTCATTTTAAGAAATATTTAAAAACAATTTTACCGTTACAGTGAAAATTGACACCTTCCTTTTAATTAAGATAATAACATTATATTTACATACCAAGAACACTGGATAAATTAAATAAAAGAAAACTGGATAAATTAATAAAAGTGTATTGGACAGACATGATGCAGAGAGTCGAGCTGTCAATTTTTTTTTGAATTGTATTTTTCAAATAAAAAATAAACAGAATACTAATCAAAATACAAAAGTGTGAGAAAGTAGAGATAGTTCGTCGAAACAGAACTCAATCCCCGCGATAGAAAGAAACGCACAGCTGTTTTAAGAACACAAAACAGTTAGCCGATCAATAAAAGAGGGTAATAAAACCAAGCGAACGAGACCGAATGTCACAGTTTTCAACCCTGATTTCCAGACTTATTATTTTAGTAGAATAGGATGCCTAATGGGGATCCTGACGCCTAGCCTGAAATTTGACTATCCATTACCAGATGCTGCCAGTGCAATTCACTAGAGGATGAACTTATGTGAATAGTTCTCGGTGAAATTGAATCACATCTGACATTAATAATTTATTATGGTTGCTCGCAATGAAGCAATACAAAATCATACCCAACACCTTGGGTAATCCATCATTCAAAATCACAGCAGATTCAGACAATCAATGTCTTTCAGTTCGTAATTTCTTAATTTTGTTTATCAGCTTGTGGCAATCAACCACCTCCTCTTTTTCTTTGATGCTCTCAAGCTTCGGTCTCCAGCGTTGGCCTCTGGAGGCTACCAACTTCTCATACTCCTTCTGCAATTCCGGCGTATTGCACAGCCTGCTCCCGTTATCTGCCGAAGCGCTGTCCACTGCATGGCCCCGTCCATCGTCGTTGCGCCTCCCGTCTTCCATGAGCTTTGTAATGAATTCTACGGATACTCTGATCCTCTGGCCTCCACGTGCGTCCTTCTCTATCACGAACGGATTGAAGAGAGCAGACGCGCGTTCGATTCGGCGAAGACAGGCTGATACACTTTGCGACGGCGGTGATTGGAGCGATAACGCTAGTGATTGGAGCGATAACGCAGAATTGTAAAACCTCTCCGGCATGAGGAAGTACTTATTTCCAACATCCAGCTGGTCATTTGGCGAAAGCGGTATAGTCTTCTTCCCAATGTAGAGGGACTGAGAGTGGCATACGAAATGTTGAGGGAATTCTTGGACGATTTGGCCGGCTCTGAGTGGCTTACGAAATATTTGAACGCTGCCATCTGAGTGAACCAGTTGGATAGTTTTCTCCTCCTCCTTGTTCATGCACAATGGCATGAAAGACTTGACCATAGTCCTGTTCTCAACCAGCAAGTCGTGGAAATACAAGAATTAAAAGATATTAGGAAAATACAGGTATTAAAAGATATTAGGAAAAAGCAGTGCTGCTATTGCCCTTGGGTGACTTGATAGTAGATTTACCTGATGTGTTTCATGGAGATAGGATCCACATCCACCAATCTTGCTAATCAATCTTGAAGTAAAAAATCGGCCAGACTGTCCACGCTTGCGAAACGGATCAGTGCGTTTAAGTCCTCATGCAGTATCCAGTGAGGGTTAAATCCCGCCAGGCGATTGATCACCCAACTCGACCGGGTCTTCACTTTGGTGAGCTCCAGCAATGGGAGTCTGCTTAAATGCCAGCGGGAAGCCGCAACACTGCAATCGGTACGAGCAAACGTGGAAAGGTAGTGCCCCACATGATACAGAGTTTCTTTTAAAGTCGTGTTACACTTTTCACAGTTAGGAAAACCTTTAGCAATTGCACCGGGAGGTGCAAAGGAACGCTGAAAGGAAACCTTCCAATGATGTAAGGGGGGGCAAAACAGGTAGATGTTGAGTTAATTCTTCTCCAACTCCTCCTAGGAGAACAGAGGAAGAAGAATAAATGGCCTCCAGGGACTGAAATCAACCGAATTCACTATCATGCCGTCTCTGGTAACATAGCAATGGAATGTAGCCTTTCGGGAGGGCGTATACTTGTTATTGCTTGGGGTTATGGTTTAAGAAGTTAGAACATCAAAATATAATGAGGATATTGCCTTTTAATACAGTTTACAAGGGGAGGATTTCTATTAATATTCAAGCACTTTATAAAAGAGAGAGATAGTCTTTGTGCATTATTTAAAGGATATTCAATTGTTTTTATTATTATCGAATAAATTAAATGTTAAAAGTAATTAAACAATATTTAAAGTTTGAATTTATATATTTATTTTATTTTTAATAATTACATGCTATGATAAGAAAAGATTTCAAAACCAATAAAAAAATAAGAAAAATAAAAATAAAAATTAATTAAAAAATAAATAAATAGAAATAAAATAGAATAAAGATATAATGAAAATAAAAAATAAAATAGATAAAAATAAATAAATAAAATAAAATAAAATAAAAATTAAATTCTTAATTACAAAAACAAGAATAAAATAAATAAATAAAAAGAAATAAAATAAAATAAAGATTAATAAATAAATAAATAAACAAACAAATAAATAAAATGAAATAAAAATAAAATTACATAAATAACAAATTAATAATATTAAAATTAAAAATTAATATTTTTATTAAAATAAATATAAATATTCAAAATTCAAATTATAAAGTTTGATTATTTGTTGGTTTGAAGCCTAATCCGTTAACCTCATCTGAAATGAATTGATTGAAATAATGAAAAAAGCTGCTAAGAAAGGCAAAAAGGAAATTGTCAAAAAGAATCCAAGCAGAACCAGAGAGAAAAGGGAAAATAGCTGTAGCAAAGAGTTCGATTAGCAAGGGTGTTGAATGGAGTAATAATTGAAAGTGGCATGAGAAAAACTTGCTAGACTATAAATTAGACTATAAGGAGCATCCTATAATCATATGATCCATCATTTTGCAATCCCTATAGATTTGATGTATTCTGTTGCTGCCATAAGAAACAAAGCTTAAGCCAACGAATGTGTGCAATGATTCAACATGTATGGTGTTTGTAATATCATTTACTGCAGTGAAAAAGTGATTTAGCTTCTCGTGCATATCTGTTAGATTTACTCTGCATTATTAATTTAAAATTTCCACTCCCTTTGTCATAGAATGCATGTCATTGCCTGATCTCTTATGATTGAGATCTGAACCGTTATTTATTATAATTTATTACGTGAGCAGATTATTTCAAGATATTACATCAAATCTTCCATCAGGCTATAACAACATAGCTTTAAGGTTGTTTGAACATGCTAATTATGTCCTATCTTTCACGGAGATTGGTGACAGATCTAACACAGACTTTGATTTTCCACGGCTCTCAGATTTCTACAGTCCAGAGTGCATGTCACTATGAGGTTTATTATCAGGCAATGTTGTTATGCATTACCAGAAGTGGCGAATAATTCATGATAGGGAAGCCTATCAGGCTAGGCGAATGGGGGATGTACTGCATCGGAAAGCATTTGCTGAACAATATCGGGCCCCACCCAGGTTCAAAACATGGTTAGCCTGCCTAGCGTGGCTTGTGGGTGGTTGTGTTAGGCTCAGGAGTAAAAGGCAGTCCTTGACTTGACTCCAGGCCTCCTCAGTGACAGGTAGCAGGTTTGCCAATTCTTCAGATTAAATAAAAAACAAAAAAAAAAACCTCATAATAGGGAATAAATCACAATTATGTGCTATGTGAATGCAGTGACTTCATGGAATCTATTTGGATTTGAGGCTTTTGCGATCTAAGTTTTGTTGATTTGCTTCCAGATCCATCGCATTAGATTTTTAGATAATCGACATTTCAAACCTACTAATAGGGTTGGGTTGATCGTCATGGATTCTATTTGTTCAAAAGCAGAAAGTGCCACTCTGCATACTTCTGAGTAGACCCAAATTTTTACATTTGCCTATTCTGGCTAGCTGACATTGATCTGTAATAGACATTGGTAAAACTTCAAAAAGTGCAGCTCCAACATCCAGCTGATGAAGAAGAGATTAATTATCCCTTGATTCAAATATCTTCCCTCATGAAATGGAGTCCCTGCTTTTGCAAGAACTATATGTGTTCTGTTGCCAATTTGGCAATCTAGAAAAATCATTGCATTTCAGTGATCAGCTATGTATTTTCTAGGTTCAGTTCCCCATTTGAGATATTAGAAAGGAACGTCGACAATTTACTCTGATATATTCAGATTAAAATTGTGATTTGATCTTAATGATGGTCTGCAGTTGTGTTAATTCAAAGTTGTGCTTACAGGCCTCTGTTTATAGTCTAAGATTATTATAAGACAAGAAACTTGCCAAGAGAATGCCTAAATCTAAGCAAGATAGTGCTAATGTCTAAAATGTACAGAGTAGAGATGTAAAAGGCAACGGTACACATACCAGGCTTCACTCGACTTTCATGTCAGGCCTCGGTTCAAAAGCCATGACAGTGGCATAAGCTGCATGTCTAGCCATGGCGTTGTCACCACCTAAGGAACAACTGGGAAGCCAACTCCATTGCTTTTCACTTAAATTGTAAACCACCACCTCCATCACCTTTGTAACTTTATAGAGTATGAAGCACACACAATCCCCCACTGCTACGCACTTTGAAAGGCTATTAATTTTGATGAAGAGGAAAATTCCTATTTAAATCTTCACACATGGATGGAGGCATCTTTGCAATCTCCTTCCAGGAGAATGATGAGGAAGACGAGGAGGAGGAGTCCATCTTCACGTTCTCAAATTCCCAAATAACCACCTCCTGTAAAATCTTCCCCCGAAGATTCCCCCCATCTTTGAGTATACCCCATGTGACAAGGATCCGCGACCTACAGGTAAGCAACTGAGGAATAGTTTGGTTCTTGAATTTAGCCATCTCAGGAAGGAATGACTCGGAAATGAAAGTCCCCTTTCCCATGTTGAAACCCATAATGCTGAAACCCCCAGACTTGAAGGTCAAAAAGTAGAAGGAACCGTGGCAGAAAATCACCCCCCTCCCCCTTATCACCACATCCCCCGGCAGGTGCCCTGCAACTCTCCATGACTTATCAGCGGAATTGTAGATTTCCACTAGAAGTGGATTCCCCTGACCCTTGCCCATCCCCACCACCACCACCTTGTATGTCACATGACTGTCCGGACCCTCTCCTCCCACAATGCCTGTGAGGAAAGTGCACCATATAGATGACATGGGTTCAAGTTTTAAGGAGGTTCTTGTCAGAGGATTGCAGACAGTAAAGACTTCGGAGGCGGTTAATGGATCAGTGATATTCACCAAGAAAAGGCCAGCTGCCGATCGACCGCAGTTAACTCTAGCATTCCTTGAAGTGTATTGCTGTAGGAGATTGGAGAGGAACACGCCGGAGGTCTTCTTCCATGTCCTTGTGAAGAAGCAGTATGCTAGCAATCTATATTGGAAAAGAATAGAAAAGAATAATACGACATAAGAACTATATATATGAAGAAAATAGTAGCCAGCTCTAAAGGGCATCAGAAAAATAGATCTGAGAACAGCCACAAGACATCTCAGTAAGGTAACCCAGTCGAGAAGGAAAGAAGACGACGAGCGAGAGAATAGAAGGGAAGAGGGCGGGCAGTGAACGTGCTTGCCTCCATTCTTGTGGGGCCAGGCGCAGGGGCACCGCCTTCCGCCTGCGCTTCCTGTGCCTCACATCATCATGATGACAACGACCAAGAGGGCTACAGATACGTATGTGCCTGTGCCTGCCATTCTTTCTCGCACTCACAAGAAACCTGATTCTTTCTCGCACTCACAAGAAACCTGCTCCTGCTACCAGATACTGAAATGTTCAAAGCCTTGCCAAACAAATGTGAGTATCAGAAAGACAAGAACGCTCCAATTGTGAAGCAGCAAGCTTATCTGAGATTCGAACACTCCAACTGAAAAGACGCAGAGAACCCTCTGATGAGTTGAAGACTGCCTCAACAACAATATTCATATCCCAACCTTGATGATTCACGCCGTCTCGAAAAATATATAATATATCCGCCTCCCCGATGGTGCGCGTCTCGAAAAATATGTAAATATGTGTGTCGGTAAAACGGAACGCACAGCAATATTTGAAGTAAGAGGGCTTCGACGGGCAAATGGCACGTTTTTAGTGGTTTGAAGAGACGATAATAACGCTCTCATTGGTGGCGAAGAAATGACATTTGAAAAACCCAACAAAGGAACGCTTTCGGTGGTCGTATCGATGCGCTATCGTACAAGTAACGACAACACGAGTCAAACCAGTGAGGCATTGATTCGATCCTTCTCAACTATTCACAATACCGATGTGTTGTACTGTTGGCTTTGACTCCTCACTAATCTGGCGTTTGTATACGGGGCGATCTCAATATTGATCGCAAATGGCCAGGGCATGTTCAGAGGTGTCGTTGGCTATTTAACTTGACATCGGAACTTTCATTTGATGGTCACGATGTAAATTATTTGGTTTTGACCGAAATGGAGTTCTTTGGTTTAAAGATTGGAATGCAAAATCAATTTATGTTAATGGTGGCCATTTGTATAATGAATTTCGCCTTCCTTGTAATAGAAGAGAAATTTCAGATTTCTTGCATTGCATTTAAGAGAATCAATGACTCCTAAACAATAAACAATTAGACAATTAGATTGGTATTCGGTAAATATGATCACGAAACTATTTTGTGAAAGTTTATTTCCAATGTTAAATATCTAGTTTTAATTTAATTTCTTTATTTTAAATGTTGACTTTTTATTTCAAGTTAATTTGTTTACGGTAAATATGATCACGAAACTATTTCGTGAAAGTTTCTTTCAAATGTTAAATATCTGTTTTTATTTTAAATTAATTTCTTTAAAATTTAATAGAAATTTATTGGAATTATAAATTTGAATTATATAATTTTTTTTATTAAATTATATTTAAAAAAATATAAAGAAAAAATGTACTTTCAACAAAAATTTATCATTATATATAACTTAAAGTATGTTTTTTTTAAAATATATTTTCAGATTATGAAACACAAACACTTATACAAATGAAAGTTAAGACTAAAGTAATGTTGAGTATTCTTTTTATTATAAAATTTATAGATTATGTGTGATGACGATGATGATGATGGTCAATGGTCAATGTCCACTGAGGCCAAACTTTGGTCTATAGAACCTAAAGAAACGAATTATTTAGTTTGCTTTAAAATTGTGCTCCTATGCTCAAAGAGTTTGGAGCGAAGTGTCCCGAGCTCACTATAATTTTGACATGTTAAAAGGCTAGGAAGGTCGATATTGCAACAAAAATTATGAAACTGAGATCTAATGTGGGTGTACGCAGGGCACTCTAAGAGGAAGTGATTTTCATCCTCAATGTTCATATTCTCACAGAGATAGCATATCCATTCCACCCATGGTGTTTTAGGAACTGTCCAATGACCTATTTCCCTATGGAGCCCATGAGAGTTCGTTCTTATCTTGGCTATATTAATTTTTTTCTTTGAGCTAGTTAAAACAGAGAGATACTTTTGATCTTCTAGAGTAGGGTTGATGACCTCCTTATAATATCTTAATTTTCTTTTAGCCTCTAAATCTTTCTCACACCACATTTTCTCTTTAAACATAGAAGTAACAATATTTTTAATGTTATTAATATTTTGCGGTGTAACATTTTCGTCAATCTCCCAATGATTTAACCAAGCCCAGGTATCTTTATATCAACCTCGTTTGAGCCTTAGGTGGTTTTGGCTAGAATTTAAAGCTAGCTTAAGAAGTCTAAGCTCTCCCATGTTATTGATTTTGTGCTTGTACAACAGGAGCCTGGTCATAGCTAGGCTCTTAGTAGGGGAAAGACCCACTTCTATAAGGAGAATAGGATAAGGTGTATTGCTTTTAATTTTGAGGTTATGAGTTTTAAAACACTTCTGGATTTGCTCAATATTTCTCCAGGATTCTCTAGAGATGCTACAACCCCAAACCTCACATCCATACAAGAGAACAGGAATGACTAAAGTTTCAAAGAGGAGATTATTTTTATCCCACATCACAAGGTTTGTTGTTGTACAATTATTTTCAAGACCAAAGTAAGCTTTCCACCCTCCGTTAATCCTTTTCTCAATGCTATAGTTTCAGTTGAGCTTTTGATGAATATCAATTCCTAGGTACTTGTAAGAAGGCACTTCCTCCAAGTTGCTATTTTCATACACAAAATTAGCGTAAGTGTCCTTCCTGGATTTGATAATCATAATTTTTTTTTTGTCAGTGTTAACATTCATACCCATGGTAGAGCACAAATCCTTAAGAAGACTTAGTTTCTTATTAAGTCAGATGGGCACCTTGCTAGAAGAACGATATCATTAGCATAGAGAAGAAGGATGATGACTATTCCAGTTAAGATAGTGCCATCATCACCCTCTAAACAACCTTTTAACTTGTCGATGTAAATGCCAAATAGGGTAGGGGAGAGGGAGAAACCTTCTTTAACTCCAATATTACACTTAATATCTTTCGACCACCCCTCATTTCTCTTAAACTTGGCAATTACATTCTCGTACAATCTTATAGTGGCAGGTCTCAACTCGAATGGAACCTTTGGCTCTTCTAATCTATTTCATACGTTATTTCTAGGAATTGTATCGAAAACCTTTCTAAAGTCCATAAAGAAACAAAAGAGATTGGATTTTTCATTACGACATTCCTCCACAGTGATCCTAAGCATAAGGAGGTGGTATGTTGTTGAGTGATGCCTTCTAAGACCCACTTGGCCTTTAGCCCGCTTACCTTCACTTTCAAGTCATATGCTCATCTTCTTATTCCAAAATAATACCATACAACATGGCTAAGGGAGGGCTAATCATAATTTTCTGATAATTAGAAGGGTTATTTGTGTCTGCTTTACAAATCACGGTGATTGAGACAATCGATATGTTTCGATTTAGTAATTTCTTAATTTTGTTTATCGACTTGTAGCAATCTGTGACTCTCTTTTTCTTTGATGCTCTCAACTTAGGTCAATATCTGACTGAGACCAAACTTTGGTCTATCGGACCTAAAGAAATGAATTATTTAGTTTGTTTTAAAATTGTACTTCTATGCTCAAAGAGCTTGGAGAGAAGTGTCACGAGCTCACTATAATTTTGACATGTTAAAAGGCTAGGAAGGTCGATATTGCAACAAAGATTATGAAACTGAGATCTAATGTGATTGTATGCAGGGCACTCTAAGAGGAAGTGATTTTCATCCTCCATATTCATATTCTCACAGAGATGGCAGATTCTTTCCACCAATGGTGTTTTGGGAACTGCCCAACAAGCTTTTTCAATATGGAGCTCATGAGACTTCGTTCTTATCTTGGCTATATTAATTTTTTTTTCTTTGAGCTTGTTAAAACAAAGAGATACTTTTGATCTTCTAGAGTAGGGTTGACGACCTCCTTATAATATCTTAATTTTATTTTAACCTCTAAATCTTTCTCACGACACATTTTTTCTTTAAACTTAGAAGTAACAATAATTTTAATGTTATTAATATTTTGCAATGCAATATTTTCATCAATCTCCCAATGGTTTAACCAGACCCTGGTATCTTTATACCAACCTCGTTTGAGCCTTAGGTGGTTTTGGCTGGAATTTAAAGTTATCTTAGGAAGTATATGGTCTCCCATGTTATTGAATTTGTGCTTATACAACAGGGGCCTAGCCATAGCTAGGCTCTCGATAGGAGAAAGACCCACTTCTACAAGGAGAATAGGATAGGGTGTATTGCTTTTAATTTTGAGGTTATATGTTATAAAACGCTTAGTTTGTCGTCCTCCAGTTCAGAAGATGCGCAACCCCAAAACTCACATTCATGCAAAGCAACGAGAATGACTAAAGTTTCAAAGAAGACTTCTTTTTATCCCACATCACAAGGTTTGTTGTTGTACAACTATTTTCAAGACAAAGTAAGATTTACACCTGGATAGTCTCTTCTCAAATGCTATAGTTTTAGGTTGGAGAGCTTGTGATGAATATCAATTCCTGAAAGTCTTGGTAGAAGGCATTTCCTCCAGTTTTATTGTCCTTTAAAATTATTTGATGTCCTTCTTTGATTTGATAATCATAACTTTTTTTTTCAGTGTTAACAGTTATACCCATGGTAGAGAAGAAATCCTTAAGAAGTCTTAGTTGCTTATCAAGTCAGATGGGCACCTTTCCAGAAGAACAATATCGTTAGCATAGAGAAGAAGGATGATGACTATTCCAGCTAAGATAGTGCCATCACAACCCTCTAAACAACCTTCTAGGTTGTCGATGTAAGTGCCAAATAGGGTAGGGGAGAGGGGGAAACCTTGTTTAACTCCGATATTACACTTAATATCTTTCGACCACCCCTCATTTCTCTTAAACTTAGCAATTACATTCTCATATAACCTTATAGTAGCAACTCTCAACTCGAATGGAACCTTTAGCTCTTCTAATCTATTTCATACGTTATTTCTAGGAACCATATTGAAAGCATTTCCAAAGTCCATAAAGCAACAAAACAGATTGGATTTATCATTACGACATTCCTCCACAATGATCCTAAGCATAACGAGGTGGTCCATTATTCACTGATGCCTTCCAAACCCCGCTTTGCCTTTAGCCCGCTTACCTTCACTGTCAAGTCATATGCTCATCTTCTTTTCCAAAAAAAAATACCATATAACTTGGCTAAGAGAGGGCTAATCATAATTTTCTAATAATTAGAGGGGTTATTTGTATCACCACTTTTACTGTTGGAACACCTAATCCTCCATGGGTAGGGGTGGAATGTGAAAAGTCACAATGGAGTTCAAGTGACCTTGGAATGTGAAATAAAGTCTTCCTTCTTTACTGATATCTTCATAATGGAAAAATAAAGCTTCACCTTCCTCTTCTAACCTTGTGCTTCAGGTCTCTTCTGACATGTGTATCATTATCTTTCTCATACACCATGTTTGTGTTTAACATGTCAGTGATACGTTTATGACATTCTCAGGCTCAACACTTGATGAACATTTTGTGTTATCAACTGTACATATAAAAAATTCTTGGCCTTTTTGCAGTATTTAGAGATTTTCTGCAGTAGTATTTCTTGTTGCATTCATCAAGTTTTCTGCAGCATTCAGAAATTGGTTGTGAAGAAGAGCAGTATTGTGCGTCTTGTCATTGCAAGTTTTCTATTCGAATTCTGAATTTTTCCCTACAATTTCTGCATTGGAGAGCTACTGGAAAATTATTTAAAGTGGGTTTATGAAAGAAAAATTTCTTGGTTTTTTCACTAGTTTTTTCTGCTGAAATTTCATGAGAAATTCTGCATTTTTAAAGTCTCATTCTCTGCGGTTGGAAAAATCATTTTTACCTCAAGTCTACAAATTTCAGCAAATTATTCTGCTATACATTTAAAAAAAATTTGTTGTTTCTTAAAGTTAATTTCCTGCTATAATCTGCTGTTATAAAAATAAAAATAATATAAAAATAAAAAATAAAAAAAGAATTCTAGTTCAGGCCTTTCGGCCCCCCTCCCCAACCTGCAATTTTTTGACACTACAGCAGCGACCCTTCTCAACCTTGCATGCCCTCGCACCGAGCTCACTCACCCCTTACAATGCTCACACTCTATGCTCACACTCCACCGTTACCTCATGGAAAACTTCCCTATGCTCTTCGCTACCCGGCCTTCCAACCCACGGCTCCCCAACTCAGCGCTCACTCTAACCCCTATCCCCTTGCTTCATACCCGTCCTTGGCTACACTCTGCCCCAACCCAGCCCGCCTCCCTTCCCAACGCTCCTCCCCACGTTAAAAGCTCGGGCCACGACTCCCATCTACGCACCGTTACCTTAGTCGCTCAACCCATACCCCTCTGCATCCTCTTGCACGCATCTCACCTCGATTCCCCTCCCCCTACGCAACACACCCCCAACCTATAGCCAACTCTTCCTGCTCGCTCTGCAGACTACGCCTCTCCCTACACTAACGCGACCCCTCTGCATTGCTCCCCCTTAGCCACACTCATAACCGCCCCTCTCACGGCGTCCTCTCCCCACTACACCCTTCGCTCCTCACCCGCAACCCTTCAGCTCCCTCACCACACTCGACCACCCACTTCACTCCCCTTCCCATGGCCACTCAGCCTCCCTCCCTCCACGCAAGTTTTGTC
Organism: Pinus albicaulis; assembly: GCA_034641835.2. NCBI lineage: Eukaryota > Viridiplantae > Streptophyta > Pinopsida > Pinales > Pinaceae > Pinus > Pinus albicaulis. The sequence goes on from JAXQQM020087114.1 coordinate 74,772, forward strand.
CTAGTTTTTTTTTTATTTTTTTATTTTTTAAATTTAAAATTCCCAGATTCCCCTCCCTTTAAATTCATTTTATTTTTTAATTTAATTTTTTTTAAAAATGAAAAAAGATAAAAATGAAAAAAAAAAATAAATTCCTCCATTTATTCAATAACCACCCATAAATCCCACTTCCCCCGTATTACAATCCCTCCCAACTTTTTTAATTATTAAATAATTAATTAAAAAAAAAAAAAACAACATCGAGGAAGAAAGGAGGTAACCAACACGAGAGAGGAAGAGAAAATAAAAAAACGAAACAAAGAAAATGACATATGAGAAATGATAAATACATAGTGAAAAGAGAAGTTTTGCATTTGTGGCATTGATAAAAGGGTGATTTTCTGCAAGAGATTTACATGTGAAAACGAGTTGTTATTGGTGTAAAACAACTCTTTTGAAGAAGAAAAATCAGTTGCCTCAAAGGCTTCTTGCACGTTGTTTTTGCTGCACATTTTTGCAGAAATATTGTATTGAAATGACATTGTATTGCTTCTTCATTCATAGTTGCAATCAGTATTTGAGTTGAAAAATTGTTGATGTAAGTCATTGTTGCTTGCCGGTTAGACATCCAAGTCTATACCTTGAAGAGCAGATTTTGGTACTTTGAGATTTCCATCGTTGGAAGTTCTCTTGAATCATTTGTATTTGTTTGAATTGAAGTTAAATCACATTGTAAATGGGTGCATTTTCGGTTGAAGCCAACACCCTTTATTTTTTGAGCCTAAGTTGTTGAAAAATGGCTAAAATCAATGAGGCATTAGTGTTGTTGAATAACCTCATTCATTCCAATGTTGATGACATGATAAAAATGAGCAAGAATGCTCTTTGTAATATTCAAAGTTGTTTGCTAGATGCACAAGAAAATATTGAGTTTTTTCAGTTGGAATCTCAGCTTCAGCAAGATGAACTTAAACAAAAGAGTCACCATTCTGAACCTATTTCTGTTCAGAAGATTGTGAAAGACTCTCATCAGAAGAAAGAAGATAAAGTTCCAGTTGATTCACATTCAGTTCCTTGCACAAGAGCAGATGTACATATAGATGCAACAGCTCAACCTGCACTTCCCAAGCCCATCATCAGACCTTGGGAAGAGCTTGTCCACAACAAGCACAGAACTGGTCTTGGATATGACAAGGATGTGTCCTTTCATATTCCAGACTACACCAAGCCCATCATATTTTAGAGTGTCGGTTCTTGTATGATTTCACATGTTGTTCGGATCTACTCCACTTCCACAACAACAACAGATTTTAAAATCTCAACACTATGATCGAGTTGGCCATATGAAAAATCACTCTTTTGATCTTCATCCATGCAAGCACTGTGGTCGGCAAACCCATTCTTTAGACATATGCTTCACAAACAAGCCTCCTGCAAGAACAAAGATTCATCTTGGATTTATCGCTTCTTGGAAATGGGCATCAACAGCCAAGAAGAAGTTTAAGACACACGTCAAAACTTGTTCACGGATATTGAGCAAACTTGCAGTTGATTTTTCGCCATCATATCACCTTGTCCCTGACAGGGGGGGAAATGGTGGTCATCTACAAGCTTCGACGTCAGATCGAGTGAGATTGAGCCACAATCTCTCATTCCATGTTCAGGGTTGTAGCGAGAGACACTGCATTTCAAGTGAGCCTGAGCGACAATTTGTCATTCCAGATTCAGAGATGTAGCCAGAGACACGAATGCCCATGAGCATGCCTTTGGTTGGTGGACAACCTTAAACCATCATCTTTGGTTGGTGGACTGCCTTAAACCATCACAGGTAGTACACCTCCCTTCTTTTAGGTTGAAGGTCTCCCTTTCATATATGAGGGACACTTCCTCATGGCTTCAGTACCTTGCTAGCTTTAGTTGGTTCCAGGAAATGCTTCGAAGCATTCTAGTGTTGTTAGTAATCATAAACATCACGGAGTTGTGACCTCCATTATTTTTGGGTTGAAGGTCTCCCTTTTTTATGAGAGACAATTCCTCTAGCAGAAGCTTTCAGCTTCTTGCCAGTTTTGGAAGAGTTCCGGGAACTGCAACAAGTTTTGAGTTCCAGTGTTGGTGGTCATCCTTAAACCATCTCTTTTTTCCAACATTTCAGAGAGTTTATTCAGCGCAAGTGTTTCCATGTATACTTTGCATATTTGTATTACAACTCTTTTCTTAGACTCACACATACCCTTTCGGATTAAGGGGGTATGTTGGAACACCTAATCCTACATGGGTAGGTGTGGAATGCGAAAAGTCACAATGGAGTCCAAGTGACCTTGGAATGTGAAACCAAGAGTCACACCATTGTACTATAAATGTACATCATGTATAATGGAAAAATATGAGAGCTACACGCTTATCATTCATTGTGTGTTGAGTCTCTTGTTGTGTGTACATTTTATATTTCTCATACACCATGTGTGTCTATGACATGGTGTTTAGCAACATTTCTAAATAGGAAGAATGAGGCTGTCCATGGTTTAGGGAACCCTTTCTTGACTACTTGATTTAAAAGCTTGTGGATGTGAGGGATGAGGACAAGACCTCCAATTTTAAGATTTCTTCCTGGTAACCTTCAATGTCCTTATCTTTTCCATTTTCCAAGTGCTTAACCTCAAGATCTATGTCTTCTAATGATAAAACTTGTTCCGTTGTGAGAAAGGTTTCAAAGTTATCAATGAAATTTGGGGATTCATAAAGCTTTTCAAGATAGGAGTTCCAGTCGTGTAAACAAATTATATTATTATCTTTAGTTTTTCTAGTTAGAATATGCCTCCAAAATTTCTTAGGAGCTACCTTAGAGAGGTGTAGATTTTCTTGTCTTTTATGAATATAATGCATTTTTTTCCTTTTAGTTCGGGCTTTGCATATTTGTATCTTGCTAATTTTAAGAGACTCATCAAAAACTTGCTTAATATCTCTCCTAGAAATTTTACAATCTTTATCATACCAAGGGTTGGTTTTGTTATTTCTTTTATTGCTTGAAACTTCAATTGAGAACTTATTAATAGAATATGAGAGGGTTGTAGTAAAATTATGATAGAGGTCTTCTATGTTGTCTATACTAGATAAAGGAAGAAAATTAATTTTTAATTCATTTAGAAAAGATCATTTTTATTTTTATCAAAGATTAAATACTTTTGGCTAAAAGAGCTTAGTGATTACTTCAAAATTTTAATTACTATTATTATATAAATTTTAGAAAATTATTAATATATATATATATATATATATATGAACATATGTTTATATACATTTAAGGTACTTGTTTCAACAAATGGTTATAAATAAGTTTGGGTAGTCCGTGTGATAAGAATTAGTTGGAATTTAGGTGGGTCAGTTACATTTATTTACATTTATTTATAGTAATTAATTAATTAAAGAGTAAAATGAAAGTTCTATCTATCATTTTTTTTTATTGAGTTTTGAGTTTCTTAATTCATTTAAGAAATTGAAAAACGTTGAAAATAATATTAAAAATAATTAAATGGTGCTTAAAAAAAAGCATTAAAAAAAACATACATTATAATTATATTAAGATCATTCAATAAATCATTTTTTAAACACACCACTTCATAATAAATCATAAAATATTGCTTAACTAATTGTTCACTTAGGTCTTAAACTTCACATAAATACATATAAAAATATTATAAAAACATATACCTTATATGGTATTAAGAATATTACAACAATTAATAATTGTTGTAGAATTTAAAAACAAAATATCTATAGAGACATATAAAATAAACTTTTGTTAAATCAACAACGTCAAATAAAGAGGCTTTCTATCATCTTTATGAAATAATAACAAAAATAAATCATGATAAATATTTAAACAATGATATTACTTAGTAAAAAAATTAATGGATGTATTCATGAATATGGCTATACCTTGGTTTTAACCATAATAACAGGGTACCCCTCATAGACATTGGAGAGCACGTACACCGCTCGCGTACCCCAAGCTCCCGAGCTCGAGAGCTGGTAGGAAACTTTCCTGCTCTTTCTGGAGCTTGGGAACTTGTAGGAAAATTTCCAAAATCACCTTGAGCTTCACTACAACAAATTTTGACGTTTGTGGTACCTATTTTGAGCATAGTTTCACCTTTTAGGCACCTATTTTGAGCACAGAAAGTACCATTTGTTTGTTTTCTAAGTGATACATGATAGGTGTGGATATATAGCAAAGATGTCAACAAAATATATATACAGTGGCCAGTCATTCCTTGGTAGATTTTGTTGCAAACATTGAAGTTCAAAATTTGCAAATAAGTCTACCTTCTTGAATGCTATCTTGAAGCTTTAATGATAAGATTAAACAAATTACAATGATGGTGAGAAAGAGAAAGAGTAGAATGTTAGTCAGTTTCACTTTATACATTTCCAAACCTAAATCTAGAAGTTGAATATAATATAGTGTTGCATGAAATCACATTATAATCAAGTAATAATAAAGGGAGTTGTATTTAGTGCGACTTTTTGAAGTTTCAGGTGCCAGAATCCGGTGAAAATTTTCAAGGTAAAATCTTGGTTTTTGTTATTCAAATGTTTTTTGACTCTATATATGGATTCAACACCCTCAAAAACTTCTAGGGCACTTCGATTGTGCAAATTTAGCAATCAAAATTCTCTTTTCAATAAATTCCTGCCAGAATTTAGAGAAATTACACCGTAAAAAGTCACGTCAAACCGTTCAAGAAGTTGCACTAAAGACTACTCGATAATAAAGGTTCCTGTAAATTTGGGCAAAGCTTCTAGCCGTACCACATACTTGTTCTCCTTACCCAAAGTAACGACATACTAGAAAATCGTGCAACATAATTTCTAACACTTATCTAACCGAAGTAACTACATACTGGAAACTCGTGCAACATAAATTTTATGTTTTAACACTTATCTAACTCGTGCAACATAGGTTTTAACACTTATCTAACTTTTATAACAACATGGAGTTGAAACTTGTTATAAGAAAAATTGCTTTAATATTAATAGGTAAAAAAATCATTGATTTAAATATTTAAATACTTACTTTATCCAGAAAGAAAACACAATTTTTTTTTAAATTCTAATTAAAAATTAATTTTATATTTTTCAATTTAATTTGATAGCTTTTTTCGGTTAAATTTATAATTTTACTCATGCAAAGAAATGAATGATTAAAAAAATACTCATTTATCACTATAAATTATAGGCATGTAAATAGTGAACTAATATTTTTACATAGAAGGTGTTTTTATGATGGGTTTGGTTGGGAAAATTCAACCAAGAGGATCAATTTTGTCCTCTTGCGTCCAACAATTTTTTAACGAGAGGCTAAACAAAAGACAAAAAAAAATTGAAAGTTTGGGGATATATATGTTTAATAATTGTTAAATGTAATATTGTAAGATTTTTTTATTAATAAAAAGTTTTATTTTAAGAAGAGTAAAAATTAGTTTCTAAATTAAAATTTTGAGAATTTTTTTATATTAAAATAATAATATTTTCAAAATCACCAAGTTGGTATAATAAAATTAAACGTAACAAAGAAGCCTAAAAATAAAAATAAAATTAATAAGTTTCTTCATATAACATTGTAAGAAGAAGAGTAAGTTTTATATTTTAAAGGTTTTAAAAATTTTAAAACACATTTTTTTTTTACCTTTAATAGTCTTTTTTTATGATAGTGATTATAATGTTTGACTATATGAGGATTATTACTCTACATTTTTATTTCAAGAAAACAACATTATTTGAGGAAGGTTCATCACAATGATTAATATGGACCTGATAAAGATAGTGATGGAGAAATAAATTTCATGTCATGTAGACATCATTCAAACCTACTATTTATATTTAATATCTTACTCTTTGCATTGGACTTTCATGTTGAACTTCTATAACTTATATTATTAGATTTTACTTCCATGTTTAATTTGATGTAATTTTCCTCTTATTATTTCTAGATAGTCTTAAATAAACAGAAAAGATTAATGTTAGACATAATTTAATGAAATTTATTTATAGTTTTGAACATAATATTATTTCATTTCCATTTTTTAAAAGTTATAATTTTTATTATATATATTAAGTATGGTCAAAACACAACAATTAGAATGTTTTAGTTCAATTATGGTTTTTTGGACAACATTTCACACTATGCCATTACCACTAATTCTATTTTTTTGCCACACAGCGTCTCAAGGACCACTGGGCAGAAATATCTTCCCCTCCATTTTTTTGTTTCTCTACTTTCACTCTCCGTTCCAGTGAAATGTATTGTAGATTATCCTTTCTTGTAGGATTCTATGTGGCTCTAAGTGCCAGTTTATTAAATGGTACTTTCTTGTCATTTTGATCATGTATGGAAAATATTTATGTTTCTTGTATTTTTTCTAAAAGTAGAAAGTTTAACAAAAAAATTTAATTTATTATTTTTATAAGTCACATTTTGTAAAAAAATAAAGAATAAGAAAGGATGAAATGATTTCCATAGGGATGTTAAAACATGTACTATGCATAAAAAAGGACATATGAGAAATTTAGAGCATTTAATCTTATTCTTTATTTCATTTTTTTTTCCTTCTTACTTTCATATTTATCTATATTATTTGTTGATTGCTTTAAAAATTCCCTCTCATAATTATGATAATGTTATAGGTTCATGTTTACATATTTAATGATTTTCATTTAGGCATTAATCATTTGTAAAAAATCAACACAAAAATAGTATTGGAATGTGAACACGGTATTTTTCTTGAAATATCTTATTCATAATTTTCAATTAATTTTGATGGGATATATAATGATGTTTTCTTGTATGGTAAAGAAGACATTAATACAATATTTTGAATTTATTTATGACATATTTACACCAAATTTGTTCCTATAATGGGCTTAGATGGAAGATACAACTAATAGTAGAGACTGAAATTCATCCTTCCAACATTTTTTGAGCAAGTGGAAAAACACAAAAATTATAAAGTTGAGTCAAAACAGAACAATTAGAAATTTTCTGTAACATCCATTACAAAAAAAATACTTAATGATTTATCAAAATTTCTCCTTAGCACATTACATTTAACAATACCTCTTACCTTACATCTACATTTAACTATTTTACCTATACATGAATTTTAATTAACATACAATCCTATACCTAATGAACAAATACTTATCTATTTGCATGTAGATGGCATAATTCATAATACTATACCATTCCAAAGTATATATAAGTCTAAGTCTATAGACTTGACTTCGACTAAGAAAATGGTACATAAGATATTTTATATTGACACTTACGATGCTTATCATGTTTCGAGCGTTGACACTTGTGATGCTTATCCATACCAACCAATTGAAATTTATAATGTTTTAATTACATGTGAATCCTTCCGGCCTGAGACATGTGATATTAATATGAAAATTAATTATTTTGTACACTTTGAGATTTCTACTGATTTCACCGTGCCATATAACTCGCGGCTAACTCACACTTGGGGTTCTATTTTCCGTCGAATCTAGGGTTGAATCAACGGCAGGAGCGAGGCCAGTTGAGGGTTAGGGTATTCAACCTCCCTCAACCCTAACCGACTCACTCATTCGCTCGAACACCGACTCCATTCGGCTTTTTCTCTCTGCAACTTCTACCCCATTGCTCGTCTCCTTGTACCGGTCCATGTCCTCGTCCATAGCCTATCATCTTAAACACTTGCATCAACATCATGATTCGGTGACAGGTATGGTTTTCTTATGGTATTATGTACCGTTTCGGTTCTATTAGTTGGTATGCCGTCTTCTTTCAACTATGAGAATTTATTGAGGATTTCTAGCTAATCCCTCAGAGTCTTCCTATTCGGCACTTAACCCTCTGCATTTTCTTAATACAAGGTTATGGTATGGAGAACAACTTCGCTACCCTTCGGATTTCAGGCCACCATCTCTGTCATGACTTTTACATGCAATATTTTCATTTGTATATACATAGTTACCATTTGTACTTTTATTTTAAGTTGTTTACCAAGGTTAAATTCTGGGTTTAGGTTGTAATCCTATTTTCCTACCTTTATTTACTGTGTAGGTCTTGACTTTGGTAGGCTCGGTTTCTCTTCCTCACAAGTAACCCTCATTTCCCGCTGTAAATGATAGAGTTGAAGTTTGGATGATACTACATTTTCCAAGATTGTATTTAATGTTATTCTATTGTAACAAGGGTATTATGATTTGATTCCCTCCTCACAACTTCCGCAAGGGCTATGCCGACTCTGGCCTAACCATAGCACCTGCGTTTTCTCTGTATACAGGTATTATGGCCATCAAATCCTCTCTCTATTTCTTAGATGAGGATTTGTAGGGTTCATTGTTTAATCGCCCATCCTTGCGGTCCTTGAGGAAATGAATTATTATTTCTTCAAGTCAATGTATTTCCATGCACTTTGTTAAGAAGGAAAACTTTTGCTATATGTTATGCATGGTTCTTGGTTCGACACTATAAATTTACACCCACAGTCTAATGACAATGCCCTCGGGTATTACTTTGAATTTTTTAATTAAATTATGTGTTGGTTTTAGCCGAGGTTTTATGCCACACATATATGTGATTTAAATTCTTCTTTGCCTTACTTGTAAATGTCTTCCTCTCATTACTCAGAGTTTACTTTTTTATGACTATGAAGCCCTGTAGGCGCATTTTTCTTACTATTCGCTTCGACAGTTAATTTTATTTTTACTCAGTTATTGTTTTTCATTCAGTGTTGGTACTCCTATAAGATGTGTGTGTGTGTATATATATATATATACACACACACACACACACACACACACACACACATATAGTCTTTCTTGGTTTATCGAATACAATTTCTTCAGACCTAGCTGGTAACAGAATAGAGATTCTGTAATTTTTTATGTATTTAGGTGCTTGTACCGTTTAACTCTTCCTTATGATGTTTTATCTCTTATGATGATAGTGTCTCAACTTAATATGTTTTTTGTCTAAAATTCTTTATCCAAGAGTTTACATATCATTTGTTTCCCCTCTTATTATGTAATTTATAGTTCTACTATTTATATTCAATTACCGGACCATCATAACTCTGGGTTGTTTACTATTACCCTAGAGTAAGTATTACATGAGAATAGGTATGGCAAGATGATCTGTTCTATTTGGAGTAATTACTCTGGACTAATATAACAGTCTCATCAGTAATATCTCATAAATATTGTAGATGTAACTATAATTCTTCTGTTTATATTTACTCTTTAAACAATATACATTTATGTAGAAGGGTAATATTCTAGTTTGCAAGAACGAAGGCTAGGATTTTTTTCATAATAGATAATTTCTTTTTACACACATATACACAGACATTGTGTATTATTTCTCTTGCATACTCATATATATTAAAATTTATAACACGAAGGGAATTAAAAGAAAAAGAACTGTTTCTGGTAAAGTATTTCAGTTTTTGTCATTTACAAAAGTATCTATTTATATGACCAGAAATTGCATACGACTTTCATAAACCATTAAATTTCATGTAGGTCTAGATACTTATCTTTCTCAAAAGCTTCTGATGGTGACCTCCCAAACTTGAGAGAGGCTATTACGTCCTCACCCCCCCGTGCTCCGCACCAGAGTAGGGCTTGTTTAGCGTACTATTCTAGTTGAGACCTCAAGACCTCGAGTCCAATCTTCTTTTCTTACCAGAATTGAGGGTTGTTGAGTTTCCACTTTTTCCATCCAGCTCTGGATTGAATCTTTCCCTTCAACCTTAAGAGTATTTTCCGTAGTCACAGAACCCCTTTTCCTCAATGGGATTTACTTTTTATCCTCAGGAGGAAAAGGTAATTGTTTTAAATTCTTTTCCCAACTACTCTAGAATCTTTGAATATTTCATCATCAGCATTTCTCAGCTATTATATTAAATTTTCTTTATTGAAAATGAAATAGCGTGAAAATTCGTGAATAAATCACTTATTCAATGAAGATTAACCGATCATACATCAATTTCGAATTGCATGCATAACACATAACCTTCTTCTACAATTAATTGCTCATGCGGAAAAAGTAAGACGATAGCACATCAAAAAATCACACACATTAACTTACAGGTATGTGTAGAGCTTATGGTGAAAACCTGACTATAGTATGTTTAATGGAGGCATGCAGCAAATACATAGTACAAACTCCTCACAAGTACTCAGTACTATCTCCCAAAGCTACACAAAAAACTAGCTTGGTTTTGAACAAGTCACAGGTTCAAAACACACCCACTACTTCTCTGCCTCTATTGCGCAATCAAGGCTGGTCTAAATAGAGATCCAGGTTCGAATCTCACTGGCTCCAACTGCGCAATTTTCATTGGTAATTTCCTCCAAGTGTGGGGCAAATCTCATGCACAACTGATGTCGCAACTGATAGCTAACTCAACCCTTTCATCTACCTCTTTCACTTGTCGCCACTGAACTGTCCATGCACTGAGTTAAATTGATGTGTTCTTTAGTTGAATAATGAGTTAATAATTAGTGAATTAAATAATATTTAATTCACACAACTCATCTCTAGTGTATTAGGCAGTTAAACTAAATACAACTAGTTCAACTAGTTAACCAGAACACCACCTCCATTAACTCCTCAATCAACTCCACCAAAACTCTGCCACATGAGTCTAACTGAAGTCTAACATGCAATAGCTCACTTAACTCATAGGAAATTCAAATTTCCTTATGTCAGCTGCATGCCCCACCTCTGGGGGTCAAACTGAAGTGCTCCAAGAGAGTAAACTGCTGTTTATAGTCTAAATATTATTAAGGGTAAATAATATTTGACTTCCATATTTTTAGGAGACACGGTCTAAAAATAGCCTGGGTCCTAAAAATAAGGGTCTCATCTATTTTTACCAACATGTCGCATACTTCAAGAATCTCCAACTGGAATTCCCAAATTATGCTCCGTATGTCTAAAAATAGCCATAGTCTAAAAATAGACTTTGCGACAAAAATCACTTGTGTGGCCCCCACCTAGTTTTGGTGATCACTTTCCAACTAGGATCAGGAAAGATGTTTCAGGATGCCTCCTTCATTGTTTCTTGTTGCCATTTTCAACACTCCCTCTCAACAAGAAAGGACTGTCTTTGCATGCGACATGCAACTCCATGCATTCGCCCTGCAACCTTCACAAACGCCATGCAACTCCATGCATGCGACATGCAACTCCATGCATTCGCCATGCACCCTTTGCATGCGCCATGCAAACTCATGCATGCACCATGCAACTCCATGCATGTTCCATGCACCCTTTGCATGCGCCATGCAAACTCATGCATCTGCTTTGCAACTCCTCTGAAACTGAATAAGCTCCAAACAACTCAATCAGTCTGATGCATCTAGCATCTATCATCAAAGTCTTCGACCTCTGCTTAGCTACTGCACATGTCATCAGGAACCACTGCGCTATTGAACTCTTGCACCCATGCACTCTTGCACTTGCTGTCAACTCTGATTCGCGCTCCAGTATCCGACACTGTCACTTTGATCTGCCTGCATCACTCCAACTGATCTTTCTACTGCTGCGTTGTGGGCACCTCGTAGCCAGGTTCAATCCATGAGATCCACACCATCTCATGAATCTGCCCAGAAATCTCCTCATGGGATTAATCATGCATGTCGCCCCACCTCACACCTAGTGGTATAGCTGCATGCACTCCCTCTGCCCGTCTGGCACGAAATTTCTCTGCATGAGTGGTCTCTTCCACTCCATGATCCTCTTGTGGCTGCTCCACACTCCGAGGTTCACTTTCACCTGCATGCAAAACCCGCTCCCTCTCAAGCTCCAATTGCATGTCTTTCTCGCCTGCATGCAACACTTGCTCCCTCTCAAGCTTCAGTTGCATGTCTTCCTTGCACTTCCCATCAGCAGGAAGCTCCGTAGACATCCCATCTGCTTCAATACCTGCATGCAAAACTTGCTCCCTCTCAAGCATCAGTTGCATGCCTTTCATGCACTTCCCATCAGCAGGAAGCTCCGTAGACATCCCATCTACTCCAAGTCTGTAGAGATTCTTTGCCCGAATCCCAGCCTTCTTGACTTGTCCTCACGCTGCATGTTGAGAGGCTCCCTCTCAACCACCAAGTCACTAACCTCTGCTTTGCTCCTCAAAGCTTTTCATGCATCTTGTACCTCAGTGCATGTAGATTCTTGGCTCGCGCACATTGCAATTGTCCCACCATCGCAAAATTTTCTAACAAAAGAGCTGATTTTAAATCGATGATATCTCCCTCATCCGAGCTCCGATTCGACCGATTTTTTTTTTCAATTTGGGTGTTTTTCCGCAAGGAATCCAAATATGCTATTTGGTTCTGAAAATAATTCACCAAATATTTTCAGATATTCCCTACAAACTCGCGCACCCAAAAAATTCTCGCTCTCATTCCATGTAGAAAATTATATACAATATGCATGTATATTTCCAGCTTTCTCCATCTTGATGTTTCTTGAGTTTATCCTAAAACTCAATCGCTTCCGATCTACACTTGAGAACAAATTATTTCCAAATCAGAGATTGACTACATGGGCTTTTACCAGACCTTTCACTTTCCAAAGAAAGATGAATCCGGAGGCTATCTGGCCCGTATGCAGGCTCTGTCCGAGGAAATAAGTTTGCAATCACCGTAATAGATCTCGACAATTAATATTGCTCCGATACCATGTAGAAATTAGCTGAATAAATCACTTATTCAATGAAGATTAACCTGATCATACATCAATTTCGAATTGCATGCATAACACATAATCTTCTTCTACAATTAATTGTCACATGCGGAATAAAAAACAAAGCGACAGAACATCAATTCACACACATAGAACGCAGCATGTATGGGGAAAGCTTATAGCTGAAAACCCCGCAGCTATAGTATATTATAAATGGAGAGAACATGCAGCAAATACATAGTACAACTCCTCACAAGTACTCAGTACTATCTCCCAAAGCTACACAAAAACTAGCTTGGTTTTGAACAAGTCACAGGTTCAAAACACACCCACTACTTCTCTTCCTCTATTGCGCAATCAAGGCTGGTCTAAATAGAGATCCAGGTTCGAATCTCACTGGCTTCACTGCGCAATTGTCATTGGTAATTTCCTCCAAGTGTAATGCAAATCCCATGCAAAACTGATCCTCCAACTGATAGCTATACTCACCCTTTCATCTACCTCTTTCACTAGTCTCCACTGAACTGTCCATGCACTGAGTTAAACTGATGTGTTCTTTAGTTGAATAATGAGTTAATAATTAGTGAATTAAATAATATTTAATTCACACAACTCATCTCTAGTGTATTAGCCAGTTAAACTAAATACAACTAGTTCAACTAGTTAACCATAACACCACCTCCATTAACTCCTCAATCAACTCCACCAAAACTCTGCCACATGAGTCTAACTGAAGTCTAACATGCAATAGCTCACTTAACTCATAGGAAATTCGAATTTCCTTATGTCAGCTGCATGCCCCACCTCCTGGTCAAACTGGCGTCTAAGAGAGTAAACTGTTGTTTATAGCCTAAATATTATTAAGGGTAAATAATATTTGACTTCCATATTTTTAGGAGAGGCAGTCTAAAAATAGCCTGTGACCTAAAAATATGAGTCTCATCTATTTTTACCAACATGTCGCATACCTCAAGAATCTCCGTCCGGATTTCCCAAATTATGTTCGTATGTCTAAAAATAGACATAGTCTAAAAATAGACTTTTCGACAAAATCACATGTGTGGTCCCCACCTAGTTTAGGTGATCACTTTCCAACTAGGATCAGGAAAGATGTTTCAGGAGGCCTCCTTCACTGTTTCTTGTTGCCATTTTCAACAATCTATTCATTAATTCATTTAATATCATTAAAAAAATTAATGTATTATCTTATTTTAAACAAAATTAATAGATATATCTTGGAAACTAATCCAGATGTCACATCTCCTCCCTCCAGAAGTAAACACCTTCCTCAGTGTTCTATTCTAGATCAGAAAATAACTCTGGGTATGCCTCACGCACAAATCCTTCATCTTCCCAAGTAGCCTCCTCTGGGCCAAAGTGCTTCCACTGCACTTTAACTTGGATGATGGCTCGCCTCCGGAGCGTGGTTTGTCTCTGATCAAGAATATATTGAGGTTATACTAGAAATTTGTTGTCCAGTTGGACCTGCATTTAGCAAGGAATTAAATTAATAATCATCAGATTCATTCCTTTTAGGGATATGGTATTAAATATTATCCTAGCTTAATGTTTTTCCAATGTTTTACATGCCCTGGGTCATGCACATATTGTTTCAGTATTGATACATGAAACACATTGTGCACTTGTATATGAATGGGTAATGCTAATCGATAGGCCATATTTCCTACTCTTTCCAAGATCTAGAAAGGTACACATAACCTGGGAGCCAACTTGGCACATGAAGTCCACCTTAGAGTGATTTTCTTTGGTTTTATTCTCACATAGACATGATCAACAAATTCAAATTCCTGACAGGTTCTCTTTTTTATATGCATAAATATGTTGTCGATCTTGTGACGATTTTAGGTTCTGTATAATATTCCTTACCTCCAATTCCATCCTAGCCAACATCGTCGGGCCAAGCATTAATTTCGCTTCTGGACTACTCCAGTTAATGGGAGTTTGACATTGTCTTCTATATAAGGCTTCGAATGGACTCATTTTAAGAGACTCCTCGTAACCATTATTGTACGTGAATTCCACCAAATGTAGATAATCTTCCAATTTTGAAGGTTGTTGCATTATATACATGAGTAGCATGTCTTCCACGATTTTATTTACTCCTTCAGTTTATCCATCCATTTGTAGATGATAAGAAGTGCTGAAATTAAATTGTGTTCGCAATCGAGTAAATAGTGCCTCCAAAACGTTGAAGTTAACTTTACATCCTGATCCAAAATGACTGTTTTTGGGATGCCATGCAACCTACAAATTTCTCTCATGAAAATATCGGCAATCTGCACCGTTTTGTAAATGGATTGCATGGTATGAAGTGAGCTGCCTTGCTCAGTCTATCTAGCACCACCTTTATGGAATAATTATGCCTTTTTGATCTTGGTAGAGCGGTAATAAAATCTAATGATATAACCTCCCAATTCCATTCAGGTACAGGTATGGGTACGTGGTAAGCACTCAAATCTACCTCAGGCTGAAATGAAGTAAAACTCAAGGCTACATCAAACCACGCTCGGCCTCGTAGCTAGCCCTACGAGGACAGGAGAGGGCTCTCTCCGTCAATCTCGAGAAAATGAGCAATAGGATGCGAGATGACTTACAATAAGAACTGATTTTAGGCTAGTAAAGAGATATGTATGTTTGATTTTTGGTTTTTTGGGTTTTCGCTGGAGTAATGGGAAAACAAGTTTTGGGTCCGGGGATAAGGTCAGACCTTTGCAGAGTTCAAGCTGGGGCGAGGTAGGTGATGATCTTGATGCTTTAAATTGGATTTATGGATAGATTAGGCCGACGAGGAGCTGAAGAGGGCAAAGAAGAACTTGGATCCTCTCCAAACAGCTGAAAACATATAGAACTAACTGAATTCAAAGGCTAAGCACTGTAAACAATGGATTCAACCTTAATCACTCATTCAACTTAGTTCAGAAGCATAATGAAATGATGGCATACATTAAACATGAAGAAACTTACAGTAAACAAAGGAGAAACATCATCAAGAACAGAACACCACAAGGATCCCAACAAGTGCCGCAAAACCCTTGATCTTTCCTTAGCCAAAATATGAAAAGTATGTACAATGATATCAAAAGTATCCCAAGAGTCCAACCTGTAGAATGCCTCAGAAATTACAATATATAGATCACTCTAACCCCTTTCCCCACCTCTAGGGGTCGAATTCCCTCTTCGGGGATCAGTTTCAACCAATTCTAATCATGGAACTACAATCTAGGCAGCTAACAACTTGCCTCTAAAAGAGTGGAAACTGATCCATTACATGATTTTTTACTCATTTGAGAGTGAATCTTCTAGAAGAGATAAAACAAGAAAAAGTTACATGCCAAACATGAATTTACATCATAAAAAACCAAGAATTC
Organism: Pinus albicaulis; assembly: GCA_034641835.2. NCBI lineage: Eukaryota > Viridiplantae > Streptophyta > Pinopsida > Pinales > Pinaceae > Pinus > Pinus albicaulis. Next base: position 90,876 of record JAXQQM020087114.1, read on the forward strand.
TATCCATAGGCAAAACTGGTCCAAAATAGGCGAAATACTGAGCTGGCAGCTGAAAACTCAAAAAAAAATCTCTAGGTGGGTCGCTCCTGAACTGCGTGGGTCGCTCATGTTGCAGGCTGATTTTGAGGTAGCTCCCGACATCCAAATTGAGCTCATGATAGCTCGTTGGAAATACCTGGATGTATACTTTCCAACCCAAGTGGAATTTCTGAATTTGGAGTTGATTTGACCCCTCAAAACTTCATTCTCCCAGAGGTACTTTCTGCTGGTGCAAAAGGTGGCAGCAAGGTGTTTTTTATGGTGTTTTTGAGCTGTTTGACCATCCAGATTTTGTTGAAATGCTAAGTTGACTTCAGAGGATGCATATTTAACCATGAAAAATCCAAAAATGTAAAAATCTCCTCCAGCAAGTGCCTCAAAAAATGCGAGCGCAAGAGCGCGCGACCCACCTAGCCACAAAACCTGTTTTTTAAACCAAAAATTTGGAAATGACAAAATTTTCTCCGAATTTGCCCAAATTTGGAGCGGAGGTCCTCCATCATGTGTCTTGCTCAGTCAATGAAGCTTCGGCCAAAATCCGAAGTGGATTAGGCCTTTTTCGCCGTTGAAGTGCCTTGCTCAACCTCCTCTTCATGATCCTCATCCTTGCTTTGCAAACATGCATGCGAGCCCAGTAATGGCCTTTCATGTGGCGAAGCATGTCTTTGTCGCGATTGGCCTTCGCCAATAGCTTCTCCAGATGTATATTTACCCGCGTGAGTACAGTATCTCTGTCAGCTGGTGTCATGTCACCGGGCCTCTTTCGATTCCACTGCCTGTCCTCACGGATTTGACGCACCTCATAAAATGTGAGCTCATCCTCGAGCTGTTTGTTGCGCTGCTCCAAATAGTTAATCACCCACTGAGCCTTCTGCAATTGGTCTTTCAGCTGGTCATTCTCGGCTCTTTGCTCCTGGATGACTTCCCTCAGCTTCGAGCTAGGAGAGCCCGTATCAACATCAATGACTGTCATATCGGTGTCCCGGCCTCCTGATGGGCCCTCATCATGCATGGGCCTCTTGCCCCTGTCTTGTACCTGTACCTGCACTGAAGAAGAAAGCGAGACCCTTTCCACATCAAGTGGGGATAATACTCGCCGTGTCGATGAAGTCGGCAGGACCCCTTCCACCTCACGTGGAGATAGTACCCGCCGTGTCGCTGCAAATAAGGCCCTGTGGCCTCGCTGATATGTCTGAAACAAAGGAGTAATGATATGCCCAACCTCAAGCATGTCCGGCTGGTGTGAGGGCTCTCCTGCATCATAAACTGCCTCGGGAGGCTGCTGTGGCACTCTGAAAAAGTCTCTAGAAATGAAGTCCTCCCAAGTGATGCCCTGCTCTGCCAACTGATGTGACACCAAGATTTTGATCAAAGCAAAATGATATATACTCCTGTACTGCTGCACTGGGCTCGTCTTCTTCTGCACAAATGTAACCATCTTCTCTATGTTGCGGTATATGAAATAAGGAATATTCATCATACGCACCCTTGTGAAGTGCATCAGCAAATGAACATGATATGAAAAAAGACGAGCATACCTACCCTCACAACTAAAATACTGAATGATGAGCCTCATGAGTGGTGCATACTCATCTCTCAAGAATCTGAATGGAAAAACTCTGCTCAAGTAAGCCACATATCCAGTTTTAACATATGGCTCATAGTGAAATTTCTCTAACTGCTTACCCTTGCTCCATTCCTCGCCTATGTTAGGTATGCCAGTGGCTTGAGCAATAGTCAAAGGCGATACAATGAAATCAACCCCAGCAAGGTTTACCCGATCACCCCGCAAATGAAGAACAAACAGACGTGCTAATTCACGATGAGGTCGGGTTTGTACAACCATCTCACAAAACCTAAAACATGACAAGAACCGAAAACAATCCATAGCTAATGGACATGCCTGCAACCGAGCCAAAGAAGTAGGCTCCTCTCTGCGATGATCACCACTCCTATTTTCTCTGCGGGAACCTCGTGGCACATTACCTTCAGCCACCGAATCACTGCCTGACCCTGGCTCATATTCTGACTCTGTCTCTGACATATCTCTGATCAAGTTTTTGGCAATGTGTACACTGATATGAATGTAGTGAAAGCAAAATTAGGATGTATGTTTAACACTCAACCAATATTCCCATCGTCAAAACACCATCAAGGAATCAAATTATGGATAAAATCTCTGCTTCAAATGGGCTGAAAGGCAGCATCTCTGTTTTGAATGCAAATGAAATTTTGACAAAATAGGAGTAGGCAACCTTCAAAGTTTGGACACATCTAGTCAAAGGAGAGTATGGTATAATCAGTGATAGGTTTGCCTACGAGTTTATGACCATAAAGGTTTCAATAGGTCATTTGAAACAATGCTAACATTGGGCAAACAAAAACATGAGCAAATACTAACATTGGGCAATGTGACTCATGACACACATGAGAAATGTGACTCAAAGGGTTTAATCATGGGATAACAATAACAATGGTGACAGTGGTATTATGGGTATGAGAGCAGAGTGATTTTCATGTTTTATGAAAGGCTGACCATATCACTGTTTCAGACATCAAACCCATTTTTTACACCATTGATTTTCATTTTAACCCTGAAAACAATAATCTCATAACCGTGGGGTTTTAAATCCTTCATTTGCATATTAGAATCATGTATGATGACACAAATACGTTTGCAAACCCCAAGTGATTGAAGAAAACCTGCTTTGAAGGCAACTGGAGTCAATTCCGAGCCAATCTGGGCGCTCAAGCACAATTCCGAAATGCTGTCTCTGCGTGGGTCGCGCAGGCTCAGTTTGGGTCGCGCAGCCCAGGTGGGTCGCGCAGGTGCAAACCCACTGTGCTAAACCAACTCTGTTTGGGCCGCGCAGCCCAGGTGGGTCGCTCGGCCTCAACTTGGGTCGCGCAGCCCTAAAACCCTGTCCACGCCCTCCAAAAGTCTGAAATCGGCTTTCAATTTTGCAAATACGTTTTGGGAGCAAATGAAATCGGTTCAAATGAACTTGTTTGGCCTTTAGACACTTCACAAATATCTTCACCATCATACTTTATTCCAAATCTAACTTCAAACCCACATTACAAATGTTCTTGTAATTTTCACTTTGGCTTTTTCAAATACAAACTTGCTTTGGTTTCTCTGAGGTCGATACTGATGATTTTATTGTCTTTTTGCAGGGAGATGGCTGTCTTGGCTAGAGAAAAGACCAGGGGTCTGCTTTTACAATGTCTTCATGGCGGAATAATTAAAATTTATTACAAAATGATAATGACAAATTTCTAGTTCCAAAACAGAGTTTTGGACTAGAAATGTATTTTTTTTTTTAAAATGCTGGTGATAATAAAATAGAAATCCAAGTACTGGACTCTCCTCACCTTGCAGGCTTTATGACTGGTGTATAAATGACTCAAAAAACCCTAAACACCAAGACCTAGGACACTTATTGACATTTTAATGACCTCATACATAATGACAATGACTATAAATAATTTTTTGAGAAAATATTTTTTAAAATAGCACTGCAGGTATAACATGAGGAAACACAAAATGACACAACCCTTCGTCAGTTCATGGCATGATCCTAGTGATATGCAAAGAAGTGAAACAAGTGAGACACCTAATAATGAAAATGCAAAAGACGAAATGATCACTGACGGAGGGCAGCAAGGGCTGACTCTAACATTGGCTCCAATGGGGATGGTAGCTCCAGCTCCGTGGAGGTGCCAAGAACCATAGAACTTTGGGAGAGAAGACAGTGCCTCCATCCATTGGGCGATGGAATCATTATTTGAACGGATAACACAAAACCTTTGACACATTTATTGAATGAAAACTTGACTGAAAACTGTCTGAAACTTGACTCAAACCGACTCGATGGAAAACTGAAATAACTTGAAAAACTGACTCAACAGACCAAACACAAATGACTCATGACTGACTTAAAGCAAGACTTTACCAAGCTTTTGAAAAAAGGCAGTAGTCCATCAAGATTTGGAATCATGATGACAACCACCTGCATACCAATGAAATATGTACAATCATGTATAATTAGCTTTCCAATGTAACCAGTCAAGCAGATGGCTACACCTCAAATTTCTGCTCTTACTCTCTTCAAGTAGGCAGAATGCTAAACCTGTAGGCAACTCAACACAATCACTGAAACCAAAGCTCATGACAATAAACCAGGCAACATTTATCCTTTCTAATGCTTGCAGAAGAATGCTGAAGGGATCTTGAAAATCCTGAAGCACTGGCTTATCTAGAGATCCAGCTGCAAAAATACTAGTATTCACCTCACTCTGATCTGAAAGGACATTTGATTTATGAGGGATAGAGATGCACAAATCTGCCATCTGAGTGTTAGCTGTAGGTTCCTTGACCATTAAAAAATCTGACATATACTCTTCAACTTCATGATCTAGATCATTTTTAAACAAAAAACAATCTTCAAGATTATCAAACATGACAGCCTTATCATCTTTGTGAAGGAAAAAATTATCTGTTTGCTGATCTACACAACTGATTACAAGACAATCATCTTTTTCAATAGAGGAAGAAATTTCACCAACACTTTCCTGATTATGTATGCACTGCAAATCTGTTGTAGTTTTGGCTGAAACATGACCTTTCAAAAGTAGATCTATCTCATCTTCAGACAAAGGAGACAATGCTTTTTGTTTTCTTCTGCTTAAACAGTAGTTATCTTCATATGATAGGGCTTTCAAACTATCGTTCATTACTGAGCTATTGAAAGGAGATTTATCACTTACTTGCACAAAGATCTCATTCTGATTTTCATGAACTGACTGAATTGCTTTTTCATGAAGGTTGTGTTCTAATGATGGGCTGACAGTATGACTGAGAACATTTGGATCCATTACTGTGTCTTCTGCATCCCAGATGATTTCAACAGCAGAGTTTTCCTTGATGGGTTTCAACACAAGATATGCTTGGTCATCATGATCTGAATCTGAATCTGAAGTAGCTGTCTGGACATTATCACAATCTGCAATTGGAACTAGACTTACTTGCATGCTGCTGTCTTCCGTGGGCAGATCTGAAATGACATTCTGCCTTTCATCATTTTCAGCCATATGGCCATCAACCTGCTGTAAAGTCTCCTGAGCACCTTGATAGGTATCCTTTAGGTTCTCTTCATTCTGCTGAAATGGATTCTCGTACAGGGCCTCCATGATTTCATCATTCATGAAATTATCATCTTCATAATATTTCTCCAGGCTTTCAATAAAAGAATAAGCATGTTTGCAACAGTCATGAACTAAATTTAATGATGGATAAGATGTTCGATATCTTTCAATGAACAAGGCATGAAAATCCTTCAAACAGTAAATACAGGCCATCGGCAAATTTTCATACCAAGATTGGGCTTCACCTTCCAGAGTGGCTAGGAATATCTTCATCAAACAATCTTCAGGAAAAGCCACCTTCAACTTGCGAATATGCATGTGAAATCTAACCAAATGTAAAGAAGCATCTTTCTTACCATCATCATTAAACGTAGGCAGATTCCTTGACCAATCTACCTTGGGCATCTTATTCGGAAAACCTGGAATGTGATCTCGGCTCATGGGAGCATATCTTCTCGTGATTCGGTCCATCTTGAAAATCTCATAGCTACTGATCTCCCTGTAGTGAAGTCACCATGAAGCATCGATTTCTGGATTTGTTCAATGAATGAAGTCGCCAAGTGAATGATTTCAGCCTTGCGATGTCTGACCGTTGTTCACCATCAACGACCAGATCTGAACTTGATACACGTACTGGGGCAATTTATAAGTTAAGTGCTACGATTACAAGTTAAACCGGAGATCGACTGAAGCAGCGTTTATCTACTTCGCTGATGCATAGCAACAGCGTTTCGAAAGCTACCTGGCGTGACATCAGACTCCGTCTATAACAAGCAAACGTTTTGAGTTTCTCCCCAGTATGGTCGCCACTATGTTAGCACTCAAATCTACCTCAGGCTGAAATGAAGTAAAACTCAAGGCTACATCAAACCACGCTCAGCCTCGTGGCCCTGCGAGGGACGAGAGGGGAGGAAAACTCTCTCGTCCAATCCTGAAAATAAGCAATAAAGAATAGGATACAGAGATGACAAAATAAGAACTGATTTGAAGCTGGTAGAGATATGTATGTTTGATTTTTTTGGTTTTGCAGGTTTTCATTGGAGTAATGGGAAAACAAATTTTGGGTCCGGGGATAAGGTCAGACCTTTGCAGAGTTCAAGCTGGGGCGAGGTAGGTGATGATCTTGATGCTTTAAAATTGGATATATGGATAGATTAGATCGACGAGGAGCTGAAGAGGGCAAAGAAGAACTTGGATCCTCTCCAAACAGCTGAAAACATATAGAACTAACTGAATTCAAAGGCCAAGCACTGTAAACAATGGATTCAACCTTATTCACTCATTCAATTTAGTTCAGAAGCATAATGAAAGGATGGCATACATTAAACATGGAGAAACTTACAGTAAACAAAGAAGAAACACCATCAAGAACAGAACACCACAAGGATCCCAACAAGTTCCGCAAAACCCCTGATCTTTCCTTAGCCAAAATATGAAAAATATGTACAATGATATCAAAAGTATCCCAAGAGTCCAACCTGTAGAATGCCTCAGAAACTACAATATATAGATCACTCTAACACCTTTCCCCACCTCTAGGGGTCGAATTCCCTCTTCAGGGATCAGTTTCAACCAATTCTAATCATGGAACTACAATCTAGGCAGCTAACAACTTGCCTCTAAAAGAGTGGAAACTGATCCATTACATGATTTTTTACTCATTTGAGAGTGAATCTTCTAGAAGAGATAAAAACAAGCCCAAGTTACATGCCAAACATGAATTTACATCATAAAAACCCAAAAATTCTATCCACAAGCAAAACTGGTCCATAATAGGCGAAATACTGAGCTGGCAGCTGAAAATTGAGAAAAATTTCTAGGTGGGTCGCTCCTGAACTGCGTGGGTCGCTCATGTTCCAGGCTGATTTTGAGGTATCTCCCGACATCCAAATTGAGCTCATGATAGCTCGTTGGAAAGCCCTGGATGTCTACTTTCCAACCCAAGTGGAATTTCTGAATTTGGAGTTGATTTGACCCCTCAAAACTTCATTCTCCCAGAGGTACTTCCTGGTGGTGCAAAAGGTGGCAGCAAGGTGTTTTTTATGGTGTTTTTGAGCTGTTTGACCATCCAGATTTTGTTGAAATGCTAAGTTGACTTCAGAGGATGCATATTTAACCATGACAAATCCAAAAATGTAAAAATCTCCTCCAGCAAGTGCCTCAAAAAATGCGAGCGCAAGAGCGCGCGACCCACCTAGCCACAAAACCTGTTTTTTAAACCAAAAATTTGGAAATGACAAAATTTTCTCCGAATTTGCCCAAATTCGGAGCGGAGCTCCTCCATCATGTGTCTTGCTCAGTCAATGAAGCTTCGGCCAAAATCCGAAGTGGATTAGGCCTTTTTCGCCGTTGAAGTGCTTTGCTCAACCTCCTCTTCATGATCCTCATCCTTGCTTTGCAAACATGCATGCGAGCCCAGTAATGGCCTTTCATGTGGCGAAGCATGTCTTTGTCGCGATTGGCCTTCGCCAATAGCTTCTCCAGATGTATATTTACCCGCGTGAGTACAGTATCTCTGTCAGCTGGTGTCATGTCACCGGGCCTCTTTCGATTCCACTGCCTGTCCTCACGGATTTGGCGCACCTCATAAAATGAGAGCTCATCCTCGAGCTGTTTGTTGCGCTGCTCCAAATAGTTAATCACCCACTGAGCCTTCTGCAATTGGTCTTTCAGCTGGTCATTCTCGGCCCTTTTCTCCTGGATGACTTCCCTCAGCTTCGAGCTAGGAGAGCCCGTATCAACATCAATGACTGTCATATCGGTGTCCCGGCCTCCTGATGGGCCCTCATCATGCATGGGCCTCTTTCCCCTGTCTTGTACCTGTACCTGCACTGGAGAAGAAAGCGAGACCCTTTCCACATCACGTGGAGATAATACTCGCCGTGTCGATGAAGTCGGCGGGACCCCTTCCACCTCACGTGGAGATAGTACCCGCCGTGTCGCTGCAAATAAGGCCCTGTGGCCTCGCTGATATGTCTGAACCAAAGCAGTAATGATATGCCCAACCTCAAGCATGTCCGGCTGGTGTGAGGGCTCTCCTGCATCATAAACTGACTCAGGAGGCTGCTGTGGTACTCTGAAAAAGTCTCTAGAAATGAAATCCTCCCAAGTGATGCCTTGCTCTGCCAACTGATGTGACACCAAGATTTTGATCAAAGAGAAATGATATATACTCCTGTACTGCTGCACTGGGCTCGTCTTCTTCTGCACAAATGTAACCATCTTCTCTATGTTGCGGTATATGAAATAAGGAATATTCATCATACGCACCCTTGTGAAGTGCATCAGCAAACGAACATGATATGAGAAAAGACGAGCATACCTGCCCTCATAACTGAAATACTGAATAATGAGCCTCATGAGTGGCGCATACTCATCTCTCAAGAATCTGAATGGAAAAACTCTGCTCAAGTAAGCCACATATCCAGTTTTAATGTATGGCTCATAGTGAAATTTCTCTAACTGCTTACCCTTGCTCCATTCCTCGCCTATGTTCGGTATGCCGGTGGCTTGAGCAATAGTCAAAGGTGATACAATGAAATCAACCCCAGCAAGGTTTACCCGATCACCCTGTAAATGAAGAACAAACAGACGTGCTAATTCACGATGAGGTCGGGTTTGTACAACCATCTCACAAAACCTGAAACATGACAAGAACCAAAAACAATCCATAGCTAATGGACATGCCTGCAACCGAGCCAAAGAAGTAGGCTCCTCTCTGCGATGATCACCACTCCTATTTTCTCTGCAGGAACCCCATGGCACATTACCTTCAGCCACCGAATCACTGCCTGATCCTGGCTCATATTCTGACTCTGTCTCTGACATATCTCTGATCAAGTTTTTGGGCAATGTGTACACTGATATGAATGCAGTGAAAGCAAGATTAGGATGTATGTTTACCACTCAACCAATATTCCCATCGTCAAAGCACTATCAAGGAATCAAATTATGGATAAAATCTCTGCTTCAAATGGGCTGAAAGGCAGTATCTCTGTTTTGAATGCAAATGAAATTTTGACAAAATAGGAGTAGGCAACCTTCAAAAGTTTGGACACATCTAGTCAAAGGAGAGTATGGTATAATCAGTGATAGGTTTGCCTACGAGTTTATGACCATAAAGGTTTCAATAGGTCATTTGAAACAATGCTAACATTGGGCAAACAAAAACATGAGCAAATGCTAACATTGGGCAATGTGACTCAAAGGGTTTAAACATGGCATAACAATAACAATGGTGACAGTGATATTATGGTTATGAGAGTAGAGTGATTTTCATGTTTTATGAAAGGCTGACCATATCACTGTTTCAGACATCAAACCCATTTTTTACACCATTGATTTTCATTTTAACCCTGAAAACAATAATCTCATAACAGTGGGGTTTTAAATCCTTCATTTGCATATTAGAATCATGTATGATGACACAAATACGTTTGCAAACCCGAAGTGATTGAAGAAAACCTGCTTTGAAGGCAACTAGAGTCAATTCCGAGCCAATCTGGGCGCTCAAGCACAATTCCGGAATGCTGTCTCTGCGTGGGTCGCGCAGGCTCAGTTTGGGTCGCGCAGCCCAGGTGGGTCGCGCAGGTGCAAACCCACTGTGCTAAACCAACTCTGTTTGGGTCGCGCAGCCCAGGTGGGTCGCTCGGCCTCAACTTGGGTTGCGCAGCCCTAAAACCCTGTCCACGCCCTCCAAAAGTCTGAAATCGGCTTTCAATTTTGCAAATACGTTTTGAGAGCAAATGAAATCTGTTCAAATGAACTTGTTTGGCCTTTATACACTTCACAAATATCTTCACCATCATACTTTTCACTTTCAAACCCACATTACAAATGTTCTTGTAATTTTCACTTTGGCTTTTTCAAATACAAACTTGCTTTGGTTTCTCTGAGGTCGATACTGATGATTTTATTGTCTTTTTGCAGGGATATGGATGTCTTGGCTAGAGAAAAGACCAGGGGTCTGCTTTTACAATGTCTTCATGGCGGAATAATTAAAATTTATTACAAAATGATAATGACAAATTTCTAGTTCCAAAACAGAGTTTTGGACTAGAAATGTATTTTTTTATATAAAAAATGCTGATGATAATAAAAATAGAAATCCAAGTACTGGACTCTCCTCACCTTGCAGGCTTTATGACTAGTGTATAAATGACTCAAAAAACCCTAGACACCAAGACCTAGGACACTTATTGACATTTTAATGACCTCATACATAATGATAATGACTATAAATAATTTTTTTTTTTTAAGAAAATATTTTTTTAAAATAGCGCTGCATGTATAACATGAGGAAACACAAAATGACACAACCCTTCGTCAGTTCATGGCATGATCCTAGTGATATGCAAAGAAGTGAAACAAGTGAGACACCTAATAATGAAAATGCAAAAGACGAAATGATCACTGACGGAGGGCGGCCAGTGACTCTAGCAGTACATATAAGTCATAAACTCGCTAGATGTTGATTCTCCACCTTAACCTGTTGACATTCAAGAAGCTTGTTTAAATATTCAACAATATACTTCTACATACCAGGCCAAAAATAAACCTTCCTGATTGTTATCAGCATTTTTTGGTATCCCGGGTGTCCAGAATAATTACTGTGGTGGTATTCATCCAAGATCAACTCTTTCAAACTATCTAATTCATAATGTAAAGCCTTCCTTTAAAGGTTAAAATTTGGTCCTTGCTAATCCCATAATATGATTATTTTTCCTATTTTTTTGCTTCCTTCGATTTATGCCATAGGAATTGGTATTCAGGATATTTCTGAGCTTCTTCTTTTATCTGATCCTGAATTTAAATTTGACTTGATTAAAATATATTTCATACACACAATTTAGTTTTCTGCCAAAGGTGCCAAACCCGCAATTTTCCTTGTCTTGAACATGCTGAATGTCAAAATCAAATTCACTTAAAAATGCATTCCACCTTGCGTGGCGAGCATTTAAATCAAATTTTTTGAAATAGCCAGTTAAAATACTATGATAAATCTTTATTAGACTTCTCTTTCCCAATAAGTAGTGTCTACACACCGTGAGTGTGTGCACTACTACTGTTAGTTCCAAATCATAAGTGGAATATCGTTGTTCATGCTCCTTTAATTTTCTTGACTCATAGGAAACAACCCTTCCCTCTTGAGATAATATTTCTCCTATTCCTTCCTTACAGACGTTGATGCATACTTTAAATTCCTTGTTGGGGTCATCTAACCTCAACACAAGGCCAGAAGTCAGCAAGTGTTTCAATAATTCAAAACTAGCGCAACATTCACTGGTTCACCTAAACACCTTCCCCTTTCTCTAGAGAGATGTAATATGAAAGGAAAGCTTCGAGAATGCTTCAATGAAACGTCTATAATATCCAGTTGATACCATAAAAGAATGTATATACGCCACGTTCTAGGGTACCCTCCATTCCATGATAGTCTTTATTTTCTCGGGATCTACTGCTATACCTTCAGCGGAAATGACATGGCCTAAGTATTGTATTTGTTCTTTGAAAAAGTCACACTTGTCGAACTTAGAATACAATTGATGTTTTCTCAACATCTCTAGCACTTTCCTTAAATGTTCCTTGTGCTCTTCCATGGTTCTTGAATAAATCAATATGTTGTCAATAAATATAAGAACAAAATTATCCAAAAAGGGATGAAATATGCCATGCATCAAACTCATGAATGTTTCTAGTGCTTTGGTTAAACCAAACAGTAGTACTATGAACTCATAGTGCCCATATATGGTGTGAAAGGTTGTTTTATAAGTTTCCTCATCTTTAATTCAAATGTGGTGATATCCAGATCTTAAGTCTATCTTTGAAAACATAGTTGGTCCCTTCACTTAATCAAATATATCATCTATACGTGGTAGTGCGTATTTATTATTGACTATAAATTTATTGAGCTACTAGTAATCCATGCACATTCACATGGTTCTATCCTTTTTCTTTACAAACAGCACCGGTACTCCCCACGGGGATACACTTGGTTGAATATACCCCTTATCCAATAGTTCTTGTAGTTGCATTTTTAATTCTGTTAACTCGGGTACACTCATCTGATAAGGTTCTCTTGAAACTGGTGTTGTATCAAGCATTAATTCGATTGTGAAATCAATGTCACTTTTCAGAGGTAAACCTGGTACATTTTCTGGAAACACATCCATGACGTCTTGTAATAAAGATATATTTTCTTTCATAGGGTTCTTTTCCTTAGAGTTAGAAAATCCTACTTGGATGCCATAAATCTAACATCATTTTATGATACATTTACTCAATTGAGAGGTTGTGATGGGATGTAATTGTAAATGTTTATTAATCGCTTGCAATTCTTAGCATGTCTCATCTTCGGCTATGAAGTATATGACCTTTTCCTTACAGTATACCAGAGACCAATACATTTCTAACTAGTCAATGTCAAGTAGTATTCCATAGGAACCGAAAGGTATAATATTCAGTTCTACGTTTAACTGTTGGTTCCCAATTTCGAAAGAGCAGTTTGGAACCTTGGAACTTGCCCTTCTCTTTGCCCTAGTAGCTAGTTGTACTAGCGAGGGGTTTTTGAATTTCTGACTTTGTAAGTTATAATTTTCTACTATTCGGGGGTTTACATAACTTAAACTAGCACCAGGGTCAACCATAATAGAAAAAGTTCGTGAAAATAACTTATCTTCTAGTTCAATCATTGTCGGTTTATAATCTGGTTGTCGGTCTTCAAGCATTTCATTAATTATGGGTATATTTTGAGCCACATCTCCCACTGTAGAAGCCTCTTGTAGGTTAGTTGTTCTTTCAACTCTCCCTTGATTAGGGTAATTATTGTAGTACTGTGCCTCTCCACATCCGTAGCATTGTAGGGGAGGTTTCTGGGCTTGTCCATGTTCTGGCTTACTGGAGGCATCTATGGGTATTTCTTCTGTTGGCCATTTTGTTCTCTCTTGATTTCTCCCAAACTACTTACTTACTGAATTTCTTGCAAAATTTTAAAATTACTGGATCTGGTATATTTATAATTTGAATTACTTTTTTGTCCTTTCTTTGGCAGCCAATTTTTTCCTAATTCTCCTTTTAACTTTGACTATTGATATCACATTCGTTATTTTTGAATTTCCTTGTCTATTATCTTCATATTCATGAATTCGATTATTTCTGTCATGTGACAAGGTAAACTGCACATAAATTGTTGAACTTTAGCCTTATCATCTCTCAGGTAAGGCGCATACCTTAATAAGGATGAGAATTTGGTTATGAATTAATCCATTGTCATCTATCCCAGTTTTAAATTATGGAATTCCTGATATTTTTCATCATATAAATGTTTTGTTAAATACTTATCCTTGAAATATTGGTGGAACTCGTCCCATGTCATGTTATGCTCTTTAATACTTCAAACATTTTTGACTTCCTCCCACCATAAAGTAGCTTTCTCCCTCAACTGGTAAATAGCCAAGCGAGCTTTGAGGTTGTTGCTATAATCATATACCCGAAAGTACTTGTTCAAATTAATTAACCAGGCCTCGACCACTTCTTCGCCCTCTCCATTGAAAGTGGGAGGTTTTATTTTTAGGAACTCGACCTGTAGTTCCACTTTTTGTTTCTGTATATCTTGTTGATCAGACACAGTAACAGCTTCAACTTCATTATACTTTTTTATTTTATTGCTTCATTGTGAATGGCTCCTTTCTGGTCTATCATTATTTTTGTCATTAGTTTGTCATTTTCATTTATTTTCTCCTTCAGTGTCCCTTTCAGGACTCGGTTGTACTATTCCTTGGTTTGACTTGTCAGAAAGGCTATTGAGTATCATGTATTATTCTTGCATCAGTCTTTCATTGTTGCTCCTTACCCCGACCATTTATTCCTGTATATTATGCATTATAATCAGAAGTATACTAGTTTGATGTTGTTGTTCCTCCAGTAATATAATGGTCTGTTGGTGGTGGTCGACGTTTAGCTGTATCCACATCTCCGGATTCATTTCAGGATTGGTTTGGGGTGGAGGTTCCCCTGCATTCCAGGGTACTTGATGCGTCGATCCCTTTCTCATTACATTCTTTCTACTTTCTCTACACAATTTACACGTGGTGTTTGTTATTCAATTGACCAATTTGGGTCCCAGCGTATAAATGCGGCTCTGATACCACTTGTCACATCCATTACAAAAAAAAAAACTTAATAATTTATCAAATTTATTCCTTAGCACATTACATTTAACAATACCTGTTACCTTACATATATCTTTAAATAATTTACCTATACATGAATTTTAATTAACATGCGATCCTATCCCTAATGAACAAATACTTATCTATTTGAATTTAAGTGGAATAATTCTTAATACTATCCCATTCCAAAGTATATATAAGTGTGAGTCTATAGACTTGACTCCGACTGAGAAAATAGTACAGTAGATATTCGATATTGACTCTTATGATGCTTTTCATGTTTTGAGCATTCATACTTGTAACGCTTATCCATATCAATCAATTGCAATTTATGATGTCTTAATTACATGTGAATCCTTCCAACCCAAGCCATGTGATATTAATATGAAAATTAATTATTTTTTACACTTTGATATTTCTGATGATTTCATTGTGCCACATAACCCGCGTCTAACTGAAACTTGGGGCTCTATTCACCGTTGCATCTGGGGTTGAATCAACGGCGGGAGTGAGGTCGGTTGAGGGTTAGGGTAGTCGACCTCCCTCAACCCTAACCATCTCACTCGTTTTCTCAAAATCTGGCTGCCTTCGGCTTTTTCGCTCTGTAAATTCTTTCCATTTCCTGTCTCCTAGTGATGGTCCATGTTTTCGTCCATAGCCTCTTGTCTTAAACACCTACATCAACATCATGATTCAGTGATAGGTATGGTTTTCTTATGGTCATATGTGCCATCTTAGCTCCATTAGTTGGTATGTCGACTTCTTTTAGCTATGAGAAGGTATGTTTTTGTTATGGTCATATGTGCCATCTCGGCTCCATTATTTGGTATGATGTCTTCTTTGAGCTATGAGAAATTATTCAGGATTTTCGGCTAATCCCTCACAATATTCCTATTCGGCACTTAACCCTCTATGTTTTCTTAATGTAGGGTTATGGTATGGAGAGACAGCTTTGCTACCCTTGGGAGTTCAGGCTACCATCTCTGTCATGAATATTACAGGTAATATTTGTGTTTTTATATACATAATTACAATTTCTACTTTTATTTTTAAGTTGTTTACCAAGGTTAAATTATGGCTTTAGGTTGTAGCCATGTTTTCCTACCTTGATTTACTTTGCAGGTCTCGACTTTGGAAGACTCAGTTTCTATTCCTCACAGGTAACCCTCATTTTCCATTGTAAATGATAGAGTTGAAGTTTGGATGATACTATATATTACATGGTTGTATTTAATGTTCTTATGTTGTAATGCAGGTACTACGATTCGATTCCCTGCTCACAACTTCTGCAAGGGATATGCCGACTCTGGCCTAACCATAGCACCTATGTTTTCCCTGTATACAGGTATTACGGCCATTGAATCATCTCTCCAGTTTTTAGATGAGGATTTGTAGGGTTCTTCAGGGTTTAATTACCGATCCTTGCGGTCCTTCAGGAATTGCATTATTATTTCTTCAAGTCAACGTATTTTCGTGCACTTTTCTAAGAAGGAAAACTTTTGTTATATGTTATGCATGGTTCTTGGTTCAACACTATGAATTTACACCCACAATCTAACGGCAATTCCCTCAGGTATTACTTTAATGTTTTTAATTAAATTATGTGTTGGCTTGCCGTTGTTTTTAATTAAATTATGTGTTGGTTTGTCGTTGGGGTTCTATGCTGCACAGATATGTCATTTAAATTCTCCTTTTCATTACTTGTAAAGGTATTCCTCCTATTACTCAGAGTTTACTTTGTTATGACTATGAAAGCCCTATAGGCACATTTTTCTTACTATTAACATCAATAATTAATTTTATTTTTACTTAGTTATTGTTTTTCATTCAATTTTGGTACTCCTCTGACATGTATATATATAGGATTTATTGGTTTATTGAATACAATTTCTTCAGACCTAGCTCGTAACAGAATAGAATTCTATAATTTTTTATGTTTTTACGTGCTTGTACCATTTAACTCTTCCTTATAATGTTTTATCTCTTATGAATATAGTGTCTCAGTTTAATATGTTTTTCTGTCTAAAATTTTTTATTCGAGAGTTTACATATCATTTTTTTACCCTCCTTATGTAATTTACAGTTCTACTATTTAATTCGATGACCAGACCATCATAACTCCAGGTTGTTCTGTTATTACCCTAGTTCGAGTATAGCATGAGAATAGGTATGGAAAGGCAATCTGTTGTGTCTGGAGTAATTACTCTAGACTAAACTAACAGTCCGTTCATTAGTCTCTCATAAATACAGTATATGTAACTATAATTCTTCTGTTTATATTTACTCTTTCAACATTAGACATTTATGTAGAAGGGTACTATTCTAGCTTGCAAGAATGAAGGCTAGGAATAATTTATTCATAGCAGATCATTTCTCTTTTATATACATATACATAGAAATTGTGTATTATTTCTCCTTCATACTCATATAAATATTAACATTTATAACAGGAAGGGAATTAAAAGAAAAAAGAGTTGTTTCTGGTAAAGTATTTCAGTTTTTGTCATTTATAGAAGTATCTATTTATATGACCAAAAAATACTTACAACTTTCATAAACCATTAAATTTCATGTACTTCTATAGATACTTATCTTACTCGGAAGCTTCTGATGATGACCTCCCAACCTTGAGAGAGATTGTTACGTCCTTGTCTCCCTTGTGCTCCGCACCAGAGTAGGGCTTATTTAGCAGTAATTCTGGTTGAGACCTGAAGACCTCTAGTCCAATCTTCTTTTCTTACCATAATTGAGGGCTTTTGAGTTTTCTTTGGTTCCAACAAGTTCTATATTGACTCTTTCCCTTCAACCTTTTGACTGTTTTCCCTAGTCACAGAATCCCATTTCCTCATTGAGATTTACTTTTTATCCTTAGAGGAAAAGGTAACTGCTTTAACTATTTTCCTCAACTACTCTGGAATATTGCAATACTTCATCATCGGTATTTATGGAAAAGGATTCCATAATTAATTTCTTTATTCAAAACATAAATAACCATGTTCATTCATTTAATCTGATTTAAAAAATTAATCTATTATCTTCTTTAAAAAAAAAAATAACAGGAATAGGTTGGAAACTAATCCAGTTGTCAAAGTTTGAGATTAATTAAATTTCTTGGACAATATTTCACTCACTATGATTACCAGTAATTGGCTTAATTACGACTTCTTTTTCCATAGTATGTCTCCAAGAACAAGGGGGAAATTTATTCACATTGACACAACAAATTTTTGTTTCTTTCAACTCCAATTGTAGGATTTTTACTGTGAAATAAGTCCATCCATAAAACTTCAGATCCATTTTTTTGTTTCTCTAGCTCCCACGCAGTTTAAGGCTTTTAGTAGCTAGTCGAACAAGATTTTTAATGCGAAACAATTCCACCCATTAAACTTCTCATCCCATATATTGAATTTATGTTCAAATTAGGAAATCTGGTTAGCAGAATAACAACCATAAAAATTTCAATCCCATCTATTGAATTTATGTTTGAATTAGTAAATCCAGTTAGTAGAATAATAAAGTCAGAGTTAGGATTTAAATGAAATTATCATATCCTATTTCATTTTCACATAATTACTTAGCTCAAATAAATACTAGCCATGCTGGATTATAAATTACAACTATAACAACGAAATTTATGCTCTTAAACCATGGGGAAGATTTGATTAATGTAAAATGCATGTTCTTCAACTCATAATAAGTCAATAAATATGCATGTGTGATCTAGGTAATGAAAATGGAGTAATTATGTCTTCCAGTAGATCCCAATCATTAAATCCTTTATTTCCTATTCATAAGGAATATTATATTAAACTTCAACAACATATATCTTCTTCTAACAAAAGAATTGGATATTTTATTGAAATTCAACAATCTTCTAGCCAAATTAGAAAATTACTTTTGCACCAAGAGAATTGGAAGGCTAGGGGATGGTACCATCCTAAAAAATTTGGGACACCCCACTAGTGGAGTTGTATTAGAGGAGCGTAATAGAGGAGCTTTGTATTTCTTCTTCTTCTTCTCTGAATATGCAGAAAGGATAATCCCTTACCAATCGATGAATAAGTTTCAATGTCTTGACAACTACCATAAAATATTTTGTTCGACTTAAATTTTCCTCGACAAATTTTTTTTATAGAACGTTCTTCCATTGCAACCACCAAATTGAGGAGGTGTTTTTCCTTGGGGGAATATCATTTTTGCAAGTGGCTTTAATAAATTGAAAATATATATATATGGATAATATCGATGGATAGAAGTGTTTCATAGGTCATGATGGAATATCCAACTAAACCAAAGTCTGTCAGTGAGGCTAATTATTTTCCTGGAAAAATGTATATTAATTTTTTAGTATTTTTAGAAGATTGGGAGTTGTCATTTTTAAGAGCTTCAAAAACCTAATTTTCTCACTATTTCTATCTAACACAAAATGTCTTACTCACAAATTTCTTACTAAATTTGAAACTTGCATAGATGTCTACCGTCTCCATTTTAAAATGGAACAAGAACCCTATTGAATGGAAAACATATCAATGGCATTTGGAAGGAAAGGAAATTGGTGAATGGATGTTGCAACTATATAAGGTGGGAAAATATTTAGATAGAAATTGGAAAATGATTGAAGAGATTAGAGCTAAGGAAATTGGTGAATGGATGTTGGAACTATATAGGGTGGGAAAATATCAAGATAGAAATTGGGAAAGCGTTGAAGATATTAGAGCTGCCAAATGCATTATGAGACTTATAAGCTGCCAAACCTATTATGAGACCTATAATATTTATTTTATTTGACATAAAAGTTTTTAATGTTTAGTGATTTCAAAATAATCAATTTTTAAATCTTGTATTCCTTTGATGTACCTTTTAACCTTTAGGGACAATTTCTAGTTATATAATTATTTTATTTATATTAAATCAATGTTAAAAATTAGAATTGTATCTTTTAACCTTTAGGGATAATTTCTAGTTATATAGTTATTTTATTATATATTAAATCAATGTTAAAAATTAGAATTTTAAATGTGCATAAGATTTTTTAAAGTGTCTTCAATTGCATATCTAAATGTCCAAAACATCGTAGGAAAAAGAAAAAAAATATATGAATTTATAAATTATAAAAAACTTACTATTTTATCAAATTTGTATATAAATTAAATGGGATTTTTGAAAATAAATTTAACTATATAAAAATATAATTTTATATCTCTCATAAATTAATTATATTTAATATTAATTTACATAAATTTTAATTAAATTTACAACCTTTATTTATTTAATGAAATGAGTAATTAAGAAAAAATTATATAACATAAAAGTTGAGAGGTATTTTCAAATAGCTTTTAACTGAATCCAAAATGCTCATCTCCTAGGTTGACATAAAGATGCATAATCTATATTAGATTATTAAGGGGCAAAAAAGTTCACCATATTTAAAAAAATAAGGATAATATTACTTCCAAAATGATCTATATTAGATTATTCGGGGGAAAAGGAGTTCACCATCTTAAAAAATAAAGATAATTAAGATTAAGTTCCAAGATAAAAACTAATCTTGAAAAAAAAAGTTAAGATGAAAAAAGAGTTGAAGATGAAAAATTGACGGACTCTTGTCATTTATATTTTAAAAACATTCGAATAACTATAATCCAATTAAATCATGTTTAAATTAAAAATGGAATTAAAAATTACACGTGAGCGAATGAAATTTAGCAAAATTGTGACAAACTCATTAAGAGTTAACTAGCCACAACCAGTTAAAATACAATTGGCTTATTTGTTTATTTTTATTTTTATTTTCTTGGCAAGAAAGACTTATTTGTAATTGTTCTTGAAACAAAAGTATTATTTTATTTTGTTACTGAGTTAATAGGAGGAACAAGTGAATGGAAAAGAAATCCTTTAAGCTACTGGTGAAAGTTTTAAGAATAGGAGGTGGTTGGGAACAGTTGGAAAAACAATTACCTACCCTCTGGGATAAAATGGAATCCCAGGAGAGAGGTGGGGGTTCTGTGAAATTTGGAAATAGGGTGAAGCATTCTCTAGAGATGGGTGGAAGACTAGTTGAGAATAGCTTCTGCAACCCTAATTGTGAACCAGAATACCTATTTTGTGACTCGATTGGCCATCCAGAGGTCACATCAGAGGAATTATCCACTGTTACCCATGGCGCCGTCTAGAATTCTGGAGCTAGGGGGCAAGAGGAGGATGTCATTGCCTCCCTTGATGGTTGGGAGGACCACAATTTAAAGGGTTATTGTTCCTTTTCAGATAAGTGTTCAATAACTGGAACTTTATGAATACAGGTTAATTGTTTTTTTTTAGAGATTGTAGAAAAATTAGACTGTTCATGGTTTTTACTGGTTAGAGATTTTTTTTCTACTAGTAAGTTCTGAATGTTCTAGTGCTACAAGTACATTTCTAGAAAATTATCAGTAAACTGGAAGTTTCCAAATAACCTGGTATGTTAATACCCTGTGTAGAGGAAAGAAAGATTGTATGCTAGATTTAACTTCTTTCTACTTCTGTAATAATACCATGTGTAGCGAACAAGAGAATTGAAAAGATGAATTTACTTTCTCTCACAATAAGACTCATATTGAAACGTACAGGGGTTTTATATTTTTATTTTAAGAACAAAACTCTGTGAATAAATTAACTGTGTTTATAAAACGAAAGGAAAATAGGGGGTAAAAAATTTAGTAATGATTTAAAACTACTGTACGAGTGAACACTGTAGTTATAAAATGAAAGACAGGAAAGAAAATGGCTATGCATGCAATAGTAAACAATGATAAATGTACTTTCCAAATAGTGTTATTGTAGTAAATTCGAGTTAAGGAGGTATTGAACTTGAAGAACTGGGTCTGGGTCGAAACCCTGCCCTGTTCCTGTTCGTTTTATAAAAAATATACGCAGCCCTTTAAAATGGCGGACTGGTGCCGTAGGGTCTAAGCGAGTTTTCAAAAATTTAATAGCCTAAATAGCAGTATGCAAGGCAACCATAACCCTCTGTTTCAAGTAATGATATCAGAGTAAATATTTGCAAGAAAAACGTAGAAACCCATGATGATGGAAACACAGAACGATATAAATCTTTAGTGCATTTAACGATTACTATCATATTGGACAAGACAATATGAATATGTGAAACCGTAAAAAAAAAAAAGAATCCATTGTACAGTTGTGGCAGTAATCCGCGCATAAGTTCATAATACAATAGAGGAATAACACAAAGCTAGAATGCCATAACACTATAATGAATACTATACTGTCAGTGGAGGCCCATAAGTGTTCATATGTTTTCATACACCATTCTGACGATATGAGTCAATAGGAGATAAAAAATACTTACAGATACCTCTTAAAAGGAAATATACTTTAATGTAGTGGGAACTCTGTCTACCAAATGATAAACCTGTAAAGGGAAAAGAACCCTCTAATAAAACAAAAGGGTAAAAGAGTACCAGACTAGGGTATTACAAACAACATGACTGTCATACTTTGAAGCTTCATTCACATTAACCAGAACCTTAAATAGTTACATAGGGAAAAAATCGCCACAATCCATAATCTTCATACATATTGAAACCAAATGAAGCTCAGAGAGCTAACAGTATAAAAGAACTAGACTCTGCGAAGCTACAACCCCTAGGCAGAGTATTCTAGACTTAAGACATAAAGATTATGCAAGCTTTGGAGCCACGGCTACCTAATACTTGTATCAGCACACGGTACCTGTGAATGGACGACGAAGTCATATTAGCTGCAGGAAGAGATTTGAACTCGAGGAGCTGAGGGAAGGGTTTGGCGAGACTTCCTAACCTGCAAGCAAACCACCCAGCTAGAAACTAAATAAACTCATAGGTAAGTAAAGGACTGGTGAAAGGATAATATGAGCTAGGAAGAGAAAGCCTGAAATAGCTTACCCGTCGAGGGTTCCTGTTTCGTGAAGCCTGACCAATTCCGAAAGAAAAAAAAGGATGAGGGTTAAAAGAAATATCCTTAAACATTCAAAAGGCCGAACCAAGATTACAACTTAGCTTGAAAACCCTTAATCATGCAAAGGCTATCGGGTAAGTTTCCATACTTGCCGAAGATGCATAGGGGTTTTGCTGGAAGGATATTTTTCTTCGAGCAGAGGTGGGGATTCTGCTCCAGTGTGAGCCGAGTAAACCTGGAAGAATCATCATGATACCATGGTAAACACATAAAAAGAAATGGAAGTTAAAACCAGAACTGAACAGAGCTAATAAAACTGGAAAACACTGGGAAGGCATGTCGAGGGGATGCTTACCATAAAAAAAGAGAAATCTATGCCATATAAACTGGAGCAGATTTGAACCAGCTAGCGCGCAACTGGGAGAGCGAGAGTGCTGAGAAAATTAGTCGACTGGTTGTAGACTCCAGTTTTTTTCCCTTGCTATCTCCGAGGAAATCAAGGCGAGAATCACACCTGTCCCAAAAACTTAATAATCCTGTATAGCATTGCCAGAGGAGTTGACACATCCACCTCGGTGAGAGGAGTTAAGCACCATGTGGCATGACCAACAGTCCATAAACAGGACACTACAATTAAGTCTAAAATTGTATAGGGTTTGTTGATTAATGCCCAACAATATTCGAGACACTTGACTCGAGTAGCAATTAACAAATCTTGCACCAGTACACAGATGTTACATGCGCAATTGTTTTCTGCATTCAAACACACATGACATTCCCATGTGGGGCTTTACCAAGATTTAAACCATAGCAATCACCAAATCGATTATATATTTATATTTTCATGATAACTACATCATTTCAGAACGAATGGTTGGTGAATACATTTTAAGGATTAAAAATCTGATGTAAATATGGGTTGTGGTAAATATAAGTGTGAAATTTTTTTTTTTACTAAGTGTAAATAGATGTGGATGGAAGTGACAAGTGGTATCAGAGCCAGATTGCTACACTGGGATCCTAAGGGTCTACTAACAGTGAAGCTGTGTATGTGTATATTGCACAAAGGGGAAGAAAGAGAAATGCCAACCCAATCACAACCGGAGGAGACTCAAGCCCCAACAGTTTTGAATTCGGAAATGTGGGTTCAATTAACTGTGGAACAGCACCAAAAGACGAGTCGATTTCTTGAGGAACAGTAGAAAAAAACTTCATTTCTGCTAAATACAATACAACAACTCCAGGAGGGAATGATAAGAGTCCGGAGGGACAGTGAGAGGTTGTTACAAGATCAAGAAAGGATCCTAAAGAGTTTTTAGGATAAACAAAATCAGGAGACGAGACACCCCAGTAGTGAGAAAGAGTTATCGATGGAATCAGAGGACCAAAAAACTCAGAATAACACTGTTGGCAGAACTGAAAATATTCTCTCCCAGAAGAGCAAAAATAGGAATTTTAATGAGGCGGAGTCGGGTAATTTGTCCAATCAGCAAGATCTTAAAAGACAGAAAGTGGAACTACAAGGGGAATTCCGTAAAATTAAGCCACCAACATTTGATGGTGAGGCAGAGGAGGTGGCTGAAGCCTGGTTAATAAATATAAATAAGTATTTCCAGGTATATGAATACAACAACAATCTGAAGGCCAGATTGCCTATATACCAGTTATGAGAAAAAGCCACCCTGTGGTGGGAAGAGGTGAAGAATGTATGCAGCATTAATGAATGTGGCATCACATGGGAACTCTTCCAGCAGTACTTTAAGGATAAATACTTGACAGAAAGATTTGATGATGAAAAATCTAAGGAATTCCATGATCTTCGGCTGGGACAAATGACCATGGACGACTATGTTACAAAATTTACTTCCCTGTTACGATACATACCTTATCTTCGAGAAGAGAAAGCCAAGGTGCAGAGGTTTTTAAGTAGTTTACCTGCTCATATGAGAGAGCGGATAGAATTTTTTAACCCTCAAACTATGGATGAGGCTATCTGAAAAGCACGAATTTGCTATCAACAGAATAAGGCCAAGGGTGAAGGAGGAAAGAGCTAGCAGCCAAAGAAAAATCAGAAAAATAACTCTACTTTTAAAGGCAGTAAAAACAACAACTTTAAAAGCACAGCACGAAACTCTACCAGTAAGCAGTTCGGTAAAAATCATCAAAGAACCAAGTGGCCAGTTGAGGTGAAGCCCACAGAAGCATCAAGCAAGCCAGATCAAGGGCAGATTTCTAAACCTCCTCTACAGTGCTGGGGCTGTGGGGAGGCTCATTATTATAACAATTGTCCCCAACGGAATAAAGATGAAAACGTAGAAAATCTGCAGGAGGCATCTACAGTGGGGGACGTGGCGCATAACATAACTCGCATCAATGCAGCCTTGGAAGATTGGCAGGTCGATTTTTAGCCTACAATGATCGAGCTAGAAGATACTTTACTAACTAAACCTATTTCAATTTTGGTAGATCCTGGAGCAAGTTTGAGTTATGTAAGTCCCAAGTTAGTGGAAATATGTAAATTAAAGGAACAGAAATATAAGAATTCTTGGCTAGTACAGCTAGCTACTGGCGCAAAACGAAAGATAACAGCAAAAGTTCCTAACTGCATGATAGAAGTGGCAGAACAACAACTAGAGGTGGATTTAAACATCCTTCCAGTGGGGTCTTATGATGTCTTACTGGGTATGGACTGGTTGGAAAGACACTAGACACTAGTGGACTGCAAAGAAAATATTATCTCTTTCAGAATGCAAGATGGTAAGCGGAAAGAGATTCAAGCAATCAAGAAGCCTATACAATTATGACCAATAACAGCATCCCAGATGGGTAAGTGTATCAGATACGACTACCCTCAAATGAAACAACCCGACCCGAACGCGTTTGGGCAGGTGCCCTCACACGACACGACAAGACTGAATGAAGGCACAAGGGAGAAAACGAAAAACAGGTGGCACAAATGTGCAAAAGGCACCCGTGCGGTCACAACTTAGTAAATTTGATACGGCCACCCTCAAACGAAACGACCCGACCTAACCCAAATGCATTTGGGCAGTCGCCCTCACACAAAGCACCCGAACGTACAAAGGCACAAGGGAGAAAATGACAAATGGGCTACACGAACATGCACAAGGCACCCATGCAGTCACAACTTAGAGAATTTGATATGGCACCCTCAAACGAAATGACCCGACCTGAATGCGTTTGGGCGGGCACCCTCAAACGAAACAACCCGACCCGAATGCGTTTGGGCAGGCACCCTCAAACAAAATGACCCAACCTGACCCGAACACATTTGGTTGGGTACCCTCAAAGGGAATGACCCGACCCGACCCGAACGCGTCTTGGAGGGCGCCCTCAAACGAAACGACCCGACCTGAACGCGTTTGGGCAGGCACCCTGACAGAGCGTGCCTGACCGAACGAAGGCACAAGGAAGCAAATGGAAGATGGAGCGTACGAACATGAAAAAGGCACCCGTGTGGTCACAACTTAGAAAATTTGATAGGGCCTTCCTCAAATGAAATTTAAAAAAAAATTATTGAAGATATTGAAAAAAAAAAATCTAAACCAAATATTTTACTTTTTAACATCCACAATATTCCTCAACACTAAGAGCTCAGCCTACAACATTTTATGCCATCCCTTAATGTATCCCACGATATATTGGTGAAATATGAGATCAAACAACCCGTATCTATGGTAAAACAATATTTTAAGATAAAACAAAAAGTTGTTGAGTGATGCATTAATTTAAGTTCATTCTAGGTATTAAAACCTACATTCTCTATAGGCTTTTGAAATGCATAGTCACAATGTATATAATTGTTTTATTTTACTTCAGTACATCATTGAATGTCATGTGTTTTCTGATATGTAGTAAATTA
Source organism: Pinus albicaulis (assembly GCA_034641835.2). NCBI lineage: Eukaryota > Viridiplantae > Streptophyta > Pinopsida > Pinales > Pinaceae > Pinus > Pinus albicaulis. The sequence continues at coordinate 117,051 of JAXQQM020087114.1, forward strand.
AATGCTACCCAAAACAAAAAGCACAAATCAAATTATTTAGCTTGAGAGTTGTAATATAAACTTTATCATAGGCCTTTAACGTTGCAATACTGACGGAATTCCTAAATGTCGTAAGACCGACAGTGACTCCTAAATGTCGCAAGACTGACGTATGACTCCTAAATGTCGGTATTTTGATGGTTTTTCCCTCAACGTCACAAGACTGACAGTTTCCTTAAACATCGCAAGATTGACGATGGTCTACTAAACGTCGCAATATCGGAATTTGTCCTGTAATGTTGGTATTTCGACAGTTTTTCATGTAACGTCAGTATTCCAATGATTGTCCTAAATTTTGTTGTTCGGAAAATACTCCAAAAATGTTGCTAGAGCAATAGTGGTTGGCAGCATTTGAAAATTTATAAAAATTGGGGAAATTTCCGATAATACGTCGAAAGTGTCGGAACTAAATTATCGAAATTTTGACCAAATGTACTAATGTTCCTTTCAAAATAGCCATAGCGGTGAGAGTGCTTGCATTTAAATGGAAGCTACTCATAATCCAACTCCTGGATATGGGTCCAGTTAGGAACCGTTTGTTTGATAGCTTTAGGTAGCCCAACTTCCAAATCCACCTCGACACATATACGTGCACATGAGTATTGATATTTTCTCACTGCCTGATCAATATACCTTCTGAGGGTATTGCCAATGGTTTGCAGAGACTTCTGGTTCCAGTAATGCAGTGGGAGATGTGAGGCAAGCGCGAGCCTCAAAATTGTGCTTTCTTTCACCTCATTTTACCTCATTTTCCCTTGTCCATTGCTATCCTAGACCCAACTGATCAATGAATATAGTTAAAATTACTTCTAGAATGATTTACATGACTGACTTGCTAAGTTTTGTGATTTTTGCCATTGTAAAGCATTTTGACCGGAACTAGCTGCAGAATGCAGACATTCCGTAGCTAACCGGCGATTCTGCAGCTGCCTTCACGTTTGAGCATGTTCCAGGTGGCCTCTTGAGAAAAACCGCATATGGGCATGATCCACATCATGTCTACATGGTTCGTTGCTCATCATGGAGGAAGAAACGAATTCTGGGTATGGTTTTGAACGTGGGAACACATTTAGGAAGGAAGACTTCTATTAGGACTGTCTCAGTCCAGATGTCTTTTCCTCTTCACGCAGCCACTTCAAAGAGTCCTAACATGATTCCGATAAGGAAAGACAGTGTTCCTGAATTGTTGCAAGTATTGTTATGTGCATTTGCTTTATAAACGCTTGGGAGACCGAGAGCTATGTTAGATATTTTATGTTAGATTTGATGCTAGATTTTGTTTAGACTCTGTGCTACATTTCTGAAGATGCAGAGTGTTATGTTCAAACTATTTCTTCTTTAATGGAGCAGACCGTGTTGTTTTGAAAGCGTGATTTAATTCGGAGTTGAATTTCGTCAGGTGGTAGAGGGCCCCTGCCTCTTGCACGGATTTATTTTGCGTAAATTAGATAAGTCTTCTAGCTGCCTTTACGTTTTGCATTTGAATTAATAGTTGTTTTAATTAGCTACTGTAGTCGTACTCATTCTAACTCTTCCACAAGAAGACGCTCTTCCAAAAGACTATAATGATGAATGGGGAAATGACTATAGTATTGTAGGATTAGGAGTTGAATTCATAGTTGTTTTTAATCAGCTACTGTAGTTATATTCATTCTAACTCTTCCACAAGAAGAAATTCTTTCAAAAGATTATAATGATGAATGATGAATGGCTATAGTACTGTAGGATTTAGTTGTAGTTTTTTTTTGTTGATCACTATCACAGCTACACTTGTTCTAATCACTCTTCCACAAGAAGAAACTCTTCCAAGAAATTCTTAAGAAGTTCAAGACATGACCGTGATAATGAATGATTTAGTTGTGTGTTTGTACTAAGTATCATCTCTGTTCTTGCTCTTAAACGCTTTCCCAAGACATCATAATGACGAGTAGGGTATGGATATGATATCTTATTTTTTCATTCGCTTTCAGTCTATTTGCTTACAATTGCACTCAATTACACAGTCAGAATTGTTCTACCTCTTCCAAAAGAAGGAACTCTTCCAAAATATCACTAATGATGAACAAACAGATTGTGTAACTTCATAGAATAATGCATGATAGCATAGTTAGAATACTCCGGAGTTTAATTGCACTTAACTCATGTTCAATTACTTTGCTTTGAGTTTGATGATGACTTATAGTTCAACATTGTTCTAGATTAGTGGCATCTTAAGTTCATTCTTAGATTAACTCATTGCACTTGCACTTCATATTCAAATTGTCATCCATTGCACAATAGATTACTTCAGTTGTTAGGATTAACAAGACAGCCTTCATTATTCACAAACTTCTTCTTGTTCTAAAATCCATAACTGATCTATAACCATATGAACAGAAGACAACATCATTTTAAGGCCTGAAGTACCCCTGCAATTTCCTCATCATTTTATAAACAGAGCTCTTCCTCAAAAGACTACTTTGGAAAGAAATCAATAACTCTTGAGTAAAGGTTTTGTGACATTCAATTAAATTGCAGAATAGAGATAGGAGCTAGTTCTAGAATAGAAGATCTTATGATGATAACAATGTCTTTCCTCTAATTATGTTTCAAATCTCTAATCAAGGACAAAGTATTGCATCATTGTAAGTTAGTTTTTTCACTGTCTATTTAGAGAATTTGCATACTTAGTGATCATTTCTCAAGTTTAGTTTGTGTTTTAAATCATTTGTCTAAAATTCATTATCAAGCTTTAATTTTATTTAGTCATAGTTTAGATTCAGCTTCAGTTTTTCCAATTGCATTTGCCATTTGTTATCCATCAATTAGGTTTAACTCTGTTTTTAATTACCAGCTTCTTTCCATTAGCTTTCTAGGCATTTTCTTGCAAACATTAAACACCAAAAGACCAAAAACATCATAAACACTACACACAACACATTAGGAAACAAGCACCTAGGTACATACAGTACACTTCACTTTAGCAGTTTACAAATCCTGGTTGACAATTAAATGAGCTTAGTTTAGGAGACTAGATTGAGACCAAACATTTTGGCGCCGTTGCCGGGGAAGTGAAAACTAGGTAACCTTTGTTTCTTAGCATCCAAAAACAATTTTATGCGTAGGGAGAGAGATTCAAGGGGAAGATTTATAAGTAGCAGAGGCAGAAGATTGATTTCTAGAACACCACTTGTTTCATCTAGATCCAGAGCTAGTACACCTTCAACTCAAACCCATATTCCATCCTCTTCTGATCCTGGACTTCTAGAAAATCTAAGGTCAAATATTCCATTAGAGAAACCTTCCACTTCATCCACTGAACCTGCCATAGAAGAAGATCTAAAAACTCCTGTCAGGAACACAAACCTTTCCACTTCCACAGGAGAGTCAACCATGGCAGAAGAAGGAGGAGGAGGAGTTTTTAATGGAGAACATACATTATTTGGAGGTAGAGGTAGAGGTAGAGGAGAAGGAGGAAGAGGAGAAGGAGGTAGAGGTGCAAATGGAGGAAGAGGTAGAATAGGAAGCTCTTTTGGGTTCCCTATACTTGATGAAGAAACCAATACAACCATGAAAAACATTTCACCCTCTGTCCTTCCAAACTTCTATGGACTTAAAACTGAAGATCCCGAAACTTTCTTATTCGATTTTGAAGTGCTGTGTAGAACTTATGACTACCTACAAGATGCTCAAAAACTGAAATTATTTCCTTCAACTTTGAAGGGAGCAACATTGAAGTGGTTTATGAGTCTAATCAGTAGTTCTATTAGAACATGGGAAGACATGAAACAAGCATTTCTAGAGAGATACTTGGATTATTGTATGCCGGTTAATCATAAGGAAGAAGTGTTCAAGATGTTACAAAAGAAGATGAAAACTTAGAAGATTTGTTGGAAAGATTTAAATACAACATAAAAAGGGCACAAATGGAAAACCTAGATCAAGACACTTTAAAAGCTCTTTTGTTGAAAACAATTAGGGATGAATGGTTGGATATTCTTAACATGATGGGAAAAGGGGATATATCACAACTTACATTACCTGAAATATATGAGTTATGTATCAACCTTTCCAGAGGGAAATCTAAAACTGTCAAAGGTCCAAGAGATCCCGCTCTTGCAAGGGCAAGTAAATCTGCTTCTGGGACAGTAAGTAGATCAGAAATAGGACACATGCTTGATGACTTTAAATCTGACATCTTAGGGAGTCTTAGTGAACAAATAGACACCCTAAAGATACAAAACAAGCAAAAGGCTGAATCTGATGCCTTGGCAATCTTTTGTCCCAAATGTAGAAAGAAACATGCCCTAAGAGAGTGTCCTTTGGATGTAAAAGTTGTAGAAACCTGTGTCATTTTTTCTGAGAAGCATGAGACCAAGAATTGTCCTTCTCTTCCTGGTCTCAAGGCTATTTTTCAAGAAGAAACTCCTACATATTCCACAGAGTCTCTTAACTTTGTATCTAGAAGACCTTGGCAGGGACCTCAGACATAAGGATTCCATGATCAAATGTATAATCAACCTCCACCTTGGAATTCTTGGCAGCAACCTTGGCCCCAATTTCAAAATCAATCTCAAGCTTGGGCACAAGGATCACAAAGTCCCTATGGAAGATACACTCCATACTATCAGTATCCACCATCCTATCCATCATATCCACATTTTTATCCTCAAAATCCTCAACAAAATTTTCCTCAAAATCTTCAACAAAACTTTCAACAAAATCCTCAACAACATCATCAGAACCAACCACATCAAAATCAACCACTTCCATTACCATTCCCTCAAAAATCCAATCAATTGCCAGCTCAACCCATACCAAACCCCAATAATAAGAACCCTCAGAATACATACATGATAGAAGGACAACAATTTCCAACTTATTTAATTACTCCTCTAGACCTTAGTGATGTTCAACTTAGGTCCGGAAGGATACTTGAGAAGAGGAAACCTTCTGTGATCATACAAGAACAAGATAATTCTGAGGAAGACTCCCTACGGGTTAATAAAAGTCTTGAGGAAGACCCATCCTTTCAAGACCAAAACATTGAAAAACTAAAACAAAAAGATCCAATAAATCCAACTCCTGTATTAGAGCAACCATCCACATCTACTTCTATACCTCCCTTCCCGGAAATATTACAAATTGATAGAGGTGTAGAAAAACAAATAATGGTGCCTAATTATGATTTCTTAGATGAATTGAGAAATGTTTGCATTAAAATTCCATTATTGCAAGCCATCAAGGAAATCCCAATTTTAGCCAAAACAATAAAGGAGTTGAGTATGAAGACAACAAAAAAAAGAATAAGAGAAACCAAGAAAATTCAACTGGTAGGACAAATAGCAGATATTATGATGGGTAAGATTACTATTCCAAAGTACCTTGACCCAGGAAATCCAGTTGTCAAAATTCACATCGATGGAATTGAAATTCAAAACACACTCATTGACTTAGGAGCAGCAATAAATATCATGAGTAGACAAATCATGGACAAACTGAAACTTCCTAATCTTCTCTTTACACCTACACTATTAAAATTAGCAGATAGATCTGTGATTAGACCAGATGGGGTAATAGAAGACATTCCAGTGTCCCTAGACTCTTGGGAGTACCCTGTGGATTTCATGATCCTAACACCCAAGAATAATCTAGGAGGCCATCCTGTTATACTAGGAAGACCTTGGTTGGCTACAGCCGATGCTTTTATTAGTTGTAGGTCCGGTGATATGTATATTTCTGATGGTAGTTCAACAAAGAAATTCACTTTATATCCTCCAGCTAGGACAATTACATATCTAGATGACACTCAATGGATAGAGGATGAAGAATATTTACAACCACTCTTCACAATTTCAGAAATTAGTGAAGATAATCAAATTCTGAATACTCTAGAAAAATTTGAATCCTCTCCAGAACACAAACATGAATCATTTAAAGAGGGATCCAATATTGAGTTTTTGTCATCTAGGCAGATGTCTCTTCATTCTATGGACAAATTTGGCAGCTCTACAAGTGAAATTTTTCCAGGCAAAACCTTGAACATAAACAAAAACCTAGAAAAATCTCAAAAAGAAGAGTTAGTCAAAGTATTACAGAGACATTCTTCTGCATATGCATGGGAATACACTGACATGAAAGGGATAAGTCCCAAGACTTGTACTCATCACATCTATATAGAGGCAAATTGCAAACCAATCAGACAGCCTCAAAGACGGATGAATCCAAATCTTAGGAAAATTGTCAAGGAAGAATTACAAAAATTGTTAAATGTTAATTTCATCTATCCTATTTCAGATAGTCAGTGGGTTTCTCCTTTGGTGATTGTGCCTAAGAAAAATGGAAAATGGAGGGTGTGTGTTGACTACCGAGAACTGAATAAAGCTACTCTTAAAGACCATTTTCCCCTTACCTTTCATAGATCAAGTATTAGATACATTAGTTGGCAAAAAGTACTTTTCATTCCTAGATGGGTTTAGTGGTTACAATCAAATCCAAGTAGCACTTGAAGACCAAGATAAAACCACATTTACTTGTCCTTGGGGTACCTATTCCTACCGAGTATTGCCATTTGGATTATGCAATGCACCCGCAACATTCCAAAGGGCAGTATTAGGAATTTTTTCTGATCTAATACATGACTGTGTAGAGGTGTACATGGATGATTTCACAGTTTATGGGGACACATTTGAAGAGGCTTTAGAAAACTTAGAAAAAGTCTTAAAAAGATGTCAAGAAGCAAACCTTTCACTTAGTCATGAAAAATGTTTTATGATGTTCACTGAAGGTATTGTTTTAGGGCACCACATTTTAGGGGATGGGATTAGAGTTGATGAGGCAAAAGTTGAAGTCATTTCTAACCTATCCATTCCAAGTTGTCAAAGAGATGTTAGAAGTTTTCTAGGATTTACAGGGTATTATCAGAGATTTATAGAAAACTTTACCAAGATAGCATCTCCACTCTTCAAATTATTCACCAAAGATTGTGAATTCAAATGGACTTCTGATTGCCAGTTAGCTTTTGAAACCCTGAAAACCAAAATTTCTGAAGCACCTATATTAAGGGGACCTAACTGGAAGTTACCTTTTCATATCTCGACAGATGCTTCCGATACAGCTCTAGGAGCAGTATTGGGACAAAAAGATTTGATTCCCTATGCCATCTATTATATCAGTAAAAATTTGACTCCCGCAGAGTTAAACTATACTGTAACTGAAAAAGAGTTTTTAGCTGTTGTTCATGCCATTAACAAATTTAGACACTATATAACAGGCTATGAAACTTTTGTTCACACTGATCATTCTGCAATTAGATACTTAATGAATAAATCAATCACTAATGGCAGAGTTATAATATGGTTGTTACTATTGCAAGAATTCAACATTACTATTCTAGATAGGCCTGGAAAACAAAACACTGTGGCTGATTTCCTGTCTAGAATCCAAAATATCAAAGATGACACTCTGGTTGAAGATCAATTTCCTGATGAATATCTTTTTGCAATCTCTACTCAAACTCCATGGTTTGCTGATATTGCTAATTATTTAGTTTCAGGAAAATTTCCTTCAATTATGAATGCAAGAGATAAAAGAAAAATAATTTGTGATAGTGCAAAATATTCATGGGTTGCTAATGAGTTGTACAAGACAGGTCCAGATTTGATCATTAGAAGGTGTGTTCGTGAAGATGAGATGCCCGAGATTCTCAAGGCATGTCATGACGAACCTTGTGGCGGACACTTTGCAGATAAGAGGACAGCCTATAAGATCCTTAATTTAGGATATTATTGGCCATCCTTGTTTAAAGATGCTAAAGAGTATGTCAAAAGGTGTGACCGTTGCCAAAGGGTAGGGAAAGCTTCTCCTTCAGGGGAGATGCCATTACAAACTCAGTGTTATTATTTAACCCTTGAAAAATGGGCTTTGGATTTTGTAGGACCTATTAGTCCTCTCCAACAAGACAAAAGAACACATATTGTCTGTAAATGATTATGTATATTGCGGGTAGAAGCTAAACCATTACTTGTTATTAATGTAATCATTCGTAATTATATTTCTTTGATATTTTTACTCGTTTTGGTGTCCCAAGGGAAATTGTTACGTATCAAGGAGCTCAATTACATCAAGGCTAGTGGGAGCAAATGATGAGAAATACAAAATCAGACATAGAACATCGATTCCTTATCATCCACAACCAAATATTAAGTGGAATTGCACGAATAAAGTCATTGAAGGAATCCTAACAAAGACGGTTCATCTACATAGAAGAGATTGGGCAAAGATAGGCTTCCAAGCCCTTGTGGGCTTATAGAACCACATGGAGAAACACACCAGGCTATACTCCTTATGAGCTTATGATAGAGAATTGATGAATTGATGCCATGTTTCCCATAGAGTTCCAAATTCAAACCTTCAAGATGGCAGTTCAACTAGGACTTAGGCACAAAGGCATAGACTAGAGAAAATTAATGGACGTTTTTTTTTCTAGATGAGATGAGGCAGTACGATTCGAGAAAAGTAGTCTAGTCAACGACAAAAGAGCTAGATGGCAGCAAGTACATCAAAGAGAAGAAATTCAAAGAGGGTGACTGGGCTCTCTTGTTTGATTAAAAATTCAAGGATTTTCAAGGGAAATTTCAGACACATTGGCTTGGGCCATATGAAATTGTTCGAATTTTTGATAATGGGGCAGTAAAAATCAGAACTATAGATGAAGAAGAGGTCATTTTTCTTGTGAATGGTCATAGACTGAAGCTATACCACAAGCCACTCTCAAGAGAAGAGTTTGTCAAGAAGTTCCAAGAAAGCAATGATGTGAAGTTAATGAAGAAGAGTCTCTCTCTTCTTCATCAACTTGATTAAATTTTCTGAAGCATTTCTTTGTGAAAAAATAAAAAATAAAAAAATATAAAGGTATAAACATGAAAACCAATCATTTATTGGCATGTTTATATAGAAAATATAGGGTGAAAATCAGAGTCTCTCTGACACTCTAACTTTTCCCATTTTTGTTTTTACAAGCAGCTGTTACAAAAATCATAAGTTCAGATCCATAGTGCTTATGATCCATTTCATTTCACTCCATTCACTTGTCCATCCATACTCCATTTCATTCCATCATTCACATTTCACTCCATTCCATATTTCATTCATCTCATTCCATCTTCCATCCATCTCATTTTCATGTCAAAATACAAAATTTGATGTCTTGCTGTAAGTGAATAAAACATGTCATGAATTGCAGTACAGTTCTTATGTTCTTTCACTCCATTTCATGAACTGAATCCATTCCATTTCATCATCCACTTCATACATATCATAATCCATCATCCATATTCATTCATAACATATAACATTTCACCCATATTCCAAAAACACTCCATTTTCATGATCAAAGTGCTCTACAGGAACATTCTGCAGCTCAGTAGACATTCTGCAGCTGATCAGCCTTTCTGCAGCCAGACAGTCTTTCTGCAGCTACAAACCCTGAAGGCATCAATCAGCAGACATTATAATTTCAACAAAGTGACCCAGTGTATCCATGAATCAAAAGCATCAAGAAGATTATGAAGACTCTTCCAAAGATGAGCAGAGAAGACAAAGACTACAAAAATCAAATGAAGGGCAAAGGTAACAAGTTTAAATTATAATGGCATTTCATTAAAGTTTAGCATAGTTTTAGTTATGGATTGTTCGAAAAGGTTGTTTTAATTATTTTTATTGATCAATACCAATAAACCCTCCACAGACTTTGGATTAAAATTTCTCATTTCAAATATCATATCCGATATCATTTAAGCGGTTAAAATGGCCAAGGTATTTGAATTCTCCATGTCTCTTAACCAAATCATTCAATGATGATTCCCTCTGCCGTCGTAAAATCCTCCGCCGTCTCTTCAATCATTAATACATTCCCTCCACCTCACTCCACTACTTCATTCCGTGACCACTGCCATCACACCATTCTGTAGCCGGCATTTCATTCCGAAGACAGAGATATTATTATCACCGAGAGCAGAGCCAAAGGATATCAGTTTGAATAGCATTGAGCATTGTAAACTCAGAGCAGAGCAAAAGGGTAAATTTGGAAGTATAGCAGCGTGAGAATTTGAAGCCATTTGATTCCGTGGGTATACAAAGTATCACTGTGGGCAGAGTTTGAGCATTTTTACTATAAACACAGAAGTGTAGCAGTGTGGAGTTTGAAGTCTTTTGTCACTAGGAGACAGAGGTGTTGCAGTGTTAAAATCGAAACCATTTGCTACCAAGAGACAGAGGTGTTGCAGTGTTGAATTCAAAACCATTTGCTACCAAGAGCCAGAGGTATTGCAGTGAAGAAGTTGAAGTCAGTTCAATTGTCAACAGAGGCATATTAGCCCGAAGTTTTGAAGCTGTTGCCATTATTAATCAGAGGTATGTCATTCCAAGTTTGAAGCCATTTCCATTTAGAACTTAAAGCCATTTCAATCCGAAAAGTGAAAGTCATTGTTTTTGTGGGTAGAAGAGTTTAATTTGAACATTGAAGAAATAATCATGGGTTTCATCGTAAGGACTGAACCAATGGGTTCAAAATATTTAGAAGGCTACCCACAATGCAAAGAAATGTTACAACAAATAGGATGGCTTCAATTTTTGGAGAAATTTAATGGCTTCCACAAGGAAGTCACTAAAACATTTGCAAGATCATTTCAAGGAACCGAAGTTGAAGTAGGAGATGTCAAATTTACTGTCACTGAAGTTTTCATTGCAGAGGCTACATGATTGCTTAGAACTGGAGAGAGATGGTTTAAAAATAGAGAATTCCACAATGACTCCTGGAAACAAATTTTAAAATCACCAGGTATGGATGTCAGTGTATTTAAGAAAGGAATTCCCAGTTCTGCATTGAAAAAAAAATGGAGAAACATACTACTTCTTCTGCAAAAATTTATTACATGTGAGGGTAGATATGGAACATTTTATGTCTACCACATTAGACTAATGATATATTTTCTGGGGGAAGAATTAAACCTACCATATTTCTTGCTTCAAAGTCTGAAGAAGATGGCTTCTTGTGTTCAGAGAAGAGTTCAATTTTTAGAGAGAACCCTATATCATCATGGTTTGGTCAAAATTTTGATTGAGCATCATCTAGCTAAAATAAATGATACATGGGACGATTTCTTAATAATAAATCATTTTGAAGAAGCAAAAGAACCATCACCTGAACCACAGCCTACAAAGAGAAGTAGGAAATGGAGGGCTTCAAAAGTTGAAATTGACAAAACAATCCAAGAGAGCAGTGAGGAAATCATTTTAGAGAAGTTGACCCGAATCAAAAGGCAAATTAAGGAAGAGAAGGTAATCAAGGAATCTGCCACAGAGAAAGGAGAGGGATCCTCTCAGCCTAGGAGGAGCCACAGATTAAAGGGAAAACTGAAGAAAACACTAATCAAACAAACAGGGGTAATCAATATAGAAGATGAAGAAACATCCATTGAAGAGGATGTTGAAGAGGATTTTTATGAAGGAACCCCTGAAATTGACCCTGCTCAACAAGAAATATATGACTATGTGGAAACTTTAGAGAGGAGAGCTTCAGAAAGCAGAGAGAGAACCCCCAGTCCTCCACTGTCTGAAATAGATATATTAAGGAGGGATAGGTATGAGTTGGAATTACTGAATAGACACATCAAAAAGGAGAATTAAATTCTCAAGGATCAAGTCAAGCTCAAAACTGATATGAACTCAACCTTATCCCTGCATATAGACAAAGTGGAGAAGACCAATGAGAAGTTGAAGACAAAGAACAAAAAGTTGATCAGGGCACTCACCAACCTAAGGTTCAAACTTGTTATCAGGAAAACCAGAAGACCTCTAGCTTCCAGACAAATGAGAAGAAGGGGATTAGATGTCCTTGCAGAAGCCTCTGAGTTCATAGGATAATTTGCATGAGGACATGCAAAGAGACAGCAGTGGGGGTATGTTGAGCCTCAAAATTGTGCTTTCTTTCACTTCATTTTACCTCATTTTCCCTTGTCCATTGCTATCTTAGACCCAATTGATCAATGAATATAGTTAAAATTACTTCTAGAATGATTTACATGACTGACTTGCTAAATTTTGTGATTTTTGCCATTGTAAAGCATTTTGACCGGAACTAGTTGCAGAATGCAGACATTCCGTAGCTAATCGGCGATTCTGCAGCTGCCTTCACGTTTGAGTATGTTCCAGGTGGTCTCTTGAGAAAAACCGCATATGGGCATGATCCACGTCATGTCTACATGGTTCGTTGCTCATCATGGAGGAAGAAACGAATTCTGGGTATGGTTTTGAACGTGGGAACACATTTAGGAAGGAAGACTTCTATTAGGACTGTCTCAGTCCAGATGTCTTTTTCTGTTCACGCAGCCACTTCAAAGAGTCCTAACGTGATTCTGATAAGGAAAGACAGTGTTCCTGAATTGTTGCAATTATTGTTATGTGCATTTACTTTATAAACACTTGGGAGACCGAGAGCTATGTTAGAGATTTTATGTTAGATTTGATGCTAGATTTTGTTTAGACTCCGTGCTACATTTCTGAAGACGCAGAGTGTTATGTTCAAACTCTTTCATCTTTAATGGAGCAGACCGTGTTGTTTTGAAAGCGTGATTTAATTTGGAGTTGAATTCCGTCAGGTGGTAGAGGGCCCCTGCCTCTTGCACGGATTTATTTTGCGTAAATTAGATAAGTCTTCTAGTTGCCTTTACACTTTGCATTTGAATTAATAGTTGTTTTAATTAGCTACTGTAGTTGTACTCATTCGAACTCTTCCACAAGAAGAAGCTTTTCCAAAAGACTATAATTATGAATGGGAAATGACTATAGTATTGTAGGATTAGGAGTTGAATTCATAGTTGTTTTTAATTAGCTACTGTAGTTATATTCATTCTAACTCTTCCACAAGAAGAAATTCTTCCAAAAGATTATAATGATGAATGATGAATGGCTATAGTACTGTAGGATTTAGTTGTAGTTTTTGTTTTTCACTATCACAGTTACACTTGTTCTAATCACTCTTCCACAAGAAGAAACTCTTCCAAGAAATTCTTAAGAAGTTCAAGACATGACCGTGATAATGAATGATTTAGTTGTGTGTTTGCACTAAGTATCATCTCTGTTCTTGCTCTTAAACGCTTGTCCAAAACATCATAATGACGAGTAGGATATGGATATGATATCTTAGTTTTTCATCGCTTTCAGTCTTTTGCTTGCATTTTCATTCAATTACACAGTCAGAATTGTTCTAATACCTCTTCCAAAAGAAGGAACTCTTCCAAAATATCACTAATGATGGACAAACAGATTGTGTAACTTCATAGAATAATGCATGATAGCATAGTTAGGATACTCCGGAGTTTAATTGCACTTAACTCATGTTCAGTTACCTTGTTTTGAGTTTGATGATGACTTGTAGTTCAGCATTGTTCTAGATTAGTGGCATTTTAAGTTCATTTTTAGATTAACTCATTGCACTTGCACTTCATATTCAAATTGTCATCCATTGCACAATAGATTACTTCAGTTGTTAGGATTAACAAGACAACCTTCATTATTCACAAACCTCTTCTTGTTCTAAAATCCATAATTGATCTATAACCATATGAACAAAAGACAACATCATTTTAAGGCCTGAAGTACCTCTGCAATTTCCTCATCATTTTATAAACAGAGCTCTTCCTCAAAAGACTACTTTGGAAAGAAATCAATAACTTTTGAGTAAAGGTTTTGTGACATTCAATTGAATTGCAGAATAGAGATAGGAACTAGTTCTAGAATAGATGATCTTATGATGATAACAATGTTTTCCTCTAAATATGTTTCAAATCTCTAATCAAGGACAAAATGTTGCATCATTGTAAGTTAGTTGTTTAATTGATTAGTTAGAGGATTTGCATACTTAGTGATCATTTCTCAAGTTTAATTTTTGTTTTGAATCATTTGCTTAAAAGTCATTATCAAGCTTTGCTTTTACTTTGTCATAGTTTAAATTTGATTCTACTTCAGTGTTTCCAATTGCATTTTCCATTTGACATTCCATCAATTAGGCTTAACTCTGTTTTGATCGTCAGCTCCTTTCCATTAGCTTTCTAGGCATTTTCCTTGTAAAAATAAAACCACCAAAAGATCAAAAACATCATAAATCATCATAAAAGACCAAAAACATCACAAAACACTACACACAACGCATTAGGAAACAAGCACCTAGGTACATATAGTACACTTCACTTCAGCAGTTTACAAATCCTGGTTGACAATTAAATGAGCTCAGTTTAGGAGACTAGATTGAGACCAAACAGATGGCTTACCCACAATAGAACAGTTGAAGGCACATATTCAGCATGATCTAAGTTAGGGGTCCTTTTATTTAAGTATAGTCCCTTAGGACCCATAAAATATGGGCCATTCCTAAAGATGAGGCTTCTGTCTTCCACATTCTCAAAAACAAAAAAAAAGTATCCTTTGCCTACGAAGTGGCTTTTGAAGCCTTCCGAGACTAAAAGAATCCAATTCCTTTGCATGCAGTCTTCCACAACTTTGGGAGAGGGCCAGAGGCCAGTAAACTGTCCAATGAGCCCTCTTTCAGCTAGGTTCAATGCAGATCGGCAAGTTTCTTCGATTTGAAGGGTCACCGAAGGGATGTTATCCAGTTTCTTCATGAACTTTTGCTGAGATTTAGTCAGAGGGCGCTTGTTGCTGGTTGCTATCAGTTCCTTGAATGCAAGGACTTATAGAGGAGGAGGAAGGCGAGCCTCGGGTCCCCCTCCTGGTGCCATGGTGGCTGGGAGGTCGCAAGTAGGTTAGCTCGCACTTGACCTGTCAGAGCGCACACTAGCTGGTACAATAATATCATCTAGTCGTATATTTTAACCCTAGACTAAATTACTCATTTAAATTAGTCATTTTTAGTTCAGTCGCTTAAAATTGATCAAATTTAGTAGTAATTTACTTGAAGTAATTGTGGTGATTAACTTTTTTAGTCACCTAGTCACTAATTTCATCATTTTCTACTAGTGCATCCTCTCGGAGAAATGTATGCTAGATGATTGGAAAATGGCTCCTCAGGAAGAAATAATTCCCCAGGGCTTCCACCTAGCGCCTAGCATGGTATCCCAAGCTTCTTGGAAAGCTATCCATGACATAGGGGACACCATCAAGATCTTCAAACTTCTTCTTGAAGGATTCATCAAACTGAGCTTTGATGGAGCCTTGAAAGGCAATCTGAGGCAAGCAAGGGCTGGAGGGATTTTTCGAGATCATCATGGCACAAAAATTTTCATATATGATGACTCCTGTGGCTGTGCCAGCAACAATGAAGCAAAATTCATAAGAGTGCACCAAGTTCTCCTCTTGGACATCAGGCTAGGATAAAGAAAGCTAGTAATTAAAGGAGACTCTTAGTTGGTTATGAACACTCAAAAAAATTAATCATGGAACGAAGTGGGGCAAACTAAGCCAAGGATGGTGTACTTCTTCACATGTGCATGGATTGGAGGATACAAAAAATAAATATGATTATATCATTATCACCCATGTAAGGAGGGAAGGAAACATAGTAGCTAACCTCATGGAAAATTGTGGTAGCACTCACCTGAATGAACCTATTGAATTAAGCATGCCTCATAATCTTAGGGAAGAATGATGGATCAAGCTACAGAGCATCAAAGAGTAGGATAGGTTGGAGGGTAGAGCTCACCCACAGTTCTCAAACTCGGCTCCCCGATCGAGGTGTAACAAAGAAGACCGGTGTTCCCATCAGTGTTAATGGTAGTGTCCCTGGGGTTGAAGCTAACCACCTTCCACATGAGTGGCAAGGGCGACAGGTTGTACTATCGCATGCCGCACGAGGTGAGGTGGCGGGACGGAGGCCCGCACATGGAGCTTAAAACATGGTGGAGGATGGCATGGGTTTTTTGTTATGATGAAAGACTTTGGTCCAGGCGCGACAACGGGATAAAATACCTCCATTGCACTTCCACCATGATGAAAATTAGGTATGTGATTGGTTTCCTCTCCCTTGTTCATGCCATGTATATATTTTATGATTTGGGTCGGTCTCTATGGGAGCCTAAGGTGATTAAGTTGGATTGGTATAGTCTTCTGCTGGGTAGGGGAGAGTGGAACCATTACGACTTTGGTTGGGGGAAGGTCGGAGTTATTTTGGGTCTCTACCTCTGTGTCAGAGTAGGAGTTGGGCATGGCCTCAACTTGCACCAGAGTATGAGTCTTTCAAGTAAGGGATGCCAACAAGATGGAAGGGTGAGGGGTCGGGAAATCTTGCTAGGGTATAGAGTTAAGGAACAGTCATGGGCTGTGTTTAGTTTAGATGATTTTCTCGTTTATACCACCTTGAGCTACTTGGGCTTAGTGCGCATGAGGAATGGGAGAGGGAATTCTACCCAGGCCCGAGCAATGGGCAGCGACGCCTCCTTTGTCAATTTCAAGGGTGGGAGGTATGACGAGAGAGAAGACACCAGAAGGGAGGTCAGGAGATCAAGGAAGGCAAGACTTTTAAGCAGGGGATAATTTATGGGGTGTGTGCGGATCATTGTGTGGACAGGGTGGTACACAGAGGGACGAGTGGTGGAGAAGTCCTGGGACGAGACCCTCGAAGTCACCTTTCTTCCGGAGAACTGGACATGGACCTTGATTGTTTTCTATATGGAATTATGCATTTTATTGATTGTGTAGATAGGTCACCTACCCCTGAAACCTATTCAAAGATTATGGGATGGCATGCTCAAGATTCCCACAAACCTCATGACCATTCCAAGAGCCCCACAGCTTGATGCCATTTCCTGAAGATAAAGGGAAGTGCTAGGCTCAATCAACTCTACCCCTTGTATAGTTAAGAGGAAGATGTCAATTGATGTGATCCAAGAGGTAGCAAAAGCATACCATGAGAACAAATCAGAGGAAATTCAAAAGCTTATTGAAAAATGGGGAGCTGACATAAATAGACATGCAGAGACAAAGATGGATACAAAGGAATGGAGAGGTTTAATACCATAGTTGGGACAAACAAGGGGTAGACTAACATAATTCAAGCAGACACTGTATCTTTATTGGTCTATGAAGAGGATCCTTGGCAAAGCCTTGGAGCAGATCTCTATGAGCTTTGTGAAATTAGCCCAAGATTTCCCAGATTACAAGAGCAAGTTCGATAAGATCAAGTTCCAGCTGAGGAGATAGGAAGGGTGGCTCGAGGGTATTGACTACCACATCCTGTGTATTTCCAAGCCTTTTGAGCATTTTGATACCTCAGTTAAGGATCCAACACCAGTGGAGTCAACCTCGGTTCCCGACGAGGTTGAGTAGTTCATGAATGTTTTAATCTGCCTTTTTTCTTAGTATTTATATGCGGCTAGCATTTAAATTTCAAGGATCCAGTAAATATGTTAGTCAATCTGTGAGAAACTCTATATGTGTGAGTATTCAGCCTTTTTTTGTTTGGTATCATAGACTCAAAACCTTATTTTTATGGATGGCATACCATGCCATCAGGTGGCCAATGGACTCGGTTCCCCGCTCAGGGCAGGTTGAGACCACTAAATTGGTAAATCTAGTTGTTTGTTGTTTATAAAATGAATGAAAAAGGAGTCCTACCAAGCTTACAAAAAAAACACTATAAAATGTATAAAATTAATAACAATAACAAATTCTAAGATTACATACATACACATATGTAATGAAATAATAAAAAATATACTAAGTATAATATAAAAATGCAAACCATACTATACCATGTGAAATACTATTGGATTCTCAATGCCATGAGCCCATAAAACACTATCATTAATTTGAAGCAAAATTTAATGGCACATGTACATATTATAACTCTATCAAGCTATGTGTCTCCATAAAGCTCCATAGCATGATGGAGCTATGTAGTTTAATTCAGGGTTTTATTTAGTCCTATATGGACCTTTTAAAAGCTTTGATGGAGGGCTTAAAAAATACCCTCACAAAGATACATTTTCAACCTTTGGAACAGAAGTTCTTCCAAAAAAGAGTAACCCAACTCCATCGAATTCACCCTTATTTTATTTTGAAATTACAATAATATAAAAATATTTATCTTAATTGGCTTATTCATAAAATAAATAATTATGTATTATGGTTTGTGTATTTATTTTCTCATGAGAATAATATAAAAAGTAAATAATTGAAATAAAATATTTAGAAAACAATTACTTTGAATTTGTTGTATTTATGGTGCAAAATGAGAATAATATAAAAAGTAAATAATTGAAATAAAATATTTAGAAAGCAGTTACTTTGAATTTTAGTTTTACATGTAAACATAACAAACTAATAAATATAATAAAATAAATATTTGTGAGTTTAGTTCTAATTTATATATTCATAATATAAATATTTGTAATTTTTTTATAGTTATGGTGGCAATTCACATTAATAAATCCATTTGTACATGCAAACATGGCAAACACAAAGTTAACTACCCTACCTTATAGAACTTGACAATATAGCATACACCACTTCTTTAGATATATGGTGATATACTCCACTTCCAATAAGATCAATAAAAAATTATTTCACTTTAACACCACATAGTAAGAATGGTGCTAACTTGTCTATCAAATATGGTGATTATATACTTCATTTTTAATATGATACATAAACATTTACACCACATAACGTAAGTGGTGCTAACTTATGGTGATATAATTCATTTTTAATATAATATATAAACATTTACACCACATTAACAACACATAACTTAAGTGGTGCTGACTTATGGTGATATACTTCATTTTTAATATAATACATAAACATTTACACCACATTAACACCACATAACTTAAGTGGTGCTAACTTATGGTGATATACTCCATTTTTAATATGATACATAAACATTTACACCACTTTAACACCACATAACGTAAGTGGTGCTAACTTATGGTGCTAAAAGAGAACTTTTCTTGTTGTGTGGTTCTATACAATGCATAATCTTGAAAATTGACAAGTATAATCTTAATAAATGTCTTCCTTTTATATTAATAAATACAATAATTAAATATATTTCATCGTTCAATTATATAATTTTTATAAAAGGTAAATTTGGGATTCAATCTATCTCATTTTATCAACAATTTGAAAGCAAATTTAGTGCAAAATTAGTTTATAGCTTTATATCATGAAAACTGGATAAATTAAATAAAATTTTACAGTGGCGATGGGTCACCCAACTCGACCGACTACGTTTGATGAAGAGGGTGGCCTTCACTTTGGTGAGCTCCAGCAATGGGGGTCTGCTTAAATGCGAGCGGGAGGCTGGAATCGGCCGGAGAAAACGTGGAAAGGTAGTGCACCACATGATACAGAGTTTCTTTTAAAATCGTCTTACATTTTTCATTGGAAAATAAT
Organism: Pinus albicaulis; assembly: GCA_034641835.2. NCBI lineage: Eukaryota > Viridiplantae > Streptophyta > Pinopsida > Pinales > Pinaceae > Pinus > Pinus albicaulis. Next base: position 136,479 of record JAXQQM020087114.1, read on the forward strand.
TAATGTCACTCCGCTGTCGTAGAAGTAACCACCAGATGAGTCAAACTCAGATGCCGCAAAATATGGTTGACTGAAACAGTGAGGCATTGAATCATTGACGTCAAACCATGTGTTGTACTAGGAAAACTGTTGCCTTTGACTCCTCACTAATCTGGCGTTTGTTTACGTGGCGATCTCAATATTGGTCGCGAATGGGCAGGGCATGTTCAGAGGTGTAAATTATTTGGTTTTGACCAAAATGATGGTCACGATGTAAATTAACGCCGGAACTTTAATTTGATGGTCACGATGTAAATTATTTGGTTTTGACCAAAATGGAGTTCTTTTTGTTGAAAGCTTGGAATGCAAAATCAATATACGTTAATGGTTGTGATTTGTATATCGAATTTCATCTTCTTTTATGGTATTTATTCAATGCTTCGTGAGGAATCACTTTGAAGAAAATCATGAAAATTCCGATAAGATTTTCAGAAAATCCGGCAGGAATTTTTCTAAATCCACGTTATAACTATCAAAGTTTAATATTTTGGGTGTCCTACAGGTTTTTGATGGTGCTGAATCCATTTCCAATGTCAAAATCAGGATTCAAACACTGTTTCTGCAAGATTTTTTAAATTTTTTTGCCCGGATTCCGGCCAATTTTGACCGTCCGGGCAATTCCTCCGGCTCAAGTGACGACTCTCTTTATAAGAGAAAGCCATTTCCTTAGATTTAAGAGAATGAAACAATTAGACGATCTTGGCATGAGGTGTTCAGTAACATGATCTAATTTATTTTTAAACATTTAAAGAGGTGTTCGGTAAATATGATCTCGAAACTATTTTTTAAAAGTTTATTTTAAATGTTAATTTTTTTTTTTTAAGTTAAGTAGTTTATTTTAAATGTTTGATTCTTCTTAAGTTAATTTGTTTAAAATTTAATACATAATTTTTAGAATTAAAAATTTGAAGTCTATAATGTTTTTTTATTGAATTTATATTTAAAAAGACAATTAAATAAATAAAAAGTATACTCTTAACAAAAAATTATCATTCTATACCAATTAAACTGTGTTTTTTTAAAATATGAATTCATATTATGAAACACAACACAAACACATATAAAGATAAAAATTAAATCCAAAGTAATATGAGTATATGTTGTTTTTGGGAAAATTTCTAGATTATGTATGAACAAACTTAGAAATTAATTTAAATTTAAATTATTATTATTATATAAATGTGAGAAAATTATTAAAAATAAATAAATATAATATTTGTATGAACATATGTTTATATAATTTAAAGTAATTGTTTAACAATTTATTATAGATAGATTTGGGTAGTTCATGCCATAAGTATTACTTGAAATTCATTTGGATGAGATACATTCATTTACACAATTAATTGAAAAGTAAATTAAAAATATTATTTATCAATTTTTATTAAGGTTTTTAAAAATTATTTAAAAAATTCAAAAATTTTGAAAGCAATATTAAAAATATATAAATGGTACTTTCAAAAAATCAAAAAATAAAATTTAAAATTATTAAATAAATCAATTTTAAAGACATTATTTCAAAAGAAATCATAAAAAATGCTTAACTTAATTTTGACTTAGATCTTAGAGTTCAGAAAATATACATATCACAAAAATAATCCACCAAATGCATATACCTTATATTGTATTAAGAATATTATAACAATGAATAATTATTATTCATTTAGAATTTCAAAATAAAGTATCTATATAAACCTATAAAATAAACTTTAGTGAAATCAACTAGGTCGAACAAAAAAGTTTTGTCTCAACTTTACGAAATAATAACAAAAATATATCATCATAAATATTAAACCTATATTATTACTCGGTAGAAAATTGAATGGATGTATTAATGAATATGACAATGCCTTAGTTTTAATACGCGAGTTGTTGTAAACTACTTTTAGAAATTTATTCCATGTAAATATATCACCCATTTAGATATTTTAGATATTTATTTTACCAAAAAACAATCTTTAATTTTTTTAGTTTTAATTAAAAAATAATGTTAAGTTTTGTCAATTTAATTTGAAAGTTTTTTTTAAAGAAATAAATGATTAAAACCTTACCTATTTTTCCTATCATTTATCAAGATACTTAGTGAACTAATAATTTTATATAATTATTTTTCACTATCATTTATCAAGATATTTAGTGAACTGATATTTTTATATAATTATTTTATTATATAGTAAATATTTATTTATTTTTAATTAAAAAGTAATGTGAGGTTTTTCAATTTAATTTGAAATTTTTTTAAAATTAAATTTACAGTTTTAATCAGGTAAGAATATACATAATTAAAAACTTATTCATTTATCAAAATGTTTAGTAAACTAATATTTCTGTATAATTATTTTATTATATATTAAGTAAAAGTTTTTCAAAATGTCTTTCATTGCATATAGAAACGTCCAAAACATCATACGGAAAAGAAAACTATAAAATAGATATATGAATAATATTCTAGTACTAACCAATAATTTACTATTTTGTAAAAAAAATATAAACTATATTATAAAATTTTTACATAAACTAAATAGGATTTTTGAAAAGGAATTTGGTGAGATAAAAGTATAATTTTATATTTTTTATAAATTAATTATATTTAATATTAGTTTATATGTTTTTTTTTATTAATTTTAAAAATTTTATTTATTTAATGAAATGAATAATTAAAAGAAAGTTATATAACATGAAAGTTAAGAGGTATTTTAGTTTTTAACCTAAGTGAAATCCTCCATTTTCAACTCCCAAGAGAGGTTGATATAAAGATGTATGATCTTTACTAGACTATTAGGGGGCGAAGAAGGCCACCATATTGAAAAATAAAGATAATATTAAAAATGTTTTTACTTTCAAATTTGAGGATAAGTTGTGAGAGGATAAGAAGTTAGAGGGGAAAATGAAGATAAGGTAATATAAAGAGGTGATCAACCCCAATTTTGAAAAAAAAAATTATGTAAGTGATCAAAGTCAATTTTGAAAACCAAAATTACCCTTATGTTTGGACCAATGCTAATAAGAAACTGAACACTTCTAAGATAAGAACTAATCTTCATGGGCTTTAATGTGAATTGGGCATTTTCTTATTTTTAAAACACTTTGGGATGAAAGAGTTTGTCTTGGAAAACGCTTTCTCTTGGATTGTCCAGCTCTTATTCACATCCTTTGCATAACTATCATCATCCAGGTATGCCTCACTCCTTCTTTTCAAATTATAGGAATAAAATGTTAAAGAATCTCAAATTACTTCTTACTTTCTTAAAATATGATAAATCATATTGGTCTTAGTAGACATTTTTATATACTTCAATCTACTCTACCAACTATAGAAACAATTAATGATCATGAAATCATGAACCATACAAGATAAAGAAATCAATCAACACATTACACAATGATTTCCTCGGGAAAGAAAGAACTAAAAAACCTTTGCTATATTGCAATAGTTAGAAAATGTGATAATATTACAATGATTTTCTCAAGCCCGAGCTACCTCTGCAGTATCTCTATTTGTCTCATTGCTTCCTAGAAAAGCCTTGAAGAATAATTAAACCAATTTTTTTCTTGCCCAAGTCCCTATTTCCTTGTGTTGTTTCCTTGGGAATCAGCCCCTATTAATTAGGGAAATTCATCATCCACAAATACACAATGCACCATAGGCATTCCTCTGAGTGCATGCACCACTTGTACATTTTAGATGATTATACAAATGATAGTATATTTCCCTTGAACTTCAATCTAGATTGGGTAACTAATATATCATGCATGCATGAGTTATTTATGCTTGAGTTGAATAGTGAAGATGTATATCCTACTAGTTCCTTCAACAACTGCAACTAGTTTAGCTGACTTTAACTCAGTTAAACTGAATTAGTTAATTACAACTCAAAATAAACTCAACTAGGTCTCCTCTAAAGTAGGATCCACTCTACATGACTCAAGTTAGACCTCAACTCAAATTAACTGAACCAACAAAGTCAAACTAACTTAGTTAACTTGTACAAGTAACCAACTAAGTCAAACTAACTTAGTTAACTCGTAAAAGTTGTCATGCAATGTGGAGTTACAATTTTTTTGTAATTTAATTCAAGGGAAAATTAAATTAGAATCTTTCTTGGTGTCATTTTCAACACTCCATCTCATCAAGAAAGGGATTATCAGATATGCCAATCCTGACTCTATGGAACTCAAATTTTCCACTTGACAGTGCCTTAGTCAAGGTATCTTTGTCTTGTTCCTTTGTAGGAATTTACTCTAGCAACATGATTTGCCTTTGCAAAAAATCTCATAGATGGTGGTACCAGATGTCGATACGGTTGGACCGACCATGAAAAAATGGATTATGAGAGAGTTTGATAAAGCTCTTATTGTGATAGTAAATCATTGTAGAATCAATTTGCTGAACAAATAATCCAAGAAATATCTTCCTCATCAAGATAGCCTCACAAGTTGCTTTACTAGGAGCCATGTACTTTGCTTTTTATGAAATAAGTGCAAATAATCTCTACTTTCTTATGTACCAGGAAACTAAAGCTAACCTGATGTTGAAGACCCCCCCTGATGTGCTCTTCTTGTCTGATGCACTCCTTGCCTAATCTTTATCTGTGAATGCTTGAAGCTTCACTCCCTTTGTCCATCTGTACCAAATACCAAATTGAGTGGTGCCTCTAAGATATCTCAACATGTGTTTACTTTCCTTCAAAAAGAGTTTGGTTGGCTTAACCATTGCTTTACTAAGTGCAACAACCTCCATATCTTTTTCATCACCAATATTGATTGAAGATTTGAAACTTTCATCAATTGTAGAATGAAGTTCTGTATTTCCTAGCATATGATTAGAACATCCTAAATCTATATACCACACATTAGTAATAACATTTCCATTTTTTCCATATGATGGAAATAAAATATTTGAGGCACCATCATTACCCACTTTTTCATAATTAACACTTTTGTTGTTATTAACTTTTAAATCTACATTGTCCTTCAAAATGACCATACCTTTTATAATAATTGCATTGTATATTTTTCTTATGAAATCTTCCTCTACCTATTTCTCAAGAAAAAAATATTTTTCCTCTATAACCTCCTCATGAATAATAATGATTTTGACCTTTATCTTGACATTGGTTGCTACTAGTGATGGCACCTTCACTTTGGTTGCTGCTAGTGGTGGCATATTTAATTTTTGTAGTTGATAATTTTGAAGAAAAAAATTTCTTATCACTTTTTTGAAAAAAACCTCTCAATATTTATTCATAAGACACAAGAGAACAAGATAGATAATCAAATTGAAAGGTAATAAAATCATTACTTCAATTATTATAGCAACATGGTTCCATTTTTGGTATTATAGATCTAAACAGCTTTTCAACCACAATCTCATTATTTCATAGTTCTCCAAAAATGACCAACTTATTAACTATGTCTTTTAGTCTCACACAAAAATCACTTACATTTCCAATTTATTGCCTCTTAGAATTCTTAAATTCTATTTTTAATATATTTATCTTGACAACTTTGACTTGGTCATTTCCTTCGCAGGTTTCCTTAACATGTTCCAAGCATCCTTAGCAATCTTTGCACCTACAATTCTCGGAAATAGACTATTATCTAGAACTATTAGAATATGAAACAAGTTTGGCTACCTGGCAGCTAGTCCCTGCCTGCAGCTGGAGTAGGGAGGGGTGGAAATGAGCTAATTGGGATTGTCAGCTTTAGAATCTTTTCTGATCAAAGTTTGTCTTGAATGAGGCCGTGCAGCTTCCTCTGAAATTTCCTAGTTCCTGATCAAATATTGTGGATGGTAATCCTGGTCTCTTCGCAGACACAAAGTTGGAACAACCATAAGAGCCTCTGCTGCAACACCTGAAAACAGGGCATTCCAGCACGATGGAAATGTTCCATCCAATTCAACTGGCATTCCAAACAGGAGATTGGAGGAGAGCACGGTTGTTGCTGATGGAGTTGGTATCGAGATTCTTGACAAAACATCAGACTCTGCGACGCCCACTTCATCCAAGGACCCCATGCCATTGATGAAGGTATCGCCAGAGTCTCTGCAATATGAACCAGGGTACCTTGGGGCCATTTCAGAGAAGACGAATCCCCATAGTGATACTAATGGGAATGGAGGGCCAACCAACGTGTCTTATCTTACAAGTATTTTGTCCTCTAAATTTTACGAGGTGGCCATTGAATGCCCGCTACAGTATGCACCCAAGATAAGCCGGAGGCCTGGGGTGAGAATTTTACTGAAGCATGAGGATTTGCAGCCTGTAATTATATTCGTTATGAATGAATATGTCATCTGAATTTGTTTTTGGGTAATTTTCGAATGTGGATTTTTGGATCTGTTTACTTTTGAATTTTTAAGAAAAATCTTGACATACGAGTCAGTCTACATGTACATGTGTCTTGGCTATGCAAAGCAGTGATTATGTGTATGGGATATATATAATGTTGAAAGATGGACAAGATACAGTTCTGGATTGTCCTGCACACAACAACATTTGTTCTCTGGGCACTGTGAAACTCTGGGATCAAACGTAACTCATGCTTATTAGACACCCACTTTTTATTTTGCCTTGGAAGATTCACTCTCGCTGCTCATAGTGGCCCTAGTGACCTAAAAGAAATCTCTAAATCACTCTTCCGAAGAAAATCCAACTAGGTTGATCAAAAGAGTGTGGGTTAAGTGAATAATAAAAACCCACTAGTCTGTCTTTGAGAGCCCTGACAAGAGGGCAGGTCTTATCCATGTAACATTATTACATAGAGAGTAACTGATTCATGTAAGCTCATAGTAGAAACCATAGATGAAACAGTTTAACTTCAAAACCAGGAATGGATTATAAGACCATCTCATAGATTCATGTAGCCTGAGTGGATGGTAAAATGAAACAAAAACATGCGATATCATATTCGCCTTTATATATTCTCAGGAGGTAAGTTCGAATCTTCTATTTTACACATAAAATCTTATAAAAGTGTTATAAACGATTCATATTCAAAGTCATGGGGTCAATTGCAAATTGGAAATGATTCATAAGAATAGGCAGAAGAGTTAATGTTGGCATGTCAGGTTGGTCGGAGAAAGGTGTTGTTATTACCTTCTACCAGGGTTAAAGCCTATTCAATGATATGTGCTCTACCTGTACTTCATGCTTGTGATAGTGTCTGTGCTTGCAATATTGGTTGGGGCCAAGGATAAGTCCTGAATGTCTTTGGAAAATTAGATATCCCCCACCTGCCACTTCTAGGCAAAGGAGATTTAATAGTTGAATGTTGTAAGAAGACTTTGCTCCTTTGAATATATCTTCATATTCAGAAGGTTCAGATTTTCCGCATTGTCTCTAACTATATTTCTCTCTTGTTTTTCTACATCGTTTTAAATATGAGATTCATACCTTACCATGGCATCATAGTTAAATGCCTTTTGTTTAAAATTAACAACATTTTTGCTTTTCAGAATATCAGTGTACACCTAAATTAAATCACAGTGACAAATAATCTGATCTAAAAATTCTAAGCTTCACATGATTAACCTACAGAAAGAAAGCAAAAATAAAATAAAAAATCCATGATAGTAATATTGATCATAAAAAATTAGATAATTGAAAATTTGTGTATAGTAATATTGATAATAAAATATTAAATAATTGAAAAAATAAATAAATAAGTGAATTTGTTGGTCAATACGTTGTGATGAATGCAATCCATGTGCCCAATTTCACGTGCCCCCACTTCCATGTGCCCCCACCTGCATAGGACGGTTTTACATTTTATAAACCAAGAGCAACAAAGCAAGCTCCGGAACCACCACCGACTGAACCTATTGATTCCATCGAAGAACCAGGTTGAACGCCTTGACACCCCCTTCCCTTCTGGTTGTTCGAGAAGTAGTTTCACCATAAGAACTAATTTATCAAGTGGTTTAAGCTGCATTAGTGTCAGAGGCATTCGTTAGATATTCAAAGCGATACAAACACCCCGTGCCTGCAGAAGCAGGGGTGACTTAGGACCATAGCCTGCTTCATACCTAGCTCCAAAATTTCGATGGACACACAAAGAGTGAACCCATGTTTTCCCTCATTTGAAGCCTTATCTTGGCTTTGTCAATTATGCTGCTAAAACTTCTGTTATGGCTGAAAAAATGTCTAGTTTTGAATCAACTTGGTCGACTGTCACTTTAACAGGCTGTCGATATGAACAAAGCTAACATGTGTACCTAATCGTAATACCGAATGAAGGGTTTGATAAGGAGCTCAGTGCCTAGTAGTTTCCAGCCACTGCCGAGAATTATTGTATAAGGTGAACACTTTCACATTCACTGCAATTTTCTCCCTATTAATAGCCCTGTGTGTTCATTGAAAAATGGAGGGGATTTATATATAAAAATCTTATCTTTTTGAACTTTTTTTTTTAATGATTTTGCAGAGTAGGTCTACCAAACTCAAACTACCAGCGGCCTCTTAGAGTGGGAGACTCTTCAGCTAGATGGGTATTTTTCCACACCAGACATCAATTCCTTTTACCATGTTTTTACGTTTCAAAACCCTACCCACTTGCTTCGCTAGCTTTTTGTACATCAGAGAAAGCCGAAAACAGTGAAGGAGGTAATCTTCTGGTACATATTACTAATTTACATAGAGATTACTGAGTTTAAGTATGGAAGTAAAATTATATGGGAAAGAATTATTACCCAATATTCACAATCCTAAGATTAGGTAAATCAAAAGAATGACAAGAAATCCGCATTATTGCTTTCAATAGATTTAGGTCTTCAATCTACAGGTGTCGAATTTCATAACTTGAAGAAGAAAAACCATTATTACATAGAAATTATATAAACCTGAGCATTTCTTCATAATAGCACACAATACCACATGATTGTTAAGAGTGTCTCATAGGACATCATTAAATAGAACTAAAGTGAATTATTGCACAACAAGAATTCTATTGATAATTATCAATCATAAATGGAAAAGCAATCCGAGTCTATTTAGAGATTTAAAACAAGAACAATCATTCGTACAAAGACAAAATGAAATGGAAAGGTCTTAGAAATAAGGTGCGCAAGGGAAAAACTAGAAAGCGTGAAGCTGTGCTTCTTTATAAATATGCCCTCTGTCCAGAAATTCTATTTATAAACTAGCTATTTGAAAGCTAAGCCATTGAAGAGTGTGTCTTACCTGTAAGAACAAAATAATCCATGGGTTGAATGAATTGCCATGGGTTGAATGAATTTCCATTGCGTTGTTCGCCTTCTTACATTGCTTGGTTCCTTTAGTATCAGTGTCGATAGCCAGCAACAACCAGTCCAGAGAGAGCTCTTAACCCGTCAATCGAATGCTGTAAATGAAAGTAAGGCAGGTAGTAAAGATAGTTAATCTTCTGCTTCGTCCCTTTTTCCCAAACATGTTATGCAAACTCAGCTGGCTAAGGAGGTGGGTTAAAGTTGTGGAATGTTGCTAGAGGTTGTCACAAAGACTTCATGAAACCAGGAAGAGTAGGCCTTCTGAAGTGAAAAGAGGCTTCAGTAATTGGTGATGAGGCTTGAATTGGGACATGCATATGACAAAGAAGTCGAATTGAATACAAGTGGAACATGCAGATGATAGAGTTGAAATGAAGACAAGTGGAGTATGGTGTTTAAACATTTGAGAGCCATGTTTAAACCTTCCGAAATCTTTTAAACATGAAGATATACTATTAATTTGAAAACATAAAATGTTTGCTAACTAAAGTTAGCATTAGATAATACAAACTGAAAATTTTGTGAGAAACTTTGTATTAATGGACATTTAGGCTAAGTTTTAATAGGTCTTGCCTCGATATGAGGCCAAATAAGACTTCCAAGTTACCTATTGGTCAAGAAAATAATTAGCTGAAGCTCATTAATAGATGAAAAAATGTTTTTTAAATTATAAATAGAAAACTTTAAATTAAATTAAATTGACTAACTATAATTTTTGTGTACTGACTAATGTAAAGCTCATAAACCATTAATATAATCCCTTACATGTAGGCAGGGACTAATAAATCTTGAGCATTCTTTTTTTAATTTCCTATTTAACTACTTTATCATTGGCCGTAAGAATGGTCCAATCTTGTGGCTCTCCATAACAACTTACTTTCTACTATTTCTCATAAATCCTTTTATATTAAAAATATCATAATTTCATTTGACCATTAGTCATAATCACGGCATGATTAACTTATGCTCCGATAACAAATGAATATTCTATAAACTCGGGCAAATTCTTTAAACCAAGAAAAAATATAATTGGAGAGTAAATAAAAACACTCCAAATTTTGCATTCTTTTTGTTTGTTTTTGCAATATCTAGTAACTTCTCCAAAGGAATAATCTTCTATTATTATTAGCTTCTTTTCATTATTTTTATATGATTTATTCTCCTTCCATTAAGTGGTTAAAACAAATAATTTTTATATTTATTTTATATAAATAAAAATTAGATAAATATAATTAAAAATAATATTTATTGTATATGGAGATACATTTTACAACTTAATATGGAGGAAATGTGTAAATTTGGCTATTAACATAAAATTTCACTAATTTTGACCAGAAAAATTAAAAAAAAAAAAAATCTAAACAATAACTAAAATAACCATATAAATAAACAACTAAACATGGGAGCATGAGGATTGCGTAGTACAAGGGTTGGAAGGGAGAATCCTTCAGCAATTAAACTTGAAGGAAGTGATGCTAGCACCATCTTCCTGGAAACAACTATCTCCTCGATATATTGTAAGAAATAGTTTTGACAAGCCGTAATTGGCCTTCATAAAACTAAATTATGATGGGGCCTCGAAAGAAAATCCTGGCCAAGCGGGTGCTGGAGGTATCTATCGAGATTGCACAAAAGCAATTTTACGAATTTTTGCCATTGATTTAGGATATGCCACGAATAATGAGGAAGAGTTAGCGACGGTGAAATTATGATTGGAAATTGCAAGTCGTGAACATTACAACAGACTGGAAATTGAGGGGGATTCAACAATGGCTACCGGTATTATTAGAAAGCTTCAACTAGGGGCTAACTGGGAGACGATTACTAAAAACTGGAGAACGACACGATTAGTACAGGAAATTAAGCTAACATTGGGCAAAATTGAATATACTATACCTCTACATGTGAGAAGGTAAGGAAACAAAGCGGCAGATTGTCTGGCGAACTGAGTGTGTAAAACCACTAAAGGATTTCTTGATTGGCCATGGAAACTGGAGGTGTATGTACTGGTGCCTGAACTTCGGAATATTGTAGCAGAGGATCAAATTTCTGCAAGACTGGAACATATTATTCCCCGATCGGGGTGTAACATGGTGGGGATGGAGCCATTTCTACATGGTGGTGACCGTATCATGCCGCATGGGGAGGGCGAACACCACGTGGATCTGGCATACAGGTAAGGAGATGGTGGAACGGATGATGGGACATCCAGCACCTAACACTATTAATGCAAAGCACTTGCATCAGACTCTAGCTGGGTATGCCAGTAAGGTTGTCAGGAAACTTTTTGGAAAAACGTGAGAAAAATGGTAAAATACATGGCAAGGTAAGGATTTGTGTTTTGTGGTTTTGCTGGGAAGTTAGTTACGCGTTCAGTGGAGATCTGAAGCGAAGGCACAGGGTGACGGTCCATGGAGTTAATTAATATGTATTATCATACTTCCCCTTTGAGCCAAAGTTTTTTGATTTTCGTCGAATGCGGAAAATGGTTATGGTTTTTTTAGACTACTTTTTTGAATGGTGATTTGGTTGGTTCTGGTATGAGCAAATGATGAAGGTTGTTGAAGCTGGGTATATGCTCATTCTTGCTAAGCAGATTTTTGTTCTATTGCCTACAACTTCGTTTAATTTACATTGGAAAGAATCCTTCGAATGCGGAAGAATCTCTTGTTGTTTATAACTGGCAGTATGTGGGAATTGGCCGGGTTGTTTTCTTTTATAGAACCTTTATTATAGTTGGGCAGATGGGGTATGTTTTAGTCTCTGTCTTTCGATTTCCTGTTTATGATTTTAACTATAATAGGAGGCTGGGTAGAATTTGGAAAATTTCTGAGAATTGTCGTTTGCTAAAAGTTAAAAATGATTGCCTTCGTGCTGGTCTCGGGACTCTCACGTAGCAGGGTAGGGTTTCCTTCTGTCATCTCATACATGGTTTTTTTGCCAATAGGGTTTTGTTGACGTTTGGGAAGGGGATTTCGCATTGTTGCCTACTGTACAAAATCCCTCATAGGTTCAATTTTACCTAGTCGCTCTGTAATATTTTATGGAGTATGTTTCTACCTTATATTTTTTTGGCTTTGCATAACCTGGGTTATGGAACCCATCTGTTTGTTGGTTCTCTAAACTTTGTTACCTAGTCGCTTTGTAATAGTGTATGGACTCTATTTCTACCTTATAATTTTTTGGCTTCGCCTAACCTAGGTTATGGAACCTATCTGCCTGTCGGTTCTCAAAAATTTGTTAGGAATCTGACTGGTATATGTCATCATGTTGTTGTTTGGATGGTAACCTTAGCAAATTCCTTTTCTGGTTACTCTAAGATGGTCAAGAGAACACGACGAAGAAATCCCACTGGAGGTAAAGAGAAACAACCTATTTCCGAGCAGCCTCAGAAAAGAGGAAGAAAATCTATGTAGCAGCAGCTGGAACCGCCTGTACAAACATTTGCTTCAGAGATCCCAAACTCTGTTCGATCCCGCATTTATGGTTGGGAAACTGAGGTTATAAAAAATTTGGATAGGGAGGATGATATAGCTTATGAGGACATGCAGAATGTAGTGACTGACCCAGGGCACACCCGGGGCCAAATTTATTTGTTTCAACGGTCAGTCAGAACTTACTCGTTGATCAAATTCTTGCAAGCCAAGGCAGCCATGTCGACAGTAGAATCCAAGTTGGAATTAACTCTAGTAGATATTAACAGAAACATTTAGGAAATTAATCTTTGACAGTTGCATCAGTATGCTAGGGTAGGAAGGTTGGAGAAGGATATTAATTCCATGTAGCAGGTTGAAGTTGAATTGCCAGGTTCTAGTGCCAAAGACCCTGCACCTGTGGAGTCAGAGGAAGATTAAAGATTTCATGTTTACTTTCCTTCAAACAGAGTTTGGTTGGCTTAACCATTACTTTAATATGTGCAACAACCACCACATATTTTTCATCACCAATATTGATTAAATATTTGAAACTTGATCAACTGTAGAATGAAGTTCCTTATTTCCTAGCATATGATTAGAACATCCTGAATCTATATACCACACATTAGTAATAACATTTCCATTTTTTCCATATGATAGAAATAAAATATTTGAGGCACCATCATTACCCACTTTTTCATAATTAACACTTTTATTGTTATTAACTTTTAAATTTACATTGTCCTTCAAAGTGACCATACCTTTTATAATAATTGCATTGTATATTTTTCTTATGAAATCTTCCTCTACCTCTTTCTCAGGAAAAAAATCTTCTTTCTCTATAACCTCCTCATGAATAATAATGATTTTGACCTTTATCTTCACATTGGTTGCTACTAGTGATGGCAGCTTCACTTTGGTCGCTACTAGTGGTGGCATCTTTAATTTTTGTAGTTGATAATTTTGAAGAAAAAAATTTCTTATCACCTTTTTGAAAAAAACCTCTCAATATTTATTCATAAGACACAAAAGACCGAGATAGATAATCAAATTGAAAGATAAAAAAATCATTACTTCAATTATTATAGAAAAATGGTTCCATTTTTGGTATTAGAGATCTAAACAACTTTTCAACCACAATCTCATTATTTAATATTTCTCCAAAAATGACCAACTTATTAACTATGTCTTTTAGTCTCACACAATAATCACTTACATTTCAAATTTATTGCCTCGTAGAATTCTTAAATTCTATTTTTAATATATTTATCTTGACAACTTTGACTTGGTCATTTCCTTCTCAGGTTTCCTTAACATGTTCCAAGCATCCTTAACAATATTTGCACCTACAATTCTCGAAAATAGACTATTATCTAGAGCTATTAGAATATGAAACAAGGTTGGCTGCATGGTAGCTAGTCCCTGCCTGCAGCTGGAGCAGGGAGGGGTGGAAATGAGCCAATTGGGATTGTCAGCTTCAGAATCTTTTCTGATCAAAGTTCGTCTTGAATGAGGTCGTGCAGCTTCCTCTGCAAGTTCCCAATTCCTGATCAAAGATTGTGGATGGTAAGCCTGGTCTCTTCGTAGACACATAGTTGGAACAACCATAAGAGCCTCTGCTGCAACACTTGAAAACAGGGCATTCCAGCACGATGGAAATGTTCCATCCAATTAAACTGGTATTCCAAATGGGAGATTGGAGGAGAGCAGGGTTGTTGCCAATGGAGTTGGTATTGGGGTTCTTGACGAAACATCAGACTCTACAACACCCACTTCATCCAGGGACCCCATGCCATTGATGAAGATATCGCCAGAGTCTCTGCAATATTAACCAGGGTACCTTGGGGCCACTTCAGAGAAGACGAATCCCCACAGCAATACTAATGGGAATGGAGGGCCAACCAATGTGTCTTATCTTACAAGTATTTTGTCCTCTAAAGTTTACGAGGTGGCCATTGAATCCCCACTACAGTATGCACCCAAGATAAGCCAGAGGCTCGGGGTGAGAATTTTACTGAAGCACGAGGATTTGCAACCTGTAAGTATATTTGTTATGAATGAATATGTCATCTGAATTTGTTTTTTGGTAATTTTCAAATGTGGATTTTTGGATCTGTTTACTTTTGAATTTTTATGAAAAATGTTAACATACGAGTCTGTTTACATGTACATGTGTCTTGGCTATGCAAAGCAATGATTATGTGTATGGGCTATATATAATGTTGAAAGATGGACAAGATATAGTTTTGGATTGTCCTGCACACAACAAAATTTGTTCTCACGACACTGCGAAACTCTAGGATCAAACGTAACTCATGCTTATTAGACACCCACTTTTTCATTGTGCCTTGGAAGATTCACTCTGGCTGCTCATAGTGGCCTTAGTGACCTAAAACAAATCTCTAAATCACTCTTCCGAAGAAAATCCAACTAGGTTGATCAAAAGAGTGTGGGTTAAGTGAATAATAAAAACCCACTAGTCTATCTTTGAGAGCCCTAACAAGAGGGCAGGTCCCATCCATGTAACATTATTACATAGAGAGTAACTAATTCACGTAGGCTCATAGCAGAAACCATAGATGAAACAGTTTAACTTCAAAATCAGGAATGGATTATAGGCCATCTCATAGATTCATGTAACCTGAGTTGAGGGTAAAATGAAACAAAAATATGCGATATTATATTCTCCTTTATATATTCTCAGGAGGTAAGTTCAGCTCTTCTATTTTACACATAGAATCTTATAAAAGTGTTATAAACGATTCATATTCAAATTCATAGGGTCAATTGCAAATTGGAAATGATTCATTAGAATAGGCATAAGTGTTAATGCTGGCATGTCAAGTTGGTAGAATAAAGGTGTTGTTATTTCCTTCTACCAGGGTTAAAGCGTATTCAATGATATGTGCTATGATTGTACTTCATGCTTGTGATAGTGTCTGTGCTTGCAATATTGGTTGGGGCCAAGGATAATTCCTGAATGTCTTTGGAAAATTAGATATCCCCCACCTACCACTTATAGGCAAAGGAGCTTGAGTAGTTGAATGTTGTAAGAAGACTTTGCTCCATTGAATATATCTTCATATTCAGAAGGTTCAGATTTGCCGCATTGTCTCTAACTATATTTCTCCCTTGTTTTTCTACATCGTTTTAAATATGAGATTCATACCTTACCATGGAATCATAGTTAAATGCCTTTTGTTTAAAATTAATAACATTTTTTATTTTCAGAATATCAATGTACACCTAAATTAAATCATAGTGACAGATAATCTGACCTGAAAATTCCAAGCTTCAAATGAAAAACCTACAGAAAGAAAGAAAAAATAAAATAAAAAATCAATGATAGTAATATTGATCGTAAAAAAATAGATAATTGAAATAAGTGAATTTGTTGGTCGATACATTGTGATGAACGCAATCCATGTGCCCACCTCCACATGCCCCCACTTCCATGTGCCCCCACCTGCATATGACAGTTTTAGATTTTATAAACCAAGAGCAACAAAGCAAGCTCCAGAACCATCACCGACTGAGCCTATTGATTCCATCAAAGAACCAGGTTGAACGCCTTGACACCCCCCCCCCCCCTTCTGGTTGTTTGAGAATTAGTTTCACCATAAGAACAAATTTATCAAGTGTTTTACGCTGCATTAGTGTTAGAGGCATTCGTTAAATATTCAAAGCGATACAAACACCCCATGCCAACAGAAGTAGGGGCGACTTAGGACCATAGCCTACTTCATACCTAGCTCCAAAAGTTCAATGGACACACAAAGAGTGAACCCATGTTTTCTGTCATTTGAAGCCTTATCTTGGCTTTGTCAATTATGCTGCTAAAACGTTTGTTATGGCTGCCAAAATGTCTAGTTTTGAATCAACTTGGTTGAATGTCACTTTAACAGGCTGTCAATATGAACAGGGCTAACATGTGTACCTAATCGTAATACCGAATGAAGGGATTGATAAGGAGCTCAGTGCCTAGCAGTTTCCAGCAAATGCCAAGAATTATTGTATAAGGTGAACACTTTCACATTCACTGCAATTTTCTCCCTGTTAATAGCTCTGTGTGTTCGTTGAAAAATTGAGGGGATTTATGTATAAAAATCTTGTCTTTTTGAATTTTTTTTTTAATAATTTTGCAGAGCAGGTCAACCAAAATCAAACCACCAACGACCTCTTGGAGTGAGAGACTCTTCAGCTGGATGGGCATTTTTCCACACTAGACATCAATTCCTTTTGCCATGCTTTTAGGTTTTAAAACCCTACCCACTTTCTTCGCTAGCTTTTTGTATGTCAGAGCAAGCCGAAAACAGTGAAGGAGGTAATCTTCTAGTACATGTTACTAATTAACATAGATATTACTGAGTTTAAGTATGGAAGTAAAATTATATGGGAAAGAATTATTACCCAATACTCACAATCCTAAGATTAGGTAAATCAAAAGAATGACAGGAAATCCACATTATTACTTTCAATAGATTTAGGTCTTCAATCTACAGGTGCTGACTTTCATAACTTGAAGAAGAAAAACCATTATTACATAGAAATTATATAAACCTGAGCATTTCTTCATAATAGTGCACAATACCACACGATTGTTAAGAGTGTCTGATAGGACATCATTAAATAAACTTAAAGCGAATTATCGCACTACAAGCATTCTATTGATAATTATCAATCATAAATGGAAAAGCAATCCGAGTCTATTTAGGGATTTGAAACAGGAGTGATTAGGCGTACAAAGAAAAAATGAAATGGAAAGGTCTTAGAAATAAGGTATGCAAGGGAAAAACTAGAAAGTGTGAAGTTGTGCTTCTTTATAAATATGCCCTTTGTGCAGAAATTGTATTTATAAACTAGCTATTTGAAAGCTAAGCCATTGAAGAGTGTGTCTTACCTGTAAGAACAAAATAATCCATGGGTTGAATGAATTGCCATGGGTTGAATGAATTCCCATTGTGTTGTTTACCTTCCTACATCGCTTGGTTCCTTCAATATCAGTGTTGATAGCCAGCAACAACCAGTCCAGAGACAGAGCTTAGCCCTTCAATCGAATGCTGTAAATGAAAGTAAGGCAGGTAGTAAAGATAGTTAATCTTCTGATCCGTCCCTTTTTCCCATACTTGTTATGCAAACTTAGCTGGCTAAGGAGGTGGGTTAAAGCTGTGGAATGTTGCTAGAGGTTGTCATAGAGACTTCATGAACCAGGAAGAGCAAGTCTTCTGAAGTGAAAAAAGGCTTCAATAATTGGTGATGAAGCTTGAATTGGGACATGCATATGACAAAGAAGTCGAATTGAATACAAGTGGAACATGCAGATGGCAAAGTTGAAATGAAGACAAGTGGAGTATGGTGTTTAAACATTTGAGAGCCATGTGTAAACCTTCCGCAATATTTTAAACATGAAGATATATTATTAATTTGCAAACATAAAATGTTTTCTAACTAAAGTTAGCATTAGATAATACAAACTGAAAATTTTATGAGAAACATTGTATCAATGGACATTTAGGCTAAGTTTTAATAGGTCTTGCCTCGATATGAGGCCGAATAAGACCTCCAAGTTGCCTATTGGTCAATAAAATAATTAGCTGAAGCTCATTGATAGATGAAAAAATGTTTTTTAAATTATAAATAGAAAACTTTAAGTTAAATTAAATTGATTAACTTTAATTTTTGTGTACTGACTTACTATAATCCCTTGCACACAGGTAGGGACCAATAATTCTTGAGCATTCTCTTTTTAATTTCCTATTCATTGGTCGTAAGAATGGTCCAATCTTGTGGCTCTCCATAACAACTTACTTTCTACGATTTCTCATAAATCCTTTTATATTAAAAATATCATAATTTCATTTGACCATTAGTCATAATCACGGCATGATTAACTTATGCTCCGATAACAAATGAAGATTATGTAAACTCGGGCAAATTCTTTAAACCAAGAAAAAATATAATTGGAGAGTAAATAAAAACACTCCCAATTTTGCATTCTTTTTGTTTGTTTTTGCAATCTCTAGTAACTTCTCCAAAGGAATAATCTTCTATTATTATTACCTTCTTTTCATTATTTTTATATGATTTATTCTCCTTCCATTAAGTGGTTAAAACAAATAATTTTTATATTTATTTTATATAAATAAAAATTAGATAAATATAATTGAAAATAATATATATTGTATATAGAGATACATTCTATAACTTAATATGGAGGAAATGTGTAAATTTGTCTATTAACAAAAAATTTCACTAATTTTAACCAAATATATATATATATCTAAACAATAACTAAAATAACCATATAAATAAACAATTAAAAATGGGAGCATGAGGATTGGGTGGTAGACGGGTTGGAAGGGAGAATCCTTCAACAATTAAACTTGAAGGAAGTGATGCTAGCGCCATCTTCCTTGAAATAACTACCTCCTCTATAGATTGTAAGAAATAGTTTTAACAGGCCGTAATCAGCCTTCATAAAACTAAATTATGACGGGGCCTCGAAAGGAAATCCTAGCCAAGTGGGTGCTAGAGGTATCTTTCGAGATTGCACAGGAGCAATTTTATGAATTTTTTCCATTGATTTAGGATATGCCACGAATAATGAGGCAAAGTTAGCAACGGTGAAATTAGGATTGGAAATTGCGAGTCGTGAACATTACAAGAGACTGGAAATTGAGGGGGATTTAGCAATGGCCACCAGTATTATTAGAAAGCTTCAACAAGGGGCTAACTGGGAGACGATTACTAAAAGTTGGAGAAGGGTATGATTAGTACAGGAAATTAAGCTAACATTGGGCATAATTGAATATATTATACCTCTGCATGTGAGAAGGCAAGGAAACAAAGCAGCAGATTGTCTGGCGAACTAGGCGTGTAAAATCGCTGAAAGATTTCCTGATCGGCCATGGAAACATGAGGTGTATGTACAAGTGCCAGAACTTCAAAATATTGTAGCGGAGAATCAAATTTCTGCAAGACTGGAACATATTATTCCCCAATCAGGGTGTAACATGGTGGGGATGGAGCCATTTCTACATGGTGGTGACCATATCATGTCGCGTGGGAAGGGCGAACACCATGTGGATCTAGCATACAAGCGACGAGATGGTGGAATAGACGATGGGACATCCAACACTTAACGCTATTAATGTGAAGCACTTGCATCGGACTCCAGCTGGGTATGCTAGCAGGGTTGTCAGGAAACTTTGGGGAAAAACGTGGGCAAAATGGTAAAATACATGGCAAGGTAAGGATTTGTGTTTTGTGTTTTTGCTGGGAAGTTAGTTACGCATTCAGTGGCAATCTGAAGCGAAGGCATCGGGTGATGGTCCGGACAGTTAATTGGTATGTATTATCATAGTTCCCCTCTGAGCCAAAGGTTTTTTATTTTCATCGAATGCGGAAAATGGTTATGGTTTTTTTAGACTACTTTTTTGAATGGCGATTTGGTTGGTTCTGGTATGAGCAAATGATGAAGGTTGTTGAAGTTGGGTATACGCTCATTCTTGCTAAGCGGCTTTTTGTTCTGTTGTCTACAACTTCGTTTAATTTACTTTGGAAAGAATCTTTTGAATGGGGAAGATGGTTACAGTCTTCGTTTCCTGCTTCTCCTCTCTGCTTAGTTATGATGTTGGTTTTAAACTACTTTTATAAATACTGGTTGGCTCGGCTCTTTTACGGGCCTCAGAACAAGCTGAAATCTCTTGTTGTTTATAATTGGCAGTATGTGGGAATTGGCCAGGTTGTTTTCTTTTATAGAACCTTAATTATAGTTTGGCAGATGGGGTATGATTTAGTCTCTGTCTTTCGATTTCCTGTTTATGATTTTAACTATAATAGGATGCTCGGTAGAATTTGGAAAATTTTTGAGAATTGTCGTCTACTAAAAGTTAAAAATGATTGCCTTTGTGTTGGTCTCGGGACACTCACGCAGCAGGGTAGGGTTTCCTTTTGTCATCTCATACATGGTTGTTTTGTCAATAGGGTTTTGTTGACGTTTGGGAAGGGGATTTCGCATTGTCGCCTGCTGTACAAAGTCCCTCATAGGTTCAATTTTACCTGATCGCTTTGTAATATTTTATGGACTCTGTTTCTGCCTTATATTTTTTTGGCTTCGCCTAACCTGGGTTGTGGAACCCATCTGTCTGTTGGTTCTTTAAACTTTGTTACCTGGTCACTTTGTAATAGTGTATGGACTCTGTTTCTGCCTTATAATTTTCTAGCTTCGCCTAACCTGGGATATGGAACCTATCTGCCTGTTGGTTCTCAAAACTTTGATAGGAATCTGACTGGTATATGTCGTCATGTTGTTGTTTGGATGGTAGCTTTAGCAAATTCCTTTTCTGGTTACTCTAAGATGGTCAAGGGAACACGAGGAGAAAGTCCACTGGAGGCAAAGACAAACAACCTATTTCCGAGTAGCCTGATAAAAGAGGAAGAAAATATATGTAGCAGCATTTGGAAGCACTTGTACAAACATTTGCTTCAGAGATCCCAAACTTTGTTCGATCCTGCATTTATTGTTGGGAAATTGAGGTTATAAACAACTTGGATAGGGAGGATGATATAGTTTATGAGGACATGCAGAATGTAGTGACTGACCCACGGGACAACTGGAGCTGAATTTATTTGTTTCAACGGTCAGCCAGAACTTACTGGTTGATCAAATGCTTGCTAGCCAAGGCATCCATGTTGACAGCAGAATCCAAGTTGGAATTAACTCTGGCAGATATTAACAGGAACATTCAAGAAATTAATCTTTAACAGTGGCATCAGTGTGTTAGGGTAGGAAGGTTGGAGAAGGATATTAAGTCCATGTAGCAGTTGAAGTTGAATTCCCAGGTTCTAGTGCCAAAGACCCTACACCTGTGGAGTCAGAGGAAGATTAAAAATTTCATGTTCAAATGTTTTAGGTTTTTTTCTAGTGTCTACTATTCCTTTTGTGTATGTTGTTATTTGGAGACTTAGATATTAAGTATCGTCAGATATGGTATAGATTATTAAGACTTTTCATGTTTTGGTTGACATACTTTGCACTTCGATGGCCAACATACCTTGTTTTCTACCAGCAGGTTCAGATCTAATTTTTGTATATTTTTTCCCAGCTTAAATTAATAGAAAATGGAAAAGAACTACCTAAACTTAAAAAAACAACAACAACAACAACAAAAAAACAAAAAAACAAACAAACAAACAAAAACTAAAAATTCATTAACAAAACAAAACTATCTCTATAAATATAACCCTGCATAATCCTGACAATTTGGAAGTGGGATTTATCGTTTGATTATATGATTTTATCCAAAAATAGAAAGTGTATGCATATCCTCTAGAAACTAAAGTGTGTGCGACGCAATGCATAATCTTGAGAATCCGGAAGTGGGATTTATCGTTTGATTATATGATTTTATCTAAGATGAAATTAGGCATGAATGCATAATCTTGAGAATTCGGAAGTGGGATTTATCTTTTGATTATATGATTTTATCGAAGATGAAATTAGGAATGAATCTGCCTCATTTTAAGAAATATTTAAAAACAATTTAAGAAATATTTAAAAACAATTTTACCGTTACAGTGAAAATTGACAACTTCCTTTTAATTAAGATAATAACATTATATTTACATATCAAGAAAACTGGATAAAGTAAATAAAAGAAAACTGGATAAATTAATAAAAGTGTATTGGACAGACATGATGCAGAGAATCGAGCTGTCAAATTTTTTTAGTTGTATTTTTAAAATAAAAAATAAACAGAATACTATCAAAATACAAAAGTGTGAGAAAGTAGAGATAGTTCGTCGAAACAGAACTCAATCCCCGCGATATAAAGAAACGCACAGCTGTTTTAAGAACACAAAACAGTTAGCCGATCAATAAAAGAGGGTAATAAAACCAAGCGAACGAGACTGAATGTCACAGTTTTCAACCCCGATTTCCAGACTTATTTTTTAATAGAATAGGATGCCGAATGGAGATCCTGACGCCTGACCTGAAATTTGACTATCCATTACCAGATGCTGCCAGTGCAATTCACTAGAGGATGAACTTATGTGAATAGTTCTCGGTGAAATTGAATCACATCTGACATTAATAATTTATTATGGTTGCTCGCAATGAAGCAATACAAAATCATACCCAACACCTTGGGTAATCCATCATTCAAAATCACAGCAGATTCAGACAATCAATGTCTTTTAGTTCGTAATTTCTTAATTTTGTTTATCAGCTTGTGGCAATCAACCACCTCCTCTTTTTCTTTGACGCTCTCAATCTTCGGTCTCCAGCGTTGGCCTCTGGAGGCTACCAACTTCTCATACTCCTTCTGCAATTCCGGCGTATTGCACAGCCTGCTCCCGTTATCTGCCGAAGCGCTGTCCACTGCATGGCCCCGTCGATCGTCGTTGCGCCTCCCGTCTTCCATGAGCTTTGTAATGAATTCTATGGATACTCTGATCCTCGGGCCTCCACGTGCGTCCTTCTCTATCACGAACGGATTGAAGAGAGCAGACGCGCGTTCGATTCGGCGAAGACAGGCTGATACACTTTGCGACGGCGGTGACTGGAGCGATAACGCTAGTGATTGGAGCGATAACGCAGAATTGTAAAACCTCTCCGGCATGAGGAAGTACTTATTTCCAACATCCAGCTGGTCATTTGGCGAAAGCGGTGTAGTCTTCTTCCCAATGTAGAGGGACTGAGAGTGGCATACGAAATGTTGAGGGAATTCTTGGACGATTTGGCCGGCTCTGAGTGGCTTATGAAATATTTGAACGCTGCCATCTGAGTGAACCAGTTGGATAGTTTTCTCCTCCTCCTTGTTCATGCACAATGGCATGAAAGACTTGACCATATTCCTGTTCTCAACCAGCAAGTCGTGGAAATACAAGAATTAAAAGATATTAGGAAAATACAGGAATTAAAAGATATTAGGAAAAAGCAGTGCTGCTATTGTCCTTGGGTGGCTTGATAGTAGATTTACCTGATGGGTTTCATGGAGATAGGATCCACATCCACCAATCTTGCTAACTCAATGGGTTTCATGGAGATAGGATCCACATCCATCCATTCATGGAGATAGGATCCACATCCACCAATCTTGCTAACGGATCAGTGCGTTTAAGTCCTCATGCAGTATCCAGTGAGGGTTAAATTTAAAGTATGGCCACAGATCACCGGCATCCGGCCAGTCGATTGATCACCCAACTCGACCGGGTCTTCACTTTGGTGAGCTCCAGCAATGGGAGTCTGCTTAAATCCCAGCGCGAAGGCGCAACACTGCAATCGGTACGAGCAAACGTGGAAAAGTTGTGCACCACTTTTAAAGTCGTGTTACACTTTTAAAGTCAGTCCGCTATCGTACAAGTAACGACAACACGAGTCAAACCAGTGAGGCATTGATTCAATCCTTCTCAACTATTCACAATACCGATGTGTTGTACCGTTGGCTTTAACTCCTCACTAATCTGGCGTTTGTATACGGGGCGATCTCAATATTGATCGCAAATGGCGATGGGAGGTTCAGAGGTGTCGTTGACTATTTAACTTGACATGGGAACATTAATTTGATTGTCACGATGTAAATTATTTTGTTCTTGACCAAAATGGAGTTCTTTGGTTTAAAGACTAGAATGCAAAATCAGTATATGTTAATGGTGGCCATTTGTATAATGAATTTCGCCTTCCTTTTAGGTAATAGAAGAGAAATTTCAGCTTTCTTGCATTGCATTTAAGAGAATCAATGACTCCTAAACAATAAACAATTAGACAATTAGATTGGTATTCGGTAAATATGATCACGAAACTATTTTGTGAAAGTTTATACCCAATGTTAAATATCTGGTTTTAATTTAATTTCTTTATTTTAAATGTTTACTTTTTATTTTAAGTTAATTTGTTTACGGTAAATATGATCACGAAACTATTTCGTGAAAGTTTCTTTCAAATGTTAAATATCTGTTTTTAATATAATTTCTTTATTTTAAATGTTTATTTTTATTTTAAATTAATTTGTTTAAAATTTAATAGAAATTTATTGGAATTATAAATTTGAATTATATAAATTTTTTTATTGAATTATATTTAAAAAAATATAAAGAAAAAATATACTTTCAACAAAAATTTATCATTATATATAGCTATGGTTTTTTTAAAATATATTTTCACATTAGTTAAGTCTAAAGTAATGTTGAGTTATTTTTTTATTATAAAATTTATAGATTATGTGTGATGACGATGATGATGATGGTCAATGTCCACTGAGGCCAGACTTTGGTCTATAGGTCCTAAAGAAACGAATTATTTAGTTTGCTTTATAATTGTACTCCTATCCTCAAAGAGTTTGGAGCAAAGTGTCCAGAGCTCACTATAATTTTGACATGTTAAAAGGCTAGGAAGGTCGATAGTGCGACAAAGGTTATGAAACTGAGATCTAATGTGGGTGTACGCAGGGCAATCTAAGAGGAAGTGATTTTCATCCTCAATGTTCATATTCTCACAGAGATAGCATATCGTTTCCACCCATGGTGTTTTAGGAACTGCCCAATGACCTGTTTCCCTATGGAGCCCATGAGAGTTCGTTCTTATCTTGGCTATATTAATTTTTTTCTTTGAGCTAGTTAAAACAGAGAGATACTTTTGATCTTCTAGAGTAGGGTTGATGACCTCCTTATAATATCTTAATTTTCTTTTAGCCTCTATATCTTTCTCACACCACATTTTCTCTTTAAACTTAGAAGTAACAATATTTTTAATGTTATTAATATTTTGTAGTGTAACATTTTCGTCGATCTCCCAATGATTTAACTAAGCCCAAGTATCTTTATACCAACCTAGTTTGAGCCTTAGGTGCTTTTAGCTAGAATTTAAAGCTAGCTTAACAAGTCTAAGCTCTCCCATGTTATTGATTTTATGCTTGTACAACAGGAGCCTGGTCATAGCTAGGCTCTCGATAGGGGAAAGACCCACTTTTATAAGGAGAATAGGATAAGGCTTATTGCTTTTAAATTTGAGGTTATACGTTTTAAAACGCTTCTAGATTTGCTCAATCTTCCTCCAGGACTCTCTAGAGATGCTGCAACCCCAAACCTCACATCCATACAAGAGAACATGAATGACTAAAGTTTCAAAGAGGAGCTTCTTTTTATCCCACATCACAAGGTTTGTTTTTGTACAACTATTTCAAGACCAAAGTAAGATTTACACCCTCCATTAATCCTTTTCTCAATGCTATAGTTTCAGTTGAGCTTGTGATGAATATCAATTCCTAAGTACTTGTAAGAAGGCACTTCCTCCAAGTTGCTATTGTCATACAGAAAATTAGCGTAAGTGTCCTTCTTGGATTTGATAATCATAACCTTTTTTTTCAGTGTTAATAGTCATACCCATGGTAGAGCAGAAATCCTTAAGAAGTCTTAGTTGCTTATCAAGTCAGATGGGCACCTTTCCAGAAGAACAATATCGTTAGCATAGAGAAGAAGGATGATGACTATTCCAGCTAAGATAGTGCCATCACAACCCTCTAAACAACCTTCTAGCTTGTCGATGTAAATGTCAAATAGTGTAGGGGAGAGGGGAAAACCTTGTTTAATTCTGATATTACACTTAATATCTTTCGACCACCCCTCATTTCTCTTAAACTTAGCAATTACATTCTCGTATAACCTTATAGCAGCAACTCTCAACTCAAATGGAACCTTTAGCTCTTCTAATCTATTTCATACATTATTTCTAGGAACCGTATCGAAAACCTTTCTAAAGTCCATAAAGCAACAAAAGGGATTGGATTTATCATTACGACATTCCTCCACAATGATCCTAAGTGTAACGAGGTGGTCCATTATTGACTGATGCCTTCTAAACCCCGCTTGGCCTTTAGCCCGCTTACCTTCACTTTCAAGTCATATGCTCATCTTCTTTTCCAAAATAATACCATATAACTTGGCTAAGAGAGGGCTAATGATAATTTTATGATAATTAGAGGGGTTATTTGTATCACCACTTTTACAAATAGGAATAATGAGGCTGTGAGTCCATGGTTTAGGGAACCCTTGCTTGACTACTTGATTGAAAAGCTTGTGGATGTCAGGGATGAGGACAAGACCTCCAATTTTAAGATTTCTTCCTCGTAACCTTCAATTTCCTTAGCTTTTCCATTTTCCAAGTGCTTAACCTCAAGATCTATGTCTTCTTATGAGAAAAATTGTTCCGTTGTGAGCAAGGTTTCAAAGTTATCAATGAAATTAGGGGATTCATAAAGCTTTTTAAGATAGGAGTTCTAGTCGTGTAAATAAATTATATTATTATCTTTAGTTTTCTAGTTAGAATATGCCTCCAAAATTTCTTAGGAGCTACCTTATAGAGCTGTATATTTTCTTGTCTTTTATGAATATAATGCATTTTTTTCCTTTTAGTTAGGGCTTTTTATATTTTTATCTTGCTAATTTTAAGAGACTCATCAACAACTTGCTTAATATCTCTCCTCCCAATTTTACAATCTTTATCATACCAAGGGTTGGTTTTGTTATTTCTTTTATTGCTTGAAACTTCAGTTGAGAACTTATTAATAGAATATAAGAGGGTTGTAGTAAAATTATGATAGAGGTCTTCTATGTTGTCTATACTAGATAAAGGAAGAAAATTAATTTTTAATTTATCTAGAAAACATCATTTTTATTTCTATCAAAGATTAAATTATTTTGGCTAAAAAAACTTAGTGATTGTACTTTAAATTTTAAATTACTATTATTATATAAATTTTAGCAAATTATATATATATATATGAACATATGTTTATATACATTTAAGGTCCTTGTTTCAACAACTTGTTATAGATAGGTTTGGGTAGTCCAAGTGATAAGAATTAGTTGGAATTCAGATGGGTCAGTTACATTTATTTTGGAATAACAGGGTACCCCTCACAGCCATTGGAGAGCACGTACACCGCTCCCGAGCACGTTCCCCAAGCTCTCGAGCTCGAGAGCTAGTAGGAAACTCTCCCGCTCTTCTGGGATCTTGGGATCTTGTAGGAAAATTTCTAAAATCACCTAGAGGTTCACTACAACAAGTTTTGATGTTTGGGGTATCTATTTTGAGCATATTTTCACCTTTTAGGCACCTATTTTGAGCACAGAAAGTACCATTTGTTTGTTTTCTAAGTGATACATGATAGGTGTGGAGATCTAGCAAAGATGTCAACAAAATATATATACAGTTTCCAGTCATTCCTTGGCAGATTTTGTTGCAAACATTGAAGTTCAACATTTTCAAATAAGTCTACCTTCTTGAATGCTATCCTGAAGCTTTAATGATAGGATTCAACAAATTACAATGATGGTAAGAAAGAGAAAGAGTAGCATGTTAGTCACTTTCACTTTATACATTTCCAAACCTGAATCTAGAAATTGAATATAATATAGTATTGCATGAAATCACATAATAATAAAGTAATAATAAAGGTTTCCTGTAAATTTGGGCAAAGCTTCTAGCCGTACCACATACTTGTTCTCCTTACTCGAAGTAACGACATACTGGAAACTCGTGCAACATAAATTTTAACACTTATCTAACCGAAGGAACTACGTACTGGAAACTCGTGCAACATAAGTTTTAAGTTTTAACACTTATCTAACTCGTGCAACATAGGTTTTAACACTTATCTAACTTTTATAACAGCATGGAGCTGAAATTTTTTATAAGAAAAATTGCTTTAATATTAGTAGGTAAAAAAATCATTGATTTAAATATTTAAATATTTACTTTATCCAAAAAGAAAATACAATTTTTTTTTTAATTTTAAATAAAAATTAATTTTATATTTTTCAATTTAATTTGAAAGTTTTTTTTTGGTAAGATTAATAACTTTACTCATGCAAAGAAATTAATGATTAAAACAATTCTCATTTATCCCTATAAATTATAGGCATGTTTAGTGAACTAATATTTTTACATAGAAGGTGTTCCTATGATTGGTTTGGTTGGGAGATTCAACCAAGAGGATCAATTTTGTCCTCCTGTGTCCAACAATTTTTTAACGAGAGGCCAAACACAAGACCAAAAAAATTGAAAGTTAGGGAATATATATGTTTAAAAATTGTTAAATGTAATCATGTAAGATTTTTTTATTAATAAAAAGTTTTATTTTAAGAAGAGTAAAAACTAGTTTCTAAATTAAAAATTTGAGATTCTTTTTATATTAAAATAATAATATTTTCAAAATCACCAAGTTGGTATAATAAAATTAAAAGTAAAAAAGAAGAGTAAAAATAAAAATAAAATTAGTAAGTTCCATTATATAACATTGTAAGAAGAAGAGTAAATTTTATATTTTAAAGGTTTTAAAAATTTTAAAACACATTTTTTTTTTTTTTACTTTTCATAGTCTTTTTTTTATGATAGTGATTATAATGTTTGACTATATGAGGATTATTACTCTACATTTTTATTTCAAGAAAACAACATTATTTGAGGAAGGTTCATCACAATGATTAATATGGACCTCATAAAGATAGTGATGGAGAAATAAATTTCATGTCATGTAGACATCATTCAAACCTACTATTTATATTTAGTATCTTACTCTTTGCATTGGACTCTTATGTTGAATTTTTATAACTTATATTATTAGATTTTACTTCCATGTTTAATTTGATGTAATTTGTTTCTTATTATTTCCAGATAGTTTTAAATAAACAGAAAAGGCTAATGTTGGACATAATTTAATGAAATTTATGTATATTTTTGAATATAATATTATTTCATTTCCATTTTTTTTTAATGCTATAATTTTTAATATATATATATTAAGTATGGTCAAAACACAACAATTAGAAAGTTTTAGATCAATTATGGTTTTTTGGACAACATTTCACACAGTGCCATTACCACTAATTCTATTTTTTTTTGCCACACAGCTTCTCAAGGACCACTGGGCAGAAATATCTTCCCCTCCATTTTTTTGTTTCTCTACTTTCACTCTCCGTTCCAGCAAAATGTATTGCAGATTATCCTTCCTTGTAAGATTCTATGTGGCTCTAAGTGCCAGTTTATTAAATGGTACTTTCTTGTCATTTTGATCATGTGTGCAACCCCAAATATTTATTGACACAATTTCCTTTTTCTTTTGGTAGAAATAGTGGATTCTTGCTTTATTACTTTAAACCAAGGGATGCATGGTGAATTCTTGCTTTATTGCTTTAAACCAAGGAATGTTGTAGATTTTTTCTTATGAAATATTTATATTTCTTGTATTTTATAAAGTAGAAAGTTTAACAAAACTTCACTTTATTATTTTCCCAAAAGTGCATTTTTTTGTAAAACAAATAAGAATAAGGAAAGAGATAGAATTCTTTCCATGAAAAATTATTAAAAAACATGTACTACGCATAAAAAATGACATATGAGAAATTTAGAGCATTTAATCTTATTCTTTATTTCATTGTTTTTTCTTTCTTACTTTCATATTTATCTATATTATTTGTTGATTGCTTTAAAAATTCCCTCTCATAGTTACATTTTAATAAAATAATGTTATGGGTTCATGTTTGCATATTTAATGATTTTCATTTAGGCATTAATCATTTGTAAAAAAAGCACAAAAATAGTTTTGGAATGTGAACACGGTATTTTACTTGAAACATCTTATTCATAATTTTCAATTAATTTTGATGGGATATATAATGATGTTTTCTTGTATGGTAAAGAAGACATTAATACAAAATTTTGAATTTATTTATAACATATTTACACCAAATTTGTTTCTATAATGGGCTTAGATGGAAGATACAACTAATAGTAGAGACTGAAATTCATCCTTGCAACATTTTTTTGAGCAAGTGGAAAAACACAAAAATTAGAAAGTTGAGTCAAAACACAACAATTAGAAATTTTCTGTGACATCCATTACAAAAAAATTACTTAAAGATTTATCAAAATTTCTCCTTAGCACATTACATTTAACAATACCTCTTACCTTACATCTATATTTAACTATTTTACCTATACATGAATTTTAATTAACATACAATCCTATTCCTAATGAACAAATACTTATCTATTTGCATGTAGAAGGCATAATTCATAATACTATACCATTCCAAAGTATATATAAGTCTAAGTCTATAGACTTGACCTCGACTAAGAAAATGGTACATAAGATATTTGATGTTGACACTTATGATGCTTATCATGTTTCGAGCATTGATACTTGTGATGCTTATCCATACTAATCAATTGCAATTTATGATGTTTTAATTACATGTGAATCCTTTCGGCCCGAGCCATGTGATATTAATATGCAAATTAATTATTTTGTACACTTTGAGATTTCTACTGATTTCACCGTGCCACATAACCTCCAGCTAACTCACACTTGGGGTTCTATTTGCCGTTGGAGCTAGGGTTGAATCAACGGCAGGAGTGAGGCCAGTTGAGGGTTAGGGTAGTTGACCTCCCTCAACCCTAACCGTCTCACTCATTTGCTCGAACACTGACTGCATTCGGCTTTGTCACTCTGCAACTTCTGTTCCATTGCTCGTCTCCTTGTGTTAGTCCATGTCCCCGTCCATAGCCTATCATCTTAAACACTTGCATCAACATCATGATTCGATGACAGGTATGGTTTTCTTATGGTCTTATGTACTGTCTCGGCTCTCTTAGTTGGTATGTCATCTTCTTTCAGCTATGAGAATTTATTGAGGATTTTCGGCTAATCCCTCAGAGTCTTCCTATTCGGCACTTAACCCTCTGTGTTTTCTTAATACAGGGTTATGGTATGGAGAATGACTTCACTACCCTTCGGAGTTCAGACCATCATCTCTGTCATGACTGTTACATGTAATATTTGCATTTGTATATACATAATTACCATTTGTAATTTTATTTTTAAGTTGTTTACCAAGGTTAAATTCTAGGTTTAGGTTGTAATCCTATTTTCCTACCTTGATTTTCTGTGCAGGTCTTGAATTTTGCAGGCTCGGTTTCTCTTCCTCACAGGTAACCCTCATTTCCCATTGTAAATGATAGAGTTGAAGTTTGGTTAATACTGTATATTCCAAGATTGTATTTAATGTTCTGCTGTTGTAACACAGGTATTATGATTTGATTCCCTCCTGACAACTTCTGTAAGGGCTATGCCGACTCTGGCCTAACCATAACACCTATGTTTTCTCTGTATACAGGTATTACGGCCATCAAATCCTCTCTGTATTTCTTAGATGAGGATTTGTAGGGTTCTTCATTGTTTAATCACCCATCCTTGCGGTCCTTGAGGAAATGCCTTATTATTTCTTCAAGTCAATGTATTTCCATGCACTTTGTTAAGAAGGAAAACTTTTGTTATATGTTATGCATGGTTCTTGGTTCGAAACTATAAATTTACACCCACAATCTAATGGAAATGCCCTCGGGTATTACTTTGACTTTTTAATTAAATTATGTGTTGGTTTTCGCCGAGGTTTTATGCTACACATATATGTGATTTAAATTTGTCTTTGCCTTACTTGTAAAGGTCTTATATATATATATATATATTCTTGGTTTATTGAATACAATTTCTTCGGACCTAGTTGGTAATAGAATAGAGATTCTCTAATTTTTTATGTATTTAGATGCTTGTACCATTTAACTCTTCCTTATAATGTTTGATCTCTTATGAAGATAGTGTCTCAGTTTAATATGTTTTCTGTCTAAAATTATTTATCCGAGAGTTTACATATCATTTGTTTACCCTCTTATTATGTAATTTATAGTTCTACTATTTATATTCAATTACCGGACCATCATAACTCTAGGTTGTTTACTATTACCCTAGACTAAGTATTACATGAGAATAGTTATGGCAAGACGATTTGTTCTATCTGGAGTAATTACTCTGGACTAATATATTAATATCTCATAAATATTGTAGATGTAACTGTAATTCTTCTGTTTATATTTACTCTTTAAACAATATACATTTATGTAGAAGGGTACTATTCTAGTTTGCAAGAACGAAGGCTAGGAATTTCTTTTTCATAATAGATAATTTATCTTTACACACATATACACAAACGTTGTGTATTATTTCTATTGCATACTCATATATATTAAAATGTACAACACGAATGGAATTAAAAGAAAAAGAACTGATTCTGGTAAAGTATTTCAGATTTTGTCATTTACAAAAGTATCTATTTATATGACCAGAAATTACTTATGACTTTCATAAACCATTAAATTTCATGTAGGTCTAGATACTTATCTTACTCAAATGCTTCTGATGATGACCTCCCAAAATCGAGAGAGGATATTACGTCCTCACCCCCCATGCTCCGCGCTAGAGTAGGGCTTGTTTAGCATGCTATTCTAGTTGAGACCTCAAGACCTCGAGTCCACTATTCTTTTCTTACCAAAATTGAGGGTTGTTGAGTTTCCACTTTTTCCAACCAGCTCTGGATTGAATCTTTTCCTTCAACCTTATGACTATTTTCCGTAGTCACAGAACCCCTTTTCCTCAATGGGATTTAATTTTTATCCTCAGAGGAAAAGGTAATTGTTTTAACTTCTTTTCCCAACTACTCTAGAATCTTTGAATACTTCATCATCAGCATTTATGGAAAAAACATTCCATAATTAATTGCTTTATTCAAAATACAAATAACCATGTTCATTAATTCATTTAATATGATTAAAAAAATTAATGTATTATCTTATTTTAAACAAAATTAACAGAAATGGCTTGGAAACTAATCCAGATGTCACATCTCCTCCCTCCAAAAGTAAACACCTTCCTCAGTGTTCTATTCTAGATCAAAAAATAAATATGGGTATGCGTCATGCACAAATCCTTCATCTTCCCATGTAGCCTCCTCTGGGCCAAAGTGCTTCCACTGCACTTTAACTTGGATGATGGCTCACCTCCGGAGCGTGATTTCTCTATGATCAAGAATACATTGAGGTTATACTAGAAATTTGTCGTCCGATTGGACCTGCATTTAGCAACGAATTAAATTAATAATCATAAGATTTATTCCTTTTAGAGATATGGTATTAAATCTTATCCTAGCTTAATGTTTTTCCAATGTTTTACATGCCCTGGATCATGCACATATCGTTTTAGTATTGATACATGAAACACATTGTGCACTTGTATGTGACTGGGTAATGCTAATCGATAGGCCATATGTCCTACTCTTTCCAAGATTTGGAAAGTTACATATAACCTGGGAGCCAACTTGGCACATGAAGTCCACCTTAGAGTGATTTTCTTAGGTTTTATTCTCACATAGACACGATAAAACAATTCAAATTCTCGACAGGTTCTCTTTTTTATCTGCATAAATATGTTGTCGATCTTGTGCCGCTTTTAGGTTTTGTATAATATTACTTACCTCCAATTCCATCTCAGCCAACATCTCCGGGCCAAGCCTGAATTTGGTTTTTGGACTACTCTAGTTAATGGGAGTTTGACACTGTCTTCTGTATAAGGCTTCGAATGGACTCATTTTAAGAGACTCCTCGTAACCATTATTATACGTGAATTCCACCAAATGTAGATAATCTTCCAATTTTGAAGGTTGTTGCATTACATACATGTGTACCATGTCTTCGAGGATTTTATTTACTCCTTCAGTTTGTCCATCCATTTGTAGATGATAAGTAGTGCTGAAATTAACTTATTTTCGCAATCCAGTAAATAGTGCCTCCAAAATGTTGAAGTTAACTTTACATCCCAATCCGAGATGATTGTTTTTGGGATGCCATGAAACCTAAAAATTTCTCTCATGAAAATATTTGCAATCTGCACGGTTTTGTAAGTGGACGGCATAGTATGAAGTGAGTTGCCTTGCTCAGTCTATCTACCACCACCTTTATGGAATCATTATGCCTTTTTGATCTTGGTAGACCAGTAATATAATCTAATGATATAACCTCCCAATTCCATTCAGGTATAGGTATGGGCTGCAACAATCCTGCTGGATGTTGATTCTCCACCTTAACCGTTGACATTCAAGAAGCTTGTTTAAATATTCAACAATACTCTTCTACATAACGGGCCAAAAATACACCTTCCTGATTGTTGTCAGCATTTTTGGTATCCCAGGTGTCTAGAATAATTACTGTGGTGGTATTCATCCAATATCAATTCTTTCAAACTATCTGATTCATAATGTAAAGCCTTCCTTTAAAGGTTAAAAGTTGGTACTTGCTAATCCCATAATCTGATTATTTTCCCTATTTTTTTGCTTCCTTTGATTGCTGCCATAGGAATGGGTATTCAGGATATTTCTGAGCTTCTTATTTTATCTGATCCTAAATTTAAATTTGACTTGATTAAAATAGAGTTCATACACAGAATGTAGCTTTCTGCTCAAGGCGCCAACCCCACAATTTTCCTTGTCTTTAACATGCTGAATTTCAAAATCATATTCACTTAGAAATGCATTCCACCTTGCGTGGTGAGCGTTTAAATCAAATTGTTTGAAATAACTGGTTAAAATACTATGATAATTCTTTAGCACAATTCTCTTTCCCAATAAGTAGTGTCTACACATCGTGAGTGTGTGCACTACTACTGTTAGTTCCAAATCATAAGTGGAATATCGTTGTTCATGCTCCTTTAATTTTCTTGACTCATAGGAAACAAAACTTCCCTCTTGAGATAATATTTCTCCTACCCCTTCCTTAGAGGTGTTGATGCATAATTCAAATTCCTTGTTGGGGTCATCTACCCTCAACACAGGGCCATAATTTAGAAAGTGTTTCAATAATTCAAAACTAGTGCAACATTCACTGGTCCACCTAAACACCTTCCCCTTTCTCTACAAAGATGTAATATGAAAGGAAACCTTGGAGAATGCTTCGATGAAATGTCTATAATATCTAGCTGATACCATAAAATAACGTATATATGCCACGTTCTAGGGTACCCTCCATTCCATGATAGTCTTTATTTTCTCGGGATATACTGCTATACCTTCAGGAGAACCTAAGTATTGTATTTGTTCTTTGAAAAAGTCAAACTTTTTGAACTCAAAATACAATTGATGTTTTCTCAACATCTCTAGCACTTTCGTTAAATGTTCCTTGTGCTCTTCCACGGTTCTTGAATAAATCAATATGTTGTCAATAAATATAAGAACAAACTTATCCAAAAAGGGATGAAATATGCCATGCATCAAACTCATGAATGTTTCTAGTTCTTTGGTTAAACCAAACAGTAGTACTATCAACTCATAGTGCCCATATCTGGTGCGAAACGTTGTTTTATAAGTTTCCTCATCTTTAATTCAAATATGGTGATATCCAGATCTTAATTCTATCTTTGAAAACACAGTTGGTCCCTTCACTTGATCAAATATATCATCTATACGTGGCAGTGCATATTTATTCTTGACTATAAATTTATTGAGCTACTGGTAATCCATGCACATTTGCATGGTTCTATCCTTCTTCTTTGCAAACAACACTGGTACTCCCCATGGGGATACAATTGGTTGAATATACACCTTATTTAATAGTTCTTGTAGTTGTATTTTTAATTCGGTTAACTCAGGTACAGTCATCTGATAAGGTTCTCTTGAAACTAGTGTTGTATCGAGCATTAATTCAATTATGAAATCAATGTCTCTTTTCAGAGGTAAAACTGGTACATTTTCTGGAAAAACATCCATGACATCTTGTAATAAAGGTATATTTTCTTGCATAGGGGTATTTTGCTTAGAGTTAGCAAATCCTACTTGGATGGCATAAATCTGATATCCTTTTATGATACATTTACTCAATTGAGAGGTTGTGATGGGATGTAATTGTAAAGGTTTCTTAATCGCTTGCAATTCTTAGCATGTCTCATCTTCGGCTCTGAAGTATATGACCTTTTCCTTACCGTCTACCAGAGACCAATGCCTTTCTAACCAGCCCATGCCAAGTAGTATCCCTTAGGAACCTAAAGGTAGACTATTCAGTTCTACGTTTAACTGTTGGTTCCCAATTTCCAAAGAGCAGTTTGGAACCTTGGCACTTGCCCTTCTCTTTGCCCTGGTAGCTAGTTTTAATAGCGAGGGGTTTTTGAATTTATAACTTTGTAAGTTATAATTTTCTACTATTCGAGGGTTTACATAACTTAAAATGGCACCAGGGTCAACCATAATAGAAACAGTTCGTGAAAATAAGTTACCTTCTAGTTCAATCATTGTCGGTTGATAATCTGGTTGTCGGTCTTCAACCATTGCATTAATTATGGGTATATTTCGAGCCACATCTCCCACTGTAGTAGCCTCTTGCAGGTTAGTTGTTCTTTCAACTCTCCCTCGATCAGGGAAATTATTGTAGTAATGTGCCTCTACGCATCCGCAACATTGTAGGGGAGGTTTCTGGGCTTGTCCATGTTTTGGCTTACTGGAGGCATCTGTGGGTCTTTCTTCTGTTGGCCATTTTGTTCTCTGTTGATTTCTCCCATACTGCTTACTTAATGAATTTCTTACAAAATTTTAAAATTACTAGATTTGGTATATTTATAATTTGAATTACTTTTCTGTCCTTTCTTTGGAAGCCAATTTTTTTCCTAATTCTCCTTTTAACTTTGACTATTGATATCACATTCGTTATTTTCGAATTTCCTAGTCCATTATCTTCGGATTCATGAATTCGATTATTTCCATCATGTGAGTAGGTAAACTGCACATAAATCGTTGAACTTTAGCCTTATCATCTCTCAGGTAAGGCACATACCTTAATAAGAATGTGAATTTGGCTATGAATTAATCCATTGTCATCTATCCCAGTTTTAAATCATGGAATTCCTGATATTTTTCATCATAGAAATGTTTTGTTAAATACTTATCCTTGAAATATTGCTGGAACGCGTCCCATGTCATGTTATGCTCTTTAATACTTCGAACATTTTTGACTTCCTCCCACCATAAAGTAGCTTTCTCCCTCAACTGGTAAATAGCCAAGCGAGCTTTGAGGTTGCTGCTATATTCGTATACCTGAAAGTACTTGTTCAAATTAATTAACCATGCCTCGACCACATCTTCGCCCTCTTCATTGAAAGTGGGAGGTTTTATTTTTCGGAAATCGCCCTGTAGTTCCACTTTTTGTTTCTTTATATCTTGTTGATCATACACATTACCAGATTCAACTTCATTATAATTTTTGATTTTATTGCTTCATTGTGAATGACTCCTTTCTGGTCTGTCATTATTTTTTTCATTAGTTTGTCATTGTCGTTCATTTTCTCCTTGAGTGTCCCTTTCAAGACTCGGTTGCACTATTCCTTGGTTCTACTTGTCAGAAAGTCTATTGAGTATCCTCTATTGTTCTTGCATCAGTCTTTCATTGTCGCTCCTTACCCCGACCATTTATTCCTGTATATTATGCACAATAATCAGAAGTATACTAGTAAATGATGTTGTTGTTCCTCCAGTAATATACTGGTCTGTTGGTGGTGGTCGACATTTAGCTGTATCCACATCTCCGGATTCATTTCAGGATTGGTTTGGGGTGGAGGTTCCCCTGCATTCTAGGGTACTTGATGTGTCAATCCCCTTCTCATTACATTCATTCTACTTTATCTGTACAATTTACACGGGATGTTTGTTATTCAATTGACCAATTTGGGTTCCAACGTATAAATGCGGCTCTGATACCACTTGTGACATCCATTAAAAAAAAAAACTTAATAATTTATCAAATTTATTCCTTAGCACATTACATTTAACAATACCTGTTACCTTACATATATCTTTAAATATTTTACTTATACATGAATTTGAATTAACATGCAATCCTATCCCTAATGAACAAATACTTATCTATTTGAATTTAGGTGGAATAATTGTTAATACTATGCCACTCCAAAGTATATATAAGTCTGAGTCTATAGACTTGAATTTGACTAAGAAAACCGTACAATAGATATTCGATATTGACTCTCATGATGCTTTTCATGTTTTGAGCATTGATACTTGTAATGCTTATCCATATCAATCAATTGCAATTTATGATGTTTTAATTACATGTGAATCCTTCCAGCCCGAGCCATGTGATATTAATATGAAAATTAATTATTTTTTACACTTTGAGATTTCTGATGATTTCACCGTGCCACATAACCCGTGTCTAACTGAAACTTGGGGCTCTATTCACCGTTGCATCTGGGGTTGAATCAACGACAGGAGCGAGGTCGGTTGAGGGTTAGGGTAGTTGACCTCCCTCAACCCTAACCATCTCACTCATTTGCTCGAACTCTGGCTGCCTTTGGCTTTGTCACTCTATAACTTCTTTCCATTGCTCGTCTCCTCATGATGGTCCATGTTTCCGTCCATAGCCTCTTGTCTTAAACACCTGCATCAACATCATGATTCAGTGATAGGTATGGTTTTCTTATGGTCATATGTGCCATCTCAGCTCCATTAGTTGGTATGTCGTCTTCTTTCAGTTATGAGAAGGTATGTTTTTGTTATGGTCATATGTGCCATCTCGGCTCCATTAGTTGGTATGCTGTCTTCTTTGAGCTATGAGAAATTATTCAGGATTTTCGGCTAATCCATCACAATATTCCTATTCGGAACTTAACCCTCTGTGTTTTCTTAATGCAGGGTTATGGTATGGAGAGATAGCTTCCCTACCAGTGGGAGTTCAGGCTACCATCTCTGTCATGAATATTACAGGTAATATTTGTGTTTGTATATACATAATT
Source organism: Pinus albicaulis (assembly GCA_034641835.2). Taxonomy (NCBI): domain Eukaryota; kingdom Viridiplantae; phylum Streptophyta; class Pinopsida; order Pinales; family Pinaceae; genus Pinus; species Pinus albicaulis. The sequence goes on from JAXQQM020087114.1 coordinate 175,862, forward strand.
ATAATTTCTACTTTTATTTTTAAGTTGTTTACCAAGGTTAAATTATGGCTTTAGGTTGTAACCATGTTTTCCTACCTTGATTTACTATGCAGGTCTTGACTTTGGCAGACTTAGTTTCTATTCCTCACAGGTAACCCTCATTTTCCGTTGTAAATGATAGAGTTGAACTTCGGATGATACTCTATATTATAGGGTTGTATTTAACATTCTTATGTTGTAATGCAGGTACTACGATTCGATTCCCTGCTCACAACTTCTACAAGGGCTATGCCGACTCTGGCCTAACCATATCGCCTATGTTTTCCCTGTATACAGGTATTATGGCCATCGAATCATCTCTCTAGTTTTTAGATGAGGATTTGTAGGGTTCTTCAGGGTTTAATTAACGATCGTTGCTGTCCTTCAGGAACTGTGTTATGATTTCTTCAAGTCAACGTATTTTTGTGCACATTTCTAAGAAGGAAAAATTTTGTTATATGTTATGCATGGTTCTTGGTTTGACACTATAAATTTACACCCATAATCTAACGACAATTCCCTTGAATATTACTATAATGTTTTTAATTAAATTATGTGTTGGTTTGTCGTTGGGGTTTTATGCTGCACATATATGTGATTTAAATTATTCTTTCCATTACTTGTAAAGGTCTTCCTCCTATTACTCGAAGTTTACATTGTTATGACTATGAAAGCCCTATGGGTGCGTTTTTCTTACTATCCACTTCAATAACTAATTTTATTTTTACTTAGTTATTTTTTTTCATTCAGTTTTGGTACTCCTCTGACATGTATATATATATAGGATTTATTGGTTTATTGAATACAATTTCTTCAGACCTAGCTCCTAACAGAATAGAGATTCTATAATTTTTTATGTTTTTAGGTGCTTGTACCATTTAACTCTTCCTTATAACATTTTATCTCTTGTGAAGATAGTGTCTCAGTTTAATATGTTTTTCTATCTAAAATTATTTATTCGAGAGTTTACATATCATTTTTTTACCCTCCTTATGTAATTTACAGTTCTACTATTTAGATTCGATGACCGACCATCAGAACCCCAAGTTGTTTTGTTATTACCCTAGTTCAAGTATAGCATGAGAATAGGTATGGCAAGGTGATCTGTTGTGTCCAAAGTAATTACTCTAGACTAAACTAATAGTCCATTCATTAGTCTCTCATAAATACTGTATATGTAACTATAATTCTTCTGTTTATATTTACTCTTTCAACATTACACATTTATGTAGAAGGGTACTATTCTAGCTTGCAAGAATGAAGGCTAGGAATAATTTATTCATAACAGATCATTTCTCTTTTATACACATATACATAGAAATAATGTATTCTTTCTCCTTCATACTCATATAAATATTAACATTTATTACAAGAAGGGAATTAAAAGAAAAAGAACTGTTTATAGTAAAGTATTTCAGTTTTTGTCATTTACAAGAGTATCTATTTATATGACCAGAAATTACTTACAGCTTTCATAAACCATTAAATTTCATGTACATGTATAGAAACTTATCTTACTCAAAAGCTTCTGATGATGACCTCCCAACCTTGAGAGAGATTGTTACATCCTCGTCTCCACTGTGCTCCACACCAGAGTATGGCTTATTTAGCAGTAATTCTAGTTGAGACCTGAATACCTCTAGTCCATTCTTCTTTTATTACCATAATTGAGGGTTTTTGAGTTTCCTACTAGTTCTATATTGACTCTTTCCCTTCAACCTTTTTTCTGTTTTCCCTAGTCGCAGAATCCCATTTCCTCATTGGGATTTAGTTTTTATCCTCAGAGGAAAAGGTAATTGTTTTAACTATTTTTCTCAACTACTCTGAAATCTTGAAATACTTCATCATCAATATTTATGGAAAAGGATTCCATAATTAATTTCTTTATTCAAAACATAAATAACCATGTTCATTCATTTAATCTAATTAAAAAATTTAATGTATCATCTTCTTTAAAAAAAAATTAACAGGAATAACTTGGAAACTAATCTAGTTGTCAAAGTTTGACATTAATTACGTTTCTTGGACAATATTTCACTCACTGTGATTATCAGTAATTGGCTTAATTATGACTTCTTTTTCCATATTATGTCTCCAAGAATAAGGGGGAAATTTATTCACATTGACACAACAACTTTTTGTTTCTCTCAACTCCAATTGTAGGATTTTTACTCTGAAATAAGTCCATCCATAAAACTTCAGATCCAATTTTTTGTTTCTCTAACTCCCACCCAGTTTAAGACTTTTAGTGGCTAGTCGAGCAGGATTTTTAATGCGAAACAATTCCACCCATTAAACTTCTCATCCCATATATTGAATTTATGTTCAAATTAGTAAATCCAGTTAGGAGAATAACAACCATAAAAATTATGATCCCATCTATTGAATTTATGTTTGAATTATTAAATCCAGTTAGTAAAATAATAAAGCCGGAGTTAGGATTTAAATGAAATTATCATTTCCTATTTCATTTTCACATAATTACTTAGCTCAAATAAATACTAGCCATCCTGGATTAGAAATTACAACTATAACAATGAAATTTATGCTCTTAAACCATGGGGAAGATTTTATTAATGTAAAATGCATGTTCTACAACTCATAATAAGTCAATAAATATGCATGTATGACCTAGGTAATTAAAATGGAGTAATTATGTCTTCCATTAGATCCCAATCATTAAATCCTTTATTTCCTATTGATAAGGAATATTATATTAAACTTCAACACCATATATATTCTTCTAACAAAAGAATAAGATATTTTATTGAAATTCAACAATCTCCTAGCCAAATTAGAAAAGTACTTTTGCACCAAGAGAATTGGAAGGCTAGGAGATGGAACCATCGTAAAAAATTTGGGACACCCCACTAGTGGAGTTGTATTAGAGGAGCGTATTAGAGGAGCTTTGCATTTCTTCTTCTTCTTCTCTGAATATGCAGAAAGGATAATCCCTTACCAATCAATGAATAAGTTTCAATGTCTTGACAACTACCATCAAATATTTTGTTCGACTTAAATTTTCCTCGACAAATTGATTTATATAAAATTCTTCCATTGCAACCACCAAAATGAGGAGGTGTTTTTCCTTGGGGGAATATCATTTTGGCAAGTAGGTTTAATAACCCAAAAATACATATATGGATAATATCGATGGATAGAAGTGTTTCATAGGTCATGATGGAATATCCAACTGAAGTAGAGTCCCTCAGTGAGGCTAATTCCTTTCTAGGAAATATGGATATTAATTTTTTAGTAGTTTTAGAATATTGGGAGTTGCCATTTTTAAGAGCTTCAAAAACCTAATTTGCTCACTATTTCTATCTAACACCAAATGTCTTACTCACAAATTTCTTACCAAATTTGAAACTTGCACAGTTCTACCGTCTCCATTTTAAAATGGAAACAAAACCCTATTGAATGGAAGACATATCAGTGGCATTTGGAAGGAAAGGAAATTGGTGAGTGGATGTTGCAACTATATAGGGTGGGAAAATATTTAGATAGAAATTGGAAAAGGATTGAAGAGATTAGAGCTAAGGAAATTGGTGAATGGATGTTGGAACTATATAGGGTGGGAAAATATCAAGATAGAAATAGGGAAAGTGTTGAAGATATTAGAGCTGCCAAACCCATTATGAGACCTATAAGTTGCCAAACCCATTATGAGACCTATAATATCTATTTTATTCGACATAAGAGATTTTAATGTTTAGTGATTTCAAAGTTTTTAATTTTTAGTGATTTCAAAATAATCAATTTCTAAATCTTGTATTCCTTTAATGTACCTTTTAACCTTTAGGAACAATTTCTAGTTATATAAGTATTTTATTTATATGAAATCAATGTTAAAAATTAGAATTGTACCTTTTAAGCTTTAGGGATAATTTCTAGTTATATAGTTATTTTATTATATATTAAATCAATGTTAAAAATTAGAATTTTAAATGTGCATAAGATTTTTTAAAGTGTCTTTAATTGCATATCTAAATGTCCAAAACATCATAGGAAAAAGAAAAAAAATATATGAATCTATAAATTATAAAAAACTTACTATTTTATCAAATTTGTATATAAAGTAAATGGGATTTTTGAAAGAAATTTAGCTATATAAAAATATAATTTTATATCTCTCATAAATTAATTATATTTAATATTAATTTACATAAATTTTAATTAAATTTACAACCTTTATATATTTAATGAAATGAGTAATTAAAAGAAAAGTCATATAACATAGAAGTATTCTCAAATGGCTTTTAACTGAATCCAAAATGCTCATCTCCTAGGTTGACATAAAGATGCATAATCTATATTAGATTATTAAGGGGCAAAAGAGTTCACCATCTTAAAAAAAATAAGGATAATATTACTTCCAAAATGATCTATATTAGATTTTTCGGGGGCAAACGAGTTCACCATCTTAAAAAATAAAGATAATTAAGAATAAAGATAATTAAGAATAAGTTCCAAGATAAAAGCTAATCTTGAAAAAAAAAGTTGAAGATGAAAAAAGAGTTGAAGATGAAAAATTGATGGACTCTTGTCATTTACATTTTAAAAACATTCGAATAACTATAATCCAACTAAATCATGTTTAAATTAAAAATGGCATTAAGAATTACACGTGAGCGAATGGAATTTAGTAAAATGGTAACCAATCGAAAGGTAAATCGTCCCGAGAGCAACTCTTTTATTGACTTAAATTGATATGTATATGACGCGGAAAAATAGAGTGTGTATGCGTGATCGGCCGTTGACTGCTGCAGAGTGCTATACAATGCATAATCTTGAGAATTCTAGCAAGCATAATCCTAATAAATGTCTTCTTTTTATATTAATAAATAAAATAGGTATATATATTATAAAGGAAATATGCATGTATATTGTGGTTAAATAATTATATTTTATCCTTCAATTATATAATTTTTATCAAACCTAAATTTAGGATTCAATCTATCTCAGTTTATAAAGAATTTAAAAGCAAATTTACTGCAAAATTAGTTAATAACTTTATAGTTTGAAAACGGGATAACAAAAATAAAAATGTATTGGATAGACATGATGCAGATAGCAGAGTCTAGCCTGTTACCTTCTTTTCAATTGTTTTAAGAACATAAAACGCACAGCTGAACACAAAACAGTCGTGTTCAATAAACTCCAGAAATGCGGGAGGCTGCAATCGGTCGGAGCAAACGTGGAAAGTTAGTGCACCACATGATACAGAGTTTCTTTTAAAGTCGTCTTACATTTTTCATTGGAAAAGAAATAATGTCACTCCGCTGTCGTAGAAGTAACCAGCAGATGAGTCAAACTCAGATGCCGCAAAATATGGTCGAGTGACACAGTGAGGCATTGAATCAATACTTCTCAGCTATTCCCAATACCCTAATTGACGTCAAACCATGTGCTGTACTAGGAAAACAGTTGCCTTTGACTCCAGAGGTGTGGATGGTTATTTAACTTAACATCGGAACTTTAATTTGCTGCTCACGATGTAAATTATTTGGTTTTGACCAAAATGGAGTTCTTTTTGTTGAAAGCTTGAAATGCAAAATCAATATACGTTAATGGTTGTGATCTGTATAATGAATTTCACCTTGGTTTTAGGTAATGATCTGCATAATAAGTTTTGAGTTTCTGTAACTCATTTAAGAAATTGAAAAACTTTGAAAATAATATTAAAAATATTTAAATGGTGCTTTAAAACAAAAACAAAAAAATCCATTTAATAAAAAACATACATTATGATTATATTAAAATCAATCAATAAATAATTTTTTAAACACACCACTTCAAAATAAATCATAAAATATTGCTTAACTAAATTTTGAATTAGGTTTTAAATTTCAGACAAATACATATAAAAAAATTATGAAACCATATACTTTATATGGTATTAAGAATATTACAACAATTAATAATTCTTGTAGAATTTAAAAACAAAATATCTATATAGACATATAAAATAAACTTTTGTTAAATCAACAACGTCAAATAAAGAAGCTTTGTATCATCTTTATGAAATAATAACAAAAATAAATCATGATAAATATTTAAACAATGATATTACCTAGTAAAAATTTGAATGAATGTATTCATGAATATGGTTATATCTTGGTTTTAACCATAATAATAGGGATACCAGCCTTTGGAGAGCACGTACCCGCGTATCGCTCCCAGCATGTACCCCGAGTTGGTAGGAAACGCTCCTGCTCTTCTAAGAGCTTGGGAGCTTGTAGGAAAATTTCCAAAATCACCGGGAGGTTCACTACAACAAATTTTGACATTTGGGATACCTATTTTGAGCAGATTTTCATCTTTCGGGCACCTATTTTGAGCACAGAAACTACCATTTGTTTGTTTTCTAAGTGATACATGATACGTGTGGAGATATAGAAAAGATGTCAACAAAATATATATACCGTTGTCAGTCATTCCTTGGCAGACTCTGTTACAAACCTTGAAGTTCAACATTTGCAAATAAGTCTTCCTTCTTGAAGGCTATCTTGAAGCTTTAATTATAAGATTCAACAAATTACAATGATCGTGAGAAAGAGAAAGAGTAGCATCTTAGTCACTTTCACTTTATAAATTTCCAAACCTGAATTTAGAAATTGAATATAATATAGTGTTGCATGAAATCACATAATAATCAAGTAATAATAACCTTTCTTTTCTGTTTAGGAGTTCCACATGTTTCTCCTTACCCAAAGTAACGACATACTAGAAACTAGTGCAACATAAGTTTTAACACTTATCTAACCGAAATAAGAGCATACTAGAAACTCGTGCAACATAAGTTTTAACACTTATCTAACTCGTGCAACATAGGTTTTAACACTTATCTAACTCATAACAGCATGGAGTTGAAACTTTTTCTAAGAAAATTTTCTTTGATATTAATAGGTGAAAAAATCATTGATTTAAGTATTTAGATACTTATTTTATCCCAAAAATAAAATACTAATTTTAGATTTTTCAATTTAATTTGAAAGTTTTTTTTGTTTGAATTTATAATTTTACTCATGCAAAGAAATGAATGAGTAAAAAAATACTCATTTATCGCTATAAATTATAAGCATGTTTATTGAACTAATATTTTTACACAGAAGGTATTTTTATGATGGGTTTGGTTGGGAAGATTCAACCAGGAGGATCAATTTTGTCTTCCTGTGTCCAACAATTTTTTAACAAGATGCCAAACAATTTTTTAACGAAAGGCCAAACACAAGACAAAAAAATTGAAAGTTAGGGAATATCTATGTTTAATAATCTGTCATTGTAAGATTTTTTTATTAATAAAAAGTTTTATTTTAAGAAGAGTAAAAATTACTTTCTAAATTAAAAATTTGAGAATTTTTTTATATTAAAGTAATAATATTTTCAAAATCACTAAATTTCTTATAATAAAATTAAAAGTAACAAAAATGAGTAAAAAAAATAAAAAATTAGTAAGTTTCATAACATCACTTTGTAAGAAAAAGAGTAAGTTTTATATTTTAAAGATTGTAAAAATTTTAAAACACATTTTTTTTTTACTTTTCATATTTTTTTTTATTTTTTTTATTTTTATGATAGTGATTATAATGTTTGCCTATATGAGGATTATTACTCTATATTTATTTCAAGAAAACAACATTTTTTGAGGAAAATATTTTATGTGATAAAGATAGTGATGCAGAAATAAACTTCATGTCATGTAGACATCATTCAAACCTACTATTAATATTTAATATCTTACTCTTTGCATTGGATTCTCGTGTTGACTTTTTGTAACTTATATTATTAGATTTTACTTCCATGTTTAATTTGATGTAATTGTCTCTTATTATTTGTAGATAGTCTTAAATAAAAAAGCTTAATGTTGGACATAATTTAACGAAATTTTTTTATGGTTTTGAATATAATATTATTTCATTTCCATTTTTTTTTAATTGTTATAATTTTTAATATGTATATTAAATTGGTCAAAACACAACAATTAGAAAGTTTTAGATCAATTATGGTTTCTTGGACAACATTTCACACAGTGCCATTACCACTAATTTTTTTTTTTTGCCACACAGTGTCTTGAGGACCACGGGGTAGAAATATGTTCCCCTCCATTTTTTTGTTTCTCTAAACTCCAATGAACTTTGGGTCTCCCTTCCAACAAAATATATTGCAGATTATCCTTCCTTGTAGGATTCTATGTGGCTCTAAGTGCCAGTTTATTCAATTGTATTTTCTTGTCATTTTGATCATGTGTGAAATCCCAAATATTTATTGTCACAGTTAACTTTTTCTTTTGGTAAAAATACATATGGGCATGGAGGCTTCTTGCTTTATTGCTTTAAGCCAAGGAATGTGCTAGAATTTGTTTTGTGAAATATTTATATTTCTTGTATTTTCTAAAGTAAAAAGTTTAACAAAACCTTAATTTATTATTTCAAAAAAAGTGCAAAGTTTTGTAAAAAAAAATAAGAATAAGGAAAGAAATAGAATTCTTTCTGTGAAAAATTATTAAAAAACATGTACTATGCATAAAAAATGACATATGAGAAATTTAGAGCATTTAATCTTATTCTTTATTTCATTGTTTTTTCTTTCTTACTTTCATAGTTGTATATATTATTTGTTGATTGCTTAAAAAAATTCCCTCTCATAGTTCTGTTTTTGCTCATACATATTTATGAATTCTATTACATTATTAAAATAAAGTTATGGGTTCATGTTTACATATTTAACAATTTGCATTTGGTCATGAATAATTTGTACCAAAACACAAAAATAGTATGTGTCAACAAGGTATTTTACTTGCAACATCTTATTCATAATTTTCAATTAATTATGATGGGATATATATTGATTTTTTCTTGTATGATAAAGGAAACATTAATACAACATTTTGAATTTATTTATAACATATTTACACCAAATTTGTTCCTATAATGGGCTTAGCTGGAAGATTTAGCTAATAGTAGAGACTGAAATTCATCCTTCCAAATTTTTTTGAGCAAGTGGAAAAACACAAAAATTAGAAAGTTGAGTCAAAACACAACAATTAGAAAGTTTTTGTGATATCCATTACAAAAAAAAACTTAATAATTTATCAAAATTTCTCCTTAGCACATTACATTTAACAAGGACTCTTACCTTACATCTACATTTAAATGTTTTACCTATACATGAATTTTAATTAACATATAATCCTATCCCTAATGAACAAATAGTTATCTATTTGCATGTAGATGGTATAATTCCTAATACTATACCATTCCAAAGTATATATAAGTCTAAGTCTATAGAATTGACTTCGACTAAGCATAAGATATTTGATATCGACACTTATGATGCTTATCATGTTTCAAGCGATGCTTATACATACCAATCAATTGTAATTTATGATGTTTTAATTACATGTGAATCCTTCCGACCCAATCCATGTGATCTTAATATGAAAAATTAATTATTTTGTACACTTTGAGATTTCTGCTGATTTCACCGTGCCACATAACCCGCAGCTAACTCACACTTGGGATTCTATTTGCCGTGGGATCTGGGGTTGAATCAATGGCAAGAGCGAGGCTGGCTGAGGGCTAGGGTAGTCGACCTCTCTCAAACCTAACTCTCTTATTCATTTTCTTGAGTATCGAATTCCTTCGACTCTGTCGCTCTGCAACTTCTGTTCCATTGCTCGTCTCCTTGCACTGGTCCATGTTCCTGTCCATAGTGTATCAGCTTAAACACTTGCATCAACATCATGATTCAGTGACAGGTATGGTTTTATTATGGTCTTATGTACTATCTCAGCTCTGTTAGTTGGTATGTCGTTTTCTTTCAGCTATGAGAAGTTACTGAGGATTTTTTGCTAATCCATCATAGTCTACCTATTCGACATTTAACCCTCTACATTTTCTTAATGCAGGTTTATGGTATGAAGAGACGACTTCGATACCCTTGGGAGTTCAGGTCGCCATCTCTGTCATGATTGTTATAGGTAATATTTGCATTTTTATATACATAATTACAGGTTGTAATTTATTTTTAAGTGGTTTCCCAAGGTTAAAGTTTGGGTTTAGGTTGTAACCCTATTTTCCTACTTTGATTTACTATGCAGGTCTTGACTTTGGGAGGCTCAGATTCTCTTCCTCACAGGTAACCCTCATTTCGCGCTGTAAATGATAGAGTTGAAGTTTGGATGATACTGTGTATTCCAAGATTGTATTTAATGTTCTTACGTTGTAATGTGGGTATTATGATTCGATTCCCTCCTCACAACTTCTGCAAGGGCTATACCGACTCTGGGCTAACCATAACACCTACATTTTCTCTGTATACAGGTATTACGGCCATCGAATCCTCTCCCCAGTTTTTAGATGAGGATTTGTAGGGTTCTTCATTGTTTAATCACCCATCCTTGCGGTCCTTGAGGAAATGCCTTATTATTTCTTCAAGTCAATGTATTTCGATGCACTTTGTTAAGAAGGAAAAGTTTTGTTATATGTTATGCATGTTTATTTTTTCGACACTGTAAAAATCTAATGGAAATGCCCTCGGGTATTACTTCTAATTTTTTAATTAAATTCAGTGTTGGTTGTCAACGAGGTTTTATGCTACACAAATATGTGATTTAAATTTGTCTTTGCCTTACTTGTAAAGGTCTTCCTCTCGTTACTCGGAGTTTACTTTATTATGACTATGAAAGCCCTGTAGGCGAATTTTGCTTACTATTCACTTCGAAAGTTAATTTTATTTTTACTCAGTTATTGTTTTTCATTCAGTATTGGTACTCCTCTGAGATGTATATATATATATATATATATATATATATATATATATATATATATAGCCTTTCTTAGTCTATTGAATACAATTTCTTTGGACCTAGCTGGTAAAAGAATAGAGATTATGTAATTTTTATGTATTTAGGTGCTTGTACCATTTAACTGTTCCTTATAACTTTTTATCTCTTATGAAGATAGTGTCTTAGTTTAATATGTTTTCTATCTAAAATGGTTTATCCAAGAGTTTACATATCATTTTTTTACCCTCTTATTATGTAATTTATAGTTCTACTATTTATATTCAATTACCAGACCATGAAAACTCTGGGTTGTTTACTAATACCCTAGTTTAAGTATTACATGAGAATAGGTATGGCAAGACGATTTGTTCTGTCCGGAGTAATTACTTTGGACTAATCTAATAGTATCTTCATTAATATCTCATAAATATTATAGATGTAGCTGTAATTAATTTTTTTATATTTACTCCTTACACAGTACACATTTATGCAGAAGGGTACTGTTCTAGTTTGCAAGAACGAAGGCTAGGAATAATTTTTTCATAATAGATAATTTCTATTTTACACACATATACACAGACATTATGTATATTTCTTTTGCATACTCATATACATTAAAATTTATGACACGAAGGGAATTAGAAGAAAAATAACTGTTTCTGGTAAAGTATTTTAGTTTTTGTCATTTACAAAAGTATCTATTTATATGACCAAAAATTACTTATGACTTTCATAAACCCTTAAATTTCATGTGGGTCTAGATACTTATCTTACTCAAAAGCTTTTGATGATGACCTCCCAAACTTGAGAGAGGCTATTACATCCTCATCCCCCCCTATGCACTGCACCAGAGTAGGGATTATTTAACAGTAATTCTGGATGAGACCTCATGACCTCCAGTCCACTATTCTTTTCTTACCAGAATTGAGGGTTGCTGAGTTTCCACTAGTTCCAACCATCTCTGGATTTAATCTTTCCCTTCAACCTTATGACTGTTTTCCCCAGTCACAGAACCCCTTTTCCTCAATAGGATTTACTTTTTATCCTCAGGGGAAAAGATAATTGTTTTAACTTCTTGTCCCAACTACTCTAGAATATTTGAATACTTCATCATCAGTATGTATGGATAAAACATTCCATAATTAATTTATTTATTCAAAATAGAAATAACCATGTTCATTTATTCATTTAATATCATTCAAAAAATTAATTTAATATCTTATTTTAAACAAAATTATCAAAAATAGCTTGGAAGCTAATCCAGATGTCACATCTCCTTCCTCTAGAAGTAAACACCATCCTTAGTGTTCTATTCCAGATTAGAAAATAAATTTAAATATGCCTCATGCACAAATCCTTTGTCTTCCTTAGTAGCCTCCTCTGGGCCAAAAAGCTTCCATTGCACTTTAACTTGGATGATGGCTTGCCTCTGGAGCGTGATTTCTCTCTGATCTAGAATACATTAAGGTTATAATAGAAATTTTTCGTCTGGTTGGACTTGCATTTAGCAAGGAATTATATTAATAATAATAAGATTCATTCCTTTTAGAGTAAATATTATCCTAGATTAATGTTTTGCTAATGTATTACATGCCCTCGATCATGCACATATCAATTCAATATTGATACATGAAACACATTGTGCACCTGTATATGAATGGGTAATGCTAATCGATAGGCCATAGGTCCTACTCTTTTCAATATTTGGAAAGGTACACATAACTTGGGAGCCAACTTGGCACATGAAGTCCACCTTAGAGTGCTTTTCTTGCGTTTGATTCTCACATAGACATGATCACCCAATTCAAATTATCGGTAGGTTCTCTTTTTTATCTGCATAAATCTGTTGTTGATCTCGTGGCACTTTTGGGTTCTGTCTAATCTTCCTTACCTCCAATTCCATATTAGCCAACATCTTCGGGCCAAGAATTAATTTGGTTTCCTGACTACTCTAGTTAATGGGAGTTCAACACTGTCTTCCGTATAAGGCTTCGAATGGACTCATTTTAAGAGACTCCTTGTAACCATTATTGTATGTGAATTCCACCAGATGTAAATAATATTCCAATTTTGTAGGTTGTTGCATTAAATACATGCATAGCGTGTCTTCCAAGATTTGATTTACTCGCTTAGTTTTTCCATCCATGTGTGGATGATAAGCAGTGTTGAAATTAACTTGTGTTTGCAATACAATAAATAGTGCCTTCCAAAAGGCTGAAGTGAACTTTACATCCCGATCCGAGATGACTGTTTTTGGGATGCCATACAACCTAAAAATTTCTCTCATGAAAATATCTACAATCTGCACCATTTTTTAAGTGGACTGCATGGGTATGAAGTGAGATGCCTTGCTAAGTTTATGTAGCACCACCTTTATGGAATCATTATGCCTTTTTGATCTTGGTAGACCAGTAATAAAATCTAATGATATAACGTCCCATTTCCATTCAGGTATAGGTATGGAATGCATTAATCCTGCTAGATGCTGATGCTCCACCTTAACCTGTTGACAGTCAAGAAGCTTGTTTAAATATTCAACAATATTCTTCTACATACCGGGCCAAAAATAAACCTTCCTGATTGTTTTGATCATTTTCTGGTATCCCAGAATAATTACTACTGTGGTATTCATCCAAGATCAACTCTTTCAAAATTATCTGATTAATAATGTATATCCTTCCTTTAAAGGTTAACAGTCGGTCCTTGCTAATCCCATAATCCAATTATTTTTCCTTTTTTTTTTTGCTTCCTTTGCTTGCTGCCATAGGAATTGGTATTCAAGATATTTCGCGACTTCTTCTTTTATCTGATCTTGAATTTAAATTTGACTTGATTAAAATAGAGTTCATACACACAATGTAGTTTTCTTCTCAAGGCATCAGCCCCACGATTTTCCTTGTCTTTAACATGTTGAATGTCAAAATCAAATTCACTTAAAAATGCATTCCACCTTGCTTGGCGAGCATTTAAATCAAATTTTTCGAAATAGCTGGTTAAACTACTATTATATGTCTTTAGCAGAAATCTCTTTCCCAATAAATAATGTACATAAGGTGAGTGTGTGCACTACTACTGTCAGTTCCAAATCATAAGCAGAATATCGTTGTTCATGCTCCTTTAATTTTATTGACTCATAGGAAACAACCCTTCCCTCTTGAGATAATATTGCTCCTACTCCTTCCTTACAAGCGTCGATGCATACTTCAAATACTTTGTTGGGGTCATCTACCCTCAACACAGGGCCAGTAGTCAGCAAGTGTTTCAATAATTCAAAACTAGCATGACATTCACTGGTCCACCTAAAATCCTTCCCCTTTCTCTACAGAGATGTAATAGGAAAGGAAACCTTGGAGAATCCTTCGATGAAATGTCTATCAGATCCAGATAATACCATAAAAAAAGGTATATACGCCACGTTTTTAGGTACCCACCATTCCATGATAGTCTTTATTTTCTCGAGATCTATTGCTATACCTTCAGCGAAAATGACATGGCCTAAGTATTGTATTTGTTCTTTGAAAAAATCACACTTGTTGAACTTAGAATACAACTAATGTTTTCTCAACATCTCTAGTAATTACCTTAACTGTTCCTGGTGCTATTCCATGGTTCTTTAATAAATCAATATGTTGTCAATAAATATAACAAACTTGTTCGAAAAGGGATGAAATATGACATGCATCAAACTCATGAATATTTATGGTGATTTGGTTAAACCAAATGGTAGTACTACGAACTCATAGTGCCCATATCAGGTTCGAAAGGTTGTTTCATAAATTTCCTCATATTTAGTTCAAATCTGGTGATATCCAGATATTAAGTCTATCTTTGAAAACACAGTTTCTCCCTTCAATTAATCGAATAAATCTTCTATACGTGGTAGCACATATTTATTATTGATTGTCAATTTATTGAGTTGCATATAATCCATGCACATTCACATTGTTCTATCCTTCTTCTTTACAAACAGCAATAGTGCTCCCCACGGGGATACACTTGGTTGAATATACCCCTTATCCAATAGTTCTTGTAGTTGCATTTTTAATTTTGTTAACTAGGGTATAGTCATCTAATAAGGTGCTCTTGAAACTGGTGTTGTATTAGGCATTAATTCGATTGTGAAATCAATGTCTCTTTTCGAAGGTAAACTTGGCCCATTTTCTAGAAACACATCCATGATGTCTTGTACTACAGGAATATTTTCCTGCATAGGGGTCCCTTAGAGTTAGCAAATCCTACTTGGATGGCATAAATCTGGGACCATTCTCTAATAAATTTACTCAATTGAGAGGTTGTGATGGGACGTAATTGTAAAGGTTTCTTAATCCCTTGCAATTCTTAGCATGTATCATCTTCAGGTCTGAAGTATATGAAATTTTCTTCACAGTCTACCAGAGACCAATGCCTTTCTATCTAGTCCATACCAAGTAGTATGTCATAGGAACCCAAAGGTAGAATATTTAGTTTTACGTTTAAATGCTGGTTCCCAATTTCCAACGAGGAGTTTGGAACATCTCCACTTACCCTTCTCTTTGCCCTGGTATCTAGTTGTACCAGCGAGGGGTTTTTGAATTTCTAACTTTGTAAGTTACAATTTTATACTATTCAGGGGTTTACATAACTTAAACAGGCACCAGGGTCAACCATAATAGAACCAGTTCGTGAAAATAACTCACCTTCTAGTTTAATCATTGTCGGTTGTGTTGAAGCCTCGAAAATCACTACATCAAACATTGGGGGATAACCACTCGGTCGGGACCTTAGGACAGCTTCTTTTCTATTCGGTGTGGTGGCTCCAACTGGATTTATAGGACCAGTTTCCTAATAATGTAAATGGGTTGGTAATGGAATGATTGGATGGGGGAAAATGGGACTAAATGACTGAAATAAAACTATCTAATCTAACTTAAATATAAATGAAATAACTCTAAAACCAACCCGGGCATCAAATGTGAATACAACTTTAAATTGTTTCAATTAACCAATAACCATGAAAACGTATTACAGTTTTATTGAAATGTGTAGTAACAAATAAAGATAACTCTGTTTAAGAAATTAAATAGAGTTATAATAACATATTGCATTCATCATAATATATTGCTTGCATATACTATAAAAGATAAATATTTCTAACACACTCAGAAATGATATGTATAAAGAAATATTGTGAAACAAGTACACATAAACGATAGCAATTTAAAAGAGAATATCACATAACAAAAGAAACTAATTCAGAAGTTGGCTTTGGGGTGGAAGTCCCCAAGTTGATGTCATAGCATCCTCCCTCACTCTAGTACTGACAACATTATTGATAATGGTGCTATGCCTTGTGGCTCTTCTATATGTGATCTATTACAAATTTACAAGCTATCACTAAAGTGGAATTCCTTTTGGTGGGATTTTGTTCCACATTATTATTACTCTACCCTGGTCATATGCATGGAGAGAAATTGTACTATGAACATAAAGCAATATTGTGAGAACGATAAAATTCCAATGGATGCAACTAGGCTGAATAAGAAGCAAAACAGTGCCAAAGAGGCAAGCCACAAAACAATACATGACATTGAGCAAGATTGGAAGAAAAATGGAGTCAACGGTTTGACAAAAAACATCAAGCGAGAAGCATCTTGAGCAGAAGAAAATGAGATAGAGTAACAGCATAAAGATGCAATAGATGAAGCAACTTTACCCCTACAAAATATTGAGGAGAAATATGATTTGTTGATTGTGCAATTTTGGATGCAAGAATATGATAGTAGGTGCAACTATATACATATAATTCTGACATTTAAAAAAATGAATTTATGCAAAAATTTGCATTTTCATAGCTGCCTACCATTATGACAAGGAATTTCCAATATTTTAACGTAAGCAAATAAGTCCAAACTTCCACACTGTCAAACTCAAATTCCAACATTATCAAAAAATTGAGAGAAGTTCCACCATGCTACATCAATCGGAAGGAATGTCAAGGCCAAGTAATAGCATCTTGTCCCTCTAGCACAAACATCCCTAGTGGTATCAGTGGTGTTCCTTGTAAGCCCTCTTTGTCTTGTGGCTGTTATCTATGTGATGTATTACAATCTACTACTAAATTGACACATCCCTATGGAAATATTTTGTTCCACATTAATACTAGCTCTATTCTTACCATATGTTTGTTTGAATAATCCCACATGGATAACTAGAGTAAGACAAAGGAGGCCTATGAAGCATCACCCACAACAAAATCCTTGCTAATGCAAAAGTTGGCTTTGGGGTGCAAATCCCCAGACTGATGTCATAGCATCCTCCCTCACTCTAGTACTGACAGTGCTATTGATAATGGTGCTATGCCTTGTGGATCCTCTTTGGCTTTTGGCTCTTCTATATGTGATCTATTACAAATTTACAAGCTATCACTAAAGTGGCATTCCTTTTGGTGGGATTTTGTTCCACATTACTATTACTCTACTGCTGTCATATGCATGGAGATGGGGTTTGTTTATTGTGTATAAACCCCTACATGAATAACCTTGGCGAGACAAAATATGGTTTGGGAGCTAGCTTTAAGGCGCAAGTCTCTGGGTTTAACGTGATTGAATGCATCTTTGCTCAATCTGGCACTGACATCACTTGTATCATGCCTTCTGGGCCCTGTCAAGACTATGGTTGTTATCTGTGTGATGACTAAAATGGCATGATCCATATGGTGGGATTTTTTTCCAATTTTAAATGTTAACTTACTCCTGTAATATTCATTTTAGTCCTACAAATCCCGATTAACACAAACTTTACTCCTACTAACTTTTAATGCTAACTTTACTCCTAAATTTTATTAATTTACTTAGCATATTTATGTTACAGCTCCATTTTACAGTCACCCATGGCCACAGCCATTTCCTAACTTGTTATCATTTCACTTGCCTGCTGTTCATCACTTTGCAGCATAATGCAATATGTTACCTTCTCTTTATCACTTGTTGCCTCAAGTTCTCCTTAGAATCAACCAAATTAGAATGGTCCCAAACAATAATTCTAACCCACGACCAATATATCTAGTTAAAGTCAAAAAAGTAGAACCATCAACTTTAGACTAACATAAATAAGATGAGTGAAACAGAGAAGAACCACCTTCATCTGTGCTCACATGCACCATCAAAGCTTCAGTGCATGTCCATGAGCTTTTGCAAACAATTTAGAAGGCTGAGAAACTTATCCGTCATTGAAATGCAGCAGGCGGTGCTACGAACAACGAAAGGAAATAACTTCGATTACACCTATTTTACAAAAAATAGCAAATGACATTTCCAGCTTCTGTAGAATCACCCAAAACAAAACACCATTTTTTCAGCCTCTGGAAAAATATTTCACATGAGACTTGTAAAACTCGCGAAGCAACAAGAAGAAATATTATTAATTGGGCACATGGAAATGGGATGAAAATTCCTATCACGTTGCAATTGGGAAGCATCAAAAGACAATTGACAAGAAATTTTCCATGATATGCATATAACTATAATTTTTATACAACAATATTTCTATTTGGGCACCTGTGGATGTACTCAACCATACAAAGGAAATAAAGAGAAAAAGACCACCTAGCTGGTTGTCAATTCTCCAGTGACCGAAAGGTGAATACAAGATCCTTCCTTTGAACACATGAGACAACCATCCAAAGAGATAGCAAAGATTGAAAGAACTCCACTTAGCCGAATTCTTCAATGCCTGAAAAATAAGCATTCAAATCAATAAGGATTTATTACCCTCCTTGCAAAATAGTATGTACAAAAACCCATTACAGTTTGTGAGATCTTTTAGTGCCCTTTCTTTGACAGTCAGTGAGGCTATGATGTTAATATATGCTGCATGTGAAATATTGCCAAATTTCTACACTGCAACCTTGCTAAAAATCTTGCAGAAAATAGATCCCCACTTAATAACACACTATCCATCCTCGTTGTCATAATCATCTTCATCCTGATCAACAATTATATCTGAGTGCACATGAAACTGTATTGAATCTAGGGCTACATTATCTACATCAGAATGAGACCAATTAGGATATTGCTCTTCCTGTTTAATAGGAGGTTGCACAATTGGAACATCACTAGGAAATTCATCAGCCTTTTTAACAACATGCACATTTGCAATGTCACTAGGATCGTGTTCCAGTTTGACAGAAGGTTGCATTGGCATGCTTACAACAGCCCCACTCTCATCCAGATCCATGTTAAGATCAAAGTCTCTTACCACAGGAGTGCTCCCCAAATTTACTGCTACCTTGGTCTCTCTTGTCTCAGTTTTAACATCAGTAAAAATTTCTGAAACTTTCTCTTGTTTCTCACTGTGCTCAGATGACAAATCTAGGTCTTCATCCTCAAAATTCTCAACTGTAATGCCATTTCTACCACTTGACCCACCTCTTGATCCTCTGCCTCTACCTCTTCTTCCCCATCCTCGTCCGCTTCCATGGTGTGCAACCTATTTTAGAAAAGGCCAAATAGCTAGCAATTACTGTTTCAGAACCCAGAGCAAATTGAGAATTTAGAAGCATAGAAAAGACAAATAGAAACACATATGGATAAATCCATTCCTTGCAAAGAACAAATGTTTTATAAAAAAAGTAAGTAGGTCATTACCATCCTGGCCCTCTTAACTTCATCCTCATCACTCTCATTTTCATCTCCTTCGTGAGATTTTTTGAAGCAAATGAAAACGCATAGTCATTACAAGAAAAGGTAAAGTATATCTGATCTCTTGTAATTTTTCAACATGTGAAAATTTTCCTAGACCTCTTTGCAATCACCAGGAAGCAAATATCTATATTTACCTCCTCCGCCCACCATTCCTCTCTTCACCAGTAGTAGCATCTGAACCCCCCATGTCTTGGACCTTGTTCACTATCTCTCGTAAGAAATCAAAAACAGTGTACCTGTGCACACATTTTTTCCTTCCAACCATTAACAAAAAAGAAAAATATTAGTATATATACATAATATAAACGATATTTTAACAGAATCTGTAGCCAATAGCTTAAAAGGATTTAGCAACTTATTTATAGAATGTGACTAGTAAACCACAAAAAGAAGCTATGCACAATCATGGTTTAAGGAAAAATAAAATAGACAGATCCCTGCAGGAATAAAATGCAGTGAAGTCTTCTTTGTTTGCCTTGAAAGCAAGGTAGAAAACCTTGCAGACTAATTTCAACACTTATCAACATAGCAAGACAATATGTCAACATGGGGATAAGAAACTTACAAATGTGAAGCACTCACAGTCTTAGCACCCCTCTGAAGAGTTATTTCATATGTTCGATCACAAAGGTCTTGTAAAAATAGCTCCAAAGATTTTTCTTCAAAAGAAAGACAGGTAGATGAAATATATTTAGCATACCACAGAGAAGGCGTTCTGACCAATTCAAAATATAATATTAGTCCTGATCAATTCAAAATAAAACAAAAAGAACAGACTCAATAAAGATAACCATTTGCAAAATAAAACTCTGTAAATATGATAAGAAGCCTTTTTGTGGATGTTGTTTAGATGAATCGAGCAACTTTTGATTTCCCTAGCTCTAATATCAAGCCCCTGAATATCAAATATTTATTTTCTGCAGCATATGACAATATCTTGAATCTCACACACATAACTAACAGTATGTAACTATGGCAAACTGTAAGTGCTGATAGTTAAAACTTAAGACATATGTAGCATACCTTGCATCATTAGAATATTTGGTAAACTATATCTACCATTTGTTTCTTAAGTTACTAATGCATGTAAAAATAACTTGGAAATTAATGTCCCCTTGGCCTTGTTCCCAAAATGTCTCCATAGATATGGTAACTTGGATAATCTAGAAATCCTTTTTATTTCTTGTACCCTTTAAATGTTTAGTCTAATATTTGATGAATTGCTTGCAAGTTGCATGTATTTAAAGTTTTAAATCTATTAGTCTTTAGATGATACAATAAGACAATAAACCTTATGCAAACTTGCATACCATTCTTTGGCATGTAAAAGAGCATCTAGCAACTGTAGTGTTTCTCTACTACAGAAAAATAAACAAAGCACTAACCAAATATGTCTTTAATTAATGTGGAATAAAACTCTCATCAAGGGATCTGCAACTATCTTTTAGTAAGCATTAGTTTAAGAAGGCATCACAAAGACAACCACAAGCATGAAACCTACAAAGCACAAAGCCATTTCTAAAAAAAATTAATACCAGAACGAGTGAGGATGATATCATGGAAACGCAGGGACTTGCACCCCAAGGATAGCTTCCAAAACGACAAAGTTTTGGTACATGAATCACCCATATCTTAAATTTGTTGTCGAAGTGGGATTAGTAAGAATCAAAAATTAAATGACAACACGTATGGAGCATCAAACTAACAAGATCATAATTACTAAAACTAATATAGTGTTTCCAAAGATGAATTTTGAAACAGAAATTCCATCACTTCATTATGCATAATACAATACAAGGAAGCAGGTGAGTAATACAGGGCAGGATGGGATGTTGAAAAATCACTAAAGACATTTTGATGGCATACATGATACAACCAATACAGAATGTGTATTACTCAGAGTGTGTATATCTTGTTGGGAGGATTTCTTCATCACCATCATGAGAGCGTTACTGCAATCACAGAATGTGTGGGAGATTGTGAACGTGGCGCAGTTGACTTGACTTGACACCGTGAAACTGATTGCTTTGATTGTCAAAGTGGCCATCACTGCGTGAATGCAATAAAAGAACTGTCGTTAGTTAGCATAGCACCTGAAGCTGATAGGGAACTTGCTAGACCAACTGAAAATAACGGAGTTGAAAAAATATCCTGAAATTAGAGAGCCTCTGGACCAGCTGGAAAATATCCTGAAATTAGAGAGCCTCTGGAGCAAAGCTAGAAAATATCCTAAAATTAGAGAGCCTATGGAGCAACAGAGGATTGTGGACTTTGAATATATTCCATGTGGAAAACTATTGAGGAGTTGTGTACAAGACTACAGAGTGTAGTCAAGGTCTGAGAAGGAGAACCAGTAGGAAAAATTAAGGATTTTCCCGCTATAAATTGGGCTAAGATTTTACAAACCCTATTCAAGGCCTTAATACCTAAATCCTGCAAATTGGGTATGGAAGTGGAAACATCCTCCAAAAGAGTACATTTATTGACAAACCCTACAAACCCTAGATTTGAAATTTATTCATGTGGTTGGTCAGGGTTCCTTAACTAGGTTTTTAAGAAATTTGGAGGCACTGTTGATGTCGGTCCTACAACTGATCCATACATTTAGAAATATTTAAGTGTTTAACGTGTTTGAAAAGCGAGAAACAAGAGAAAGGAGGAGAGCACTGAACCTGAACTTTGGATTTTTTTGCCTAAGCACTTCGTTCCAGACTCTGCACATCATGGATTCTGAGAGAAAATCCTGCAGTCGCACTAGCTATGTTAAGATGATGAGGGA
This sequence comes from Pinus albicaulis, assembly GCA_034641835.2. Lineage (NCBI taxonomy): Eukaryota > Viridiplantae > Streptophyta > Pinopsida > Pinales > Pinaceae > Pinus > Pinus albicaulis. The sequence goes on from JAXQQM020087114.1 coordinate 198,129, forward strand.
CAACAGTTACTATGGCTTCTGGCAATCTCCACGCTGCTCGACTCAAAAGTTAATGTGGCTTATGGAAATCTCCACCCTGCTCTCCAGTTTTTCCCCTTTGTTTATGGGCTCCCACCGGACAATAGTTAATGTGGCTAATGGAAATCTCATTTGGTTATGGGCTCCCACCATGGAGATCTCCACAATGCTCTCTAGTATCCCCCTTTGATTATGGCGAAGGGCTCCCGCCATGGCAATCTCCACGATGCTCTCCAGTTTCCCCCTTTGATTATGGGCTTTCGCCAGACAACAGCTTCTGGAAATCTCCACATTGCTCTCTAGTTTTCCCCTTTGGTTATGGGTTCCCGCCGGATCAATTGAGCAAGAAGAAACCAGTTTTCGAGCTCCCGCCAGATCAATTGAGCGAGTAGCAACCAATTTTCGGGCTCCCGCCAGATTAATTGAGTGAATTAGCAACCAGTTTTCGGGCTCCTGCCAGATCAACTGAGCGAGTTGCATTTTTCCAAAGGGATATCAGAAACTTGAATGTATTGCACAAATTATTGAAAAAGTATAAGAAAATACATGTAAATGACTTGAAAATTAGTTTGAAATAAAACAACTTTATTTCGTGTAAAATATATAAAGTTTGTTAGAGTTGTAGTGAATTAGATTTTTTCATATTGCATTTTTTTATATTCATTATTATTATGACAAAGGTTAATTCATATTTAATATTAAAATTTATGTGCAAGGAGTGGAAATATGGTTAGAGGATGTTTTTCTTTGTTATTTTTATCATTAAAGTTTAGAGTGACATCAGATCCATAATCATTAATAAAATAAGTATAAGTAATATTGAGAAATCATGTTGGGATGAAGAGATTTTTGAAAAATGGTGGTGTGCTTATTATTTGGGATCATTTTCATTAATGGTTTTTCTACCGGGATTTTTTTTATATTTTCACCTATGGAATGGTAAGTTTATATTTTAATCACAAGATAAACTAGATAAAGTGATGAGTGACATTGATTTTCATCATTTATAGTTCATGCAATATATCACAAAAAAGGTCATTTTCATAGTTCATGTAATATATCACAAAAAATGTCATTTGCATGTTCACCCACTATTTTAGTGATTTTTCATAGAAAAACATAAAATATTGACAATTGGTTGCCATAATATATATGTAAAGGATCTATTATACATGTAAATATGTAGATGGTTTTTAAAAACCTAATTATATGGAAGAGCCATTTACCTTCAGGATTAAGATATTTATTGAAGAAAATGTCGATATGGATGCCCATGACTATGGAATACTTCCATTTTTTACAAGATGTCATATCTACACTATTCCAAAATTGGGTGTTAATTTAGTTTAGTCTATGTTTGGATACATGCTTCATCATATCATAGGAGAAACTCCTAAGAAAATGAGGGTAGAAGGCATAGATCTCACACCAAGTCCAACGTTTGTTAATTTCATGGTCTCTCATTTGGATTCCATTTCCATTCCTCAATTTCATACTCATATTAATAAATGAAAACCACTAAACTAACATGATAATGCATTTGGAATTTACTTGCAAAAAAAAAAACTTCTGGTTTGCCCTTTTTTCATAATGAAAGTAGATTTCTTTCTCTAGACTAGCCCGACTTAACCAAAAAATAAATGTATAATTTCAATGCAAATATGATAATAGCCAACCTCAATTTAATTTTTTCTCTTTATATGGTGTCACTTATGTAATTTGAATTGATATATTAAATTTATTGGAGTGTCTTTACTAATCCTAATAGGTAGAACTAGTGGATTGCAATTCCAATATGAACAAATATCATTCCACTATGGAGATTTAAATATTTATAAGTCATTAGTAAATATTAGTGTTTGATATGTTTCTCAAGAAAGGAACCTATTGGAAAAAATGGAAAAACAAAATGCATTGAGTATAAAACAATTTCAATGCACACCATAGAACTAAACTACTTCAATAATATTTATCCTCATGTCATTGATAAAATTTCCCCTTATTAACTAATTGATATTGTGATTGTTAAGTTATTTGATAAATTGGAATATATCATCCACTAATTATACATGATTTTTATTTCAATGTTTTTAATAATAAAGTGTCAAAGGTTTAGTTAAGATCGAGAGGAAATAAGGATTAATTCAATCGGTAAATTCTCTTACAAAAGAGTTCATAGAGCTCTCAATACAAAATATTATTAATTATTTTAGGGTTACTAGCTAGTATTTTAGTTTCTAGTTACTATTTTTCTCCATTTGAAGAAAAAGAAAGGTAAACCTATGGGGATTGAAAATGTACCAGCCTTCCTTATAAATTTTAATACATTCGTGAGTGAGGGAAAATATTCTTTGAAAAATGAAATAAACAATAATTCATTTACTAAGTAATATACAAATATTAATAATATATAAGATATATATGATAAACATAATGACAATTTGTAAATAATCACACTCCCCAACCATCTTTACAAAATTAAGAACACCTAATCCTACATGGCAGTGAAATATGAAAAGTTTGTTAAATGAAGTCCACACTGAATATGAAACCAAGAGTCACCATTGTACTATAAATGTACATCTTTATAATATAAGAAAGCCACGCTTATCCTTCATTGTGTGTCGAGTCTCTTGTGTGTGTGATTTTTCCTATACATCATTATGGTAGTATTTTAACATGTGTTTAACATGGTAATGAAGTTATTAATAGCTGCCTCATCAAATTTAATTGTTTACTGTGTGTATGGTCTGTATATCTCGGCAAAATTTCTATATTTTTGCACTGAGAAGCCTACAAGAAGAGATTTTTCGAAGCGCTATCCGTATGCTTTAGTTAGAAATAACATTCAAATTACATTCCAAAGACTGTTTGGGAGAAAAGACAGTATTCAATACTCTTCACTACTCATTTTTTTCACAACTTTGCATTTGGGGCCCCAGACCATTTTGGAGAGTCAGAAAATAGTTTTCAGCACTTTTAAGAAATTTCTGGTTTTTAGACTGGAAATACTTCCAGTTTTCAGTTAGTACCCTGAGATTTCAGTTTCATAAATCTCTAACTCCTCCACCCTCCTAATTTTTTGTCAAGCAAGGGCTTTCACAATTTTTATAGCACCTTTGGTTTTAAATTTCTTTGAGCTTTCTAATTTTGGAATACATCATTACATTTAAAATTTCAAGAAGAAAAAATTTATGTCTGCCTGTTATATTGAAAACAAAATAAATGACCTTGCCTTTGGCCTCTCCGTGCCTTTCAGCTCCCTCACAACACATCTCACCCACTTATCGCTCCAGGGCACCCATTAATAAACTCACACCCCCGCCGCCTCACCCTTACTCTTCCCCTGCGTGTGCTTCAATGCCTCCCCTGCCGCCCATAAAACCACGCTCATCGCTATCCTATCTCCCCATCCGCGCGCCCGCCGTCCCGCCGGGTGTTCCGGGGCCTCCTTTCACGCCCGCCACACCGCGCCTTTCCTAACGCTCACACCCTCCGCGGGAACACACCATCCCTCTCAGTAAACTCCACCCCGTCTATCCATGTTCTCATTATTAACCCACCAACAGGCTTCTACTTGCACTCTTCCCACCACACGAATCCTAAACGAATTTAACACTTCCCACTCATAAAGTTTAATTTTACAAAAGTGAGATTCAATGTCGTGAATGTTTCTCCCGACAGACCCACAACCCACCCCACGTTATCATATTCGCCCTCACCACATCCAGTCTGGAAACACGCCCGAAGCCACCCACGCGCTCTTGTGGAAAGATCTCACGCCCTCATGCTTGCGCACTTCTATTCTCTCCTTCCGAGACACCAGCTCCACGTCCCAACCTTCTTCTCCTTCATCGTCGTATCATCACACTTAGCTGTACCCGCTCCTCCCATTCACTTCGACCGCCCACATCGCGCCCGATGTTTGTTCGATGAGTTTTATAACGTTCTTACTTTCTCGATGGACCCATACGCTCTCTCCTTCAGTGTATTTCTCCCGCATTTGATTCCCCTCCCACACCCGATTCCCCTTTTTTAATTGTCTCCCTCTTTCCTTAAAAAAATAAAAATAAAATTCTTCCATTTAATCGACACTTCTTTCCATTTATCTTCTCCTTATAAATTTCTCCACTTATATTCCCTCAATTTTCAAATTAACCTATTCCCTTTTAAATCCAATTTATTTTCACTCTATTTTTTAATGATCAAAAAAAGAAAGAGAGAGAGAAAGAGCCTAAAGAGAGAAAGAGCAAGAGACAAATTGTATCACAGAAATAGAAGAGAAATGACATAATTAAATGACAATATGTTACAGAGAAATTCACAAATTTGACATTTTGGTTATCAGGTACAAGTGATGATTTTAAGAAATTCATTTAAATCGAAGACACAAGTTTGTCACTGTTAATTATCAAGGAAAATTCAGCTACATAATGTTTTTATCACATATTTTGCGTAAATATTGTATTGTATCGCCTTCATTCAAGCAGATACAATAAGACTAGTGTAAAATTTGAGTTGTTGGATTGTTGATTTCCTCCATCATTGATATGCATTCAATCGAGATTTATGTTGGAAATTCTTTGAGTCATTTGTATTGTCAGTTGCATCACATTTGGAACGTATGTACTTTTAAATGTAGCCGATACACCTTTCATTTTTTAGAGCTTAAATTGTTGAAATGGCTAAAATCAATGAGGCATTGGTGTTTGAACTTTATTCATATTCCGTCGTTGATGATGATATAAAACAGCAAGATGCTCTTTAAATATTCGTTGTTTGTTGATACAAGAAAAAATGAGTCAAAAACACAACTTCGGCCCAATAAGACGGAATTCATGTAAGAGCTACCAGCATTCTGAACTTGTTTCTCGTTTTGTATCATTGAGAAATGACCTCACCAGCAAACAAAGCCAATCGTTGGCAATATCCTTATCTACTCTTTCCTGTACTGCTGTACGTACATGCAGGTAAAGTAGCTCAACTTCAGGATTTCCAAGTCATATCATCGACTTTGAAGAGCTTGTCCACAACAAGTTAAAATGGTAATGGATATGACAAGATGTGCCCTTTCACTTGGGGACGACACGCCAAGCTTCAATTGCTCTTTATTGTTTGATTCATACGTGGCAGTTCACCGCAATTAAATGATCCGCCCACTTCCACAATAGATTGAAAATGCTACCACCGGACTAGTTACCATAGGATTTCATCATGATTCTCACCATAAGGCATCTGGTCGCACACCTATTCTTCTATTTACAGCTTGCATATGCTTCCCTGCAGAACTAAGATTCGATGATTCGCTTGGCAATGGGTACTGCAATAAGAAGATGTCACAAAGGCAGGAAGAACTTATCAAGGATGAGCAAATCTTCGCTGAGTTACCATTGCGACTCCACTCTCCTTACGATAGGGGGAAATGACAACGCGCAAGCTTGATCATGATATCAAGTGGGTTCTCCAGCCACAACCTTTGTCTGATGTTCACAGAGTTGTAGCCACAACAGCAGTCAGATTACATCTCTTACTTTCCTGATTCATAAATGCAGATATATGATGCCCATATATTGTTATGACTTCAACAAACATTTTTACCATACATTTTGACACCACCTTACCTTTTATAACTAGATAATGTATATTCCATCACTTGCTTTTCATTCACTTATCCAGCAGGAATCCTCCCTTGGTCATACATTAATCAATACATATCCATATTACCTTATATATTTCATCACATCAAGGTAGATCGTTTCTAATATAAGCCCAAAGATCGGCATACTCATATGGGGCTGAACACCCATGGTTTGTTAAATAGTCGATCCCAAGGAAATGTGTCATAAGTATGCAAATTCCATCATCATCAGTAATTTGCGATTCCGGAAGAGCATTTTTGGGACAAATGGCAACAAGATGAAGATGAATACAGTGTTGCTACCAATATTTATCCTCAAGACAGACTTTCTCAGATCTCAAAATAAGTGACATTTTAAGGGAGGAAATACACAGCCTCTGCTTTTAATAAGTGCAGAATGATTGGACAAAGATAGATTTTCTTGAGGACGAGAGATGTCTCCTGAAAGAGGAGACATCATCATTAGAGGGGAGAGTTAGAAACCAGGAGAACGTTGGTTTTCTTGGAGCAGAAGGAGTTAGACTCTCTGCGCAAATGCATCGTTCCTCTTCAGAGCAATGCTGCTCCTTTTTGTTTTCTCATCTGCACCTCCTGGAATATTGTGAGTATTAGCACCCGCCTTCCTCGCTAACATTCACCCGACCTGCCCCCCATTTCCTGTTGCTTTTTATGATTTTCGCACCTAATCTCAATCTCCGTTGTTGAAACATCACGAGAAGGTGTTCGTATTCATTGCCATTTGTTTCGAACGCTGCAATGAGTTCATACATTAATTCTTAAAGATAATAGATCATTTATGTTATCTATTTGAATGTATACTATTTAGAAGAGGTGCCGCATTCCAGCAAGGAAAATAGTCCGTTCCCATTAATTGACTTTCTTTTTCCCTGCATGTGATTAGGGAACAAGAGACACGTGTCAAGGTTCCCGTTCATGGGAATAGGTCCGTTCTCTTGAGTTTGTCTTTTCGCCACAGATTATAAAGCTGTGTGTGTGTCAAGTTCCTATTTGAAGGAATAGGGTCCTCGTTCCCTCGTTATGGCTGATTGGTTTCTTCTCTCGCAGTACTTTTTCATTATATCATTCTATCGTATCGCAATAGAGGAATTGTTTCTACTATAACATAAATAGACTTCAGCTTTATAAATAGGAAGAAATGATTAGATCATGATTAATAATTTCATGACTTTACTACAACATTATTTTTTGCTGAATTTGAGCATGTTCAAAGGCGTGGTTGTCTTTGAATAAACACGCACTTTTATTGAAAATTTATGGAGCTTGAATTGTTAAAACAATTAAAGGGCATCAACATTTCATAAGCGGGGAAGGCAATTATAGATTTCAAAAGTATTAATATTTTCTTTTCTAGATGTGGACAAGGATATATTTAACCTGTATAAAACCAATCTCACAAAAGAAAAAAATGAATGCTTAGTTGGGAGGAAGAAAGACTATCGATTTTAGATTACCAAAGTTACTCTAATCATCACAGAGATTAAGTTCTCGACATCAAACTTCAGCACTTCAATCAGATTACAACCGAGAGTTGCAGCCCCGAAAACATAGAGGAGCTTGATTAAAGCATCCAGCAAGCCAAGTTAGAGAGCGAATAGTGCAAGTTAGCAAATCAACAGAAAGTACGTTGAGGAAATAATAGAGAGTGTTGGACTAATTTCATGGAAAAATTGAGAGCTAGTAGAAGATCTTGACGACGAACAAGTGCAGTAGGAGAACAACTACGGAAGGAACAACAACATTCTTTGGTGGAGGACATGTAGATCCCGAAGGAAGAAAAAGGATGAAAGGCCCCCCTCTCCTACCTTGGGATTTCCTATCGTTGTTGATCTCCCCAGGGGAAAAATCCTATGAAGAACATTCCATTGTCGGCTTTACCTAACTTTTCATGGTTATTTATCTCTGAAGATCCAAGATTAATTCCTTTTCAATTTGTTAGTGTCATAAAGAAGCAGTGATTACATTAATGCCTGTGTGTTGAAACTATTTCAGCATACATTAAAAAGGAAATGCTTTAAGATGACCAGTGTTTTGGGAGCCCAATCACAACATGAGTAACGTATGAACAAATTTTTGCTTAAATATCACATTCATTGTCATGATTGAGAGAAAGAAGGACGAACTATTCAATATGGCACAAAAGCTCTGACGAGAATTTGAGGACTACGTAGGAAAGGCTTAATATAATATACAGAGATCCGATCATCCGAATATAAAGGAAAATTCGCAAAACAATATTACTGAGGATTAAGGGATGATTGTTTAGAAATGTTAAAACATGTCAGCAAGGAGATATATTCAAAGAATCATATGATGAGATTTTGAACTCTTTGTAAAAAGGTGTTCAAGGGGAGCCGCAACGACCAGTAAGTAATAGTAGATCCCTCTATTCATATACGGTAAAACCAAAGCTTGTTGTGCATAACAAGAGCTCTAAACAGTAATTTACTTGAAGAATTTAAAAACTTGAGACAAAACAGTTCTTTTGCTTCACAAATTGACACTTTGTATGTTAAAAAGAAGCAGTCAAGCAGAAGCAACTCAGCTCATTTTCTGCCCGGCGGTGAGACAACATCTGATTTCAAAGGAGCCCATTGGACAAAATAATCTGACCTCTTCAGAGAAAGATCATGAAACACAACAATGTCCATCTCTAATATAATGCTACAAAGATTATAAACAATGGTTAGTCAAAGTGTTTCTTCATTTTTGTTAACCTGGGAAGACAATGGCAACCAAAAGGAAAGGTATGAATTGGGTGCATGCTATTTGAATCTGGAATAATTATTCGCCTTCATCAAACAACGTCCTCCCTTTAATCAAATTCAATACCCACCTTAATCAAATGAATTTCCCACCCATGCAACAATCAAACCCTCCCTTTGTTGATCCCAATGCACCTTGCCCCCATGTGCACCATCTCTTTAACCTCTTCAATCAAATCTGGAGGAAGCCAATGTCTTCGTATCCAAAACCAATTTCTCACTCCCAACAACCACTTCCTCTTCACCGAAATACCCGCCAAATAACCAAATGAATTCATGACTGGTAAGTAACCCACTCCTAACCCCAATAATAAAAGCCAAAAAGTCATTGATATTCCACTGCCTATTTCCCTACTATGGCCCAATGATATTCATTTATATCCAGAAAATAGTGTGAGTCTATTATTGACATGATAACCTCTTCTCGATTCTACAAAGAACCAGAAGCTATGAGTACAATCCACCTCAATGCTGTGTATTGAAATAACAACCACCATTCCCCTAGCGTTTAGTTTTAACTAGAAATTAAACGCTCTTAATCTTTAGGAATTGCAAAACTTGTATGTTAAAATCTCCACTTTTGCTGTGCACCGAAAGAGATGTACCTCAATTATGCTGCAACCATAAGGGATATTTGTGTTAAGAAACTGTAGGAAAACTAAAGATCCCTCACAAAGACATATTAAAGATTTATCTCAGTCAATGTCTCTGAAAACCCCTCCTGAAATATAGACTCCCCACATCCTACCTAGACACTAAATTGGTAAAAACAAATGATTCCTCAAGTTCTTGTAGATTTAGTGCCGCAATAAACATAATGACTCTGAAACTTCATAGTTGTTACAAATTAACACACCACAATCAGAGATACACCTACCATTCTAGAGTCATTTACCATTCAGCAATTGGGAACCAAAGGAATAAGTGAAGATCTACTTATCTCGCTGAATTGAATGCCCAAATTTCCTCGATTTTGTTGTATTAAAACTAAAAACGTTAAAAATATCCTTAATTCTGGGGAGGTTATGGCTGTCACAAATTATGCCTCTTATTAGCGGCACTGTCTAATGATACCTCAACAGCATGAAACCAAACACTTACTTTATCCTCATGCTACACCCATACTACAATGATCCATGTGATGATTATGATGATAATGCTATTCAGCCCATTCCAACTATTGGACAAGCTCTTAACTTAAAGCATACTACAAACATGAAATATCATTAGCTCTTATTTGTGAACCTTTCTCAGAATTTCCGTCAAAACACACAATCAATGACCTACCTTTAAAAACATCTAAAGAAAGAATGAATCCCACATCTATCTCATGATTAAATCACCATCTCACATTCAGCATAAATAAATCGAACTCCGAAAGACATTAAGAAACATAAATCTCGACCAATAAATTTTCTGCCGAAACACAAGAAGCATTTAGTTATTACATGAAAATAAGGAAGCATTTGGTAAAGGGCATTCACTATTGTATTAAATCTTCTCAACCATGTACTCACCGAATTCATATTGAAGAAGGATACCTCACCAATCATTGGCTCAACCCTGCAGACGAATGAACCCACTTGCGGAATTGTTAAAGAAGAACTTTAAATTGCTAATGCAAGATTTATATAACTCCCATATTCGACAAAGAATGGGTTTCCCCATTGTAACGTCCTTAAGAAATGTGAAATGGAGAGGTGTGTTGATTAGTAGCTCAAATGTTACTCAGTGATCTTCCAGCCTTCCTTACCTTCATTGACTTTGACAGTCTGGCCGGTGAAGAAACTTTTCTTTTCTAGATGGATTCGCAAGTAACCAAATTAGAATCAGACCAAGCACTGAGACAAGACCACTTTCACTAGCCCTTGGGTAAACTTTATTATAGAAGCCCTTCCATTTGGCTCTATGTAATGCACCGTCACAACTTTCTTTTCAGTACTATAGGAAATACTTTCCCAGCAGCTTCTAATGACTCCATGGAAATATTTATGGATGATTTTACTCCTTATGGTGTGTCTTTTGAAGATGCATTACAAAATCTTGAGAAGGTACTGCTTAAACGATGTATACAAGCTCACTCCTCTCCTGGCATCGAAATGTCATGATATATGAAGGAGTAGTGCTTAGACATTTTATTTCATCTCAAGGTATTCGTAGACCCATATAAAATATTGGTCATTCGTAATCTTCCTCGTTCCTAAAACACAAACTGGTATGTGATAAGTTTCGCATATGTTGGATATTACAAGATTTATTAAAGATTTTTCAAGATAGCTTCTCCATTATTTGTGTTTTTATGAAAAATGAATTTATGGGCATCAATCCTGCCGAGCTCTCGAAGAACTCACGCTAAGCACTGCCATCTATCAAGCCCGTCTGGTGGGGACCTACTGGGGCCCCTCCTTTTATATATCTTTCCGATGCTTCGTACATCACAATGAGTTGTTCAGACAAGAGGAGAATCATCTTTCTTATGCTATCTACTTTACCGGCATAACATGACCCCCGCTTACGTGTAATTGTCAGCTAATGAAAAGAGTTTTTAAAAGAATTTAAGCTATTAATAAATTTCACATTATATCATCACCTGTTATTCTACTTTTGTCCACACCGACTACTCTTACGGTTAAGTATTTAATGAAAAATTATTACAAATGCTAGAGTTACCAGATGGTTGGGTTACCACTAGAGCTTGATATCACAATTGTAGATCGTGTCCGGGGTATGAATAAAAATGTGGTATTACCTTCATGGTTGTAAAACTGACATTTAAGATCCAGATGATTATTTTCCCGATGATATTTATTTTAAAAAGCTTCTTCTTTCACTCTCCATGGTATGTGATATTGCCACCTATTTTGCTGTAGTATTGAATACTTATGTCTGCTACACAGAAAAGAGAAGAATTGTCTAACAAAGTGCTGTGCATATTTGATATGGGTGCCCTTTCTGGCTACTGTACTGGGATCAAGAACCAAGATGACAGAAGATGAAGTGTATGACATACTAAAAGCTTGTCACATTGGCCTCTTGTGGAGGGCATTTTAATGAGCAAACACAAAGACACAAAATGCGGAGGATGTGTTGCCTGTCCGTCATATACGGCAGTCAAGGCTTCAGGATGTTTTGCCAGAGAATGTGTCAACCCATCATAGAGATCAAATGCCAGCCAACCCTGTGAAGCCTTCGAACCATTTGAAAGATGGGCCTTGGATTGCCAGGATCCATTAATCCTCCATCCAATCTGGAAGAACCATATATTAGTCTCTGGTAACTATACCACTAAATCATGTGGAGGCCAAAGCCACTTATTAAAGCCAATGAAGAGGTTATCCTAGCTTTCATTTGGAGAAATCTTCACTAGATTTTAAATCCCTAGAGAGCTAGTTGGCGTATGGAGGACCTGTCCAGAATTTTGGTTTTGGGTTCATCTTTCGTAACATGATATTCACTATAATGACTACACCATACCACACCTCAAGCTAATGGCATGTGAAACTAAATAAAGTACAAAGCTCAGTCTAACTAAAATAAGAAGGGAAAATCGTGTTGAATTAGCCCTGCTCCCTCAAGCACTATATTTATGAATCACTTTATAAAACATCAGCAACGTTTTTCTCCTATGAATTGGTTTATGAAAAAAATGTTGTTTTTCCCGTAGAATTTAAATTAAAACTTAAGTGTCCGTTTATTTCAACTTATCAATCATGCACACTAGGTTAGAAAGCCTTCTTGAATTGATGAAAAGAGATTAGATCAACAAACAACCATGATTCAACAACAAAGAATGGTATATGACAAAATTATCAAAATGCTGCTGCCCAAAAAGGTATCCAGTCTTTGTATGATCTTTAACAAAATTTTCAGTAAGCTACGTACGCTGTCAACTATAGTTAGTTAGGATGTCGTTTTAAATGCAGTCAGTGAAGATTTCAATGTCTGATGATCTAAAACACCGCCAGTTTGTCATAGGCTTCGTTTAGCCCGCCTGCTTTCAAAGAGGATTCATCTGTTTTTCTGCATGACCGATACACATCATCTTTTCAGGGAGTCTTCTCACGCATTTAATTTTCAAGATCGTATTTCAGCATTAGATTAGATTTAAAACGATGTTCATCACAAGGTCAGCATGTTATAATGGAATTTTGCGCATTCCGGAAAAACTCGTCAAGGAGGATATATTCATCACAGAAGATCCCTCAAGCTTCAACCGCGTGCTTGTTCCCTCCATTTTAACCCATTTCCTCTACAATATCCCTTTATCTCATCTTCACATTTCTTCCTTTTTCCATTTTCCCACTTCTACCATTCCCGAAATATCATCCTTCGCCTATTATTTCCCATTCCTTATCGCTGAAATTATCCCTTTACAAATACTTCTAATTTGTCTTAAACCTATAAGTCATTATATCCTATTTTCCTCGATTTTTCCCTTGTCAAAACACTAGTTTCAACAAATATGTCATCTATTTTTTCCAGCTTCTAAAATCATCTGGGCCAAATAAATCAGTCATTTATCTTTCATCATTAAAAACATTACTTTTCCTTCGCTATACAAGCTTTTCGGGCCCACTTTTATTCTTCGCATCCCTAAAATATTATCTTAAACATTGAGCAGATCTCATATGCTCATGTTCATATCTGCAGAAATCTGCTATTCCTTCCATTAATATCAAGCCATTATGAAGTACCTCTATACTTCTAATTATAAAGAAAAGGTAAAAATATAAGGTATGTGGTTTTTATGTAATGCATGAATAATATTTTAAAGAGAGGATTCTGGTCATAATGATTATAATCTCCATATTTTAAACATCATTTCCACCATACGTAGGTGGGATTTCTAAAATCCATCCATTTGCTTCAAACCATCCAATCCTCCGTCATCTTCTGAAGAACGTCATTTCCAGCCATTGAGACTCCATATCCTCTCCGTTGAAAACAATTAGCTTGACCAAAGCCTCAGAGCTCTGCCTCCGCGTCCTGCATGTTATCAAAGCAGGTAGCCATGGGAGGTTCAAATTTCATCGATGAGCCTGTTCGATAACTCTTCTTCAATTTTTCCTGAGGTCACCAAATTTTTTGTGCTGTGATGGACAACACATTCTGTATACAGGGAGAAATTGATCCTCAAGCAGCCTTAGAGTTTGCGTAGAATTGTGGAGACTACTCATGGTTCAAAGTCCGAATTTCAAGCCCAGTTATAAAGATATAGCACAGAATTTTCTGCATTATAATATGTGTTTGTCGTCCACATAGGAACAAAGTCATTTTAAATGTGTAACAAGACTTTTCTTCCGTAGGAACTTAGATTGAACATAAAGGTCAGGGTATAAGTCTACATTCATTACCTCGCCCATGGCCAATAAATAGCTGAATTCATCAAACACTATTCACATGCGAAGGGCGTTACCACAAATTATCATCATCTTCGTCAATGAATCATTTGCGGCATGGTCGTATTAGTTGCCCTGCACATTCCGCTATTGTATAAAAAACATGTCATATTACCTAGGAATGTAAAATTCCCATTATTATCCCTACCCATCATTTCCTATGGGCTCACCCGTAGGGTTTTGCTCAAAGAAATCCCTCCTCCGAATAATCCATCAGCTATTCCTCAAATAAGTCGAAATTCCCAATAAGCGTAAGCCCCAAGAAACTTTCCAGAGTTCTTATGAAAGGCAAATGATGATATCCCCGACCCCCTGTGTTGATTCCATCTCTAACCACTTTGACCATACCCCTGAAACACAGCCTCCCGTACCTAGTAGAGTCTCACCTTCCCACTGCTCGTTATTCCCATACATATCTCTCAAACACCCCTATCTCCCTCATCAGCAAGGAAGAGACGAACCCTCACGTCTCTCGTCTGCAACACAAACAGTGCTCATCCTGCCTGCCACTCTTCCCGAAAGCCCCTCCCCAGCACCCTCCTAGGCAGTTGCTCACTCCTTCGCTTCCTACCTAGGAGAAGGAAAATAAACGACTGTTGAAACCGGCCGCCCCATTTCCCTCTCGGGACTCGTGTCTGTCCTCCGTTAAAACTTCTGGAACTTTCATCACCATTCCAAATTTCCCAACTATTACCCGCCTGCCCCGTGGCAATCGTCAATGGGTGAACCGTGTCCGGCAAAAATATGACATCGTTTATTGCTCAAATGAAGGATCAGAATAATAAGAATTAAGTCATTTACCCGTAAGTCGAAACACAAAAACCAATGCATTCTTAGAAAAGCAAAACCACACCAAGCATGATACGTTGTTGGGAACCAAATCGTAGTCGTAAACACAAGAACCAACAGCGCTAGATCGCCAGACAACTCCAACATAATCAACCAAAGACACAAAGGTTCACACACTACAGGATTTTATTGGAGGAAAAGTTCTGGTGTCGAACAGAGGCCATAAAATAATTAATCATGGCACGAGAAGCCTTTGATATATAATTGAATAACTTCTACATACACACAACATCAGCAAAGAAGGACCATGCAGAGAATACATGTGCCATGAGTGTGGTAACATTTACCAACAAAAAGTGATTACAAAGTGAACAAATTGTGTACTCATGCAGCATCTATGACTACCAAGAATAAGAGTGAACGCCTCACTGCCACACAAGAACCGTGAGGGGCCCCAAAAAGTCTCAATGGTGCAAAACTAAACTACGTATATCATGCCATGTTAGTCAAAATTTCACCACTCGTACAATGCTCCCAACTCAAAGACTTAAATGCCGGACACATGGCCCCCGCCATGGAAAACAAATTAGAACTGCAGAAGAATCGAGCAACAATATGCGTATCAAAGATAAAAGACAAAGTAAAGATAGAAAGCATTCCTTAATCACATGTATACAACTGGGATATTTGGAATGTACATTGTACAAATTTCAAGGATTCTAAATGTTGTGTCAAGGAATTAAAGGTAAATTTGGTTTACGTTTCATTAGTGCAAAAATTGTTGTGCCACTCCAGAACCCTCCTTAAATTATTCTTCTCTCTCGAACATCTTGTCATTTTCAATTGAAGGCTATTAAGGATGAGACCTCATGAATTTCTCACAACAGTAATGTCTGTCAAAACTTTTGTTGAGGCCCCCGAAAGTGACCCGGGCTCTGTCATGTAAATCTCTGTCTCACACAGTGCTATGCCCGAGAATAGAAAGGTCAACCCCCACTCCACTGTGTGATGTACAAATTAGGCATTTGTTTCATTCTTGCCAATCGATAACATGGCAACCTGCTCATTGCAGCAGGTTGCCACTAGTGTGAATCATCTCCTTGATTAGACCCAACTTCCAACCGCTCATGTTTAAAAGTGTATCACCGATTTTATGCCTTTGAAATGTTCTTACATACAATAAATCGTTAAAGCCCAACACTTCTAAGTTGCCCATGCCTAATCGAGTGAAATGAAAATGTCGTATCAAGGCCAATACCATGTCTATATTCATGAAGGAAAGACAAGAGGTATCACCTCAGAATTCATAATCTCACAAGCTGCACTATCCAGTGCACCAAATTAAGGTCAGATGCGATTACATATTGTGGAGAAAACCTGATTGGTTATCATTTTCTCATTTTCCAATCCCATGGATGCTGACCAAAAATACCAAAGTACACTACCAATTGGCTAACAGACGAGGTTGTAGCATGGCAACACTGCGTGCACCGAGGGACCCTGAGTTTCCTACGTGCCACCTTCTCCCGCCATCGTTTCGAGCACCAGTAAAGCTCACGCAGTCAAGATCGACTCCGACTCGTACTAGAGCCTTGAGGACATGCAACCCTTTCACCGGGGGGATGTTAGGACCTCGTAGTCACCATTTACCATACATTTTGACACCACCTTACCCTTTATAACTATATTTAAAAAGGGTTCCATCATCATTTTAATTCACTTTATCCAAATATAGTGAAATCCTCCTTTACTTACATTATATCCATTTACACAGCAATCTCATATTACCTTATATTTCATCATTAATCGAAGGTAGGATTGTTGCTAACATAAGCTCCAAAAGACCCAGATAATTTATGTGTCAGTCAACACCGGCCTGTCAAAACAGCCGACCACAGAGCAAGTCAGCCAGGTAGGCACGCAAATTCCGTCATCACCAGAATTGCCATTCTGGAAGAGTATTTTGGGACAATGGAAGTTAAGATGAAGAAGGAACATGAAGTGGTTGCCTGACATCCTTTAAGACACTTTCAAGTATCCGTTGTAAACAATATAAGCTGTGGAAAATAGAATAGCCCCGTTTAAGAAAGAAGAATATCTATAAAGAGGATTTGCTTTATGTAATCGTAATAGATTTCTCCTCTTTAAAAGAGTGAGACATCATCATTAGAGGGGAGAGTTAAAACTACAGAGAACGTTGTTTTTGAGCAAGGTAGCGAGTCAGACTCCGTTGTACGAATGGCCCTTTTTACGATAACAGTTGTCTCTTTAAGCGTCTAACGACCTCTTCCCCAGATCTCAGAAAGGAAAGGGCCCGCCTTCCTCACAAGATTCACCCGACTGTCCCAGTTTGTTAAGTTTTTATGATGTTCGCACCTGTCTCATCCTCGTTGTCAAATACCATGGTACAGTTCGTGATTCATTAAGCATTTTGTTTCTAACGCCGCATGAG
Source organism: Pinus albicaulis (assembly GCA_034641835.2). Classification (NCBI taxonomy): domain Eukaryota; kingdom Viridiplantae; phylum Streptophyta; class Pinopsida; order Pinales; family Pinaceae; genus Pinus; species Pinus albicaulis. Next base: position 215,208 of record JAXQQM020087114.1, read on the forward strand.
TTTCGTACATTCATTCTTAAATAAGTTAAGAGATCTATTTATGTTATCTCATTAATATAGGTTTGGTGTCAGCAGAAGCAAGTGCCAGTGTTAATCCTGCAAAAGAATAGGGTCCCTGCTTCATTAATTGACTTTTCTTTCCCCGAGTGTGACATAGGGAAATGTGAGCACAAAACAAGGTTCCCTCGTTCTCATGGAAGCAGTCATGTTCTTTGAGTTGCTCTTTCTACAAGTGATTAGTGTTAGGCAGTTATGTGCCGAAGTTCTAGCCTAACAAAGAGGGCCCTGTCTTCCTGTTGGCGTGTTGATTGGCTCTTTCCCGCAGTAATTTCTTCATTAGGATTCCAATGTACTCCATTAGAGGAATTGTTTCTACTATAATAGTAAATAGACTTCTACTTTGTTAAAACAGTAGTAAAATGATTAGATTTAAAAGATTAATAATTGTGTGATCTTCATTACAACATTATTTTTACTTTTGGAATTGAGCATATCCAAAAGTGTATTGTTCTTGGAATAAAAACAGCATCTTCTTCAAGTTGACAATTTATGGAGTGAATTATAAAACACTAAAGCAACAAAAAAGGTTTCTGCCTGGTGACAACTTTAACCACTGCCTTGGTCGGGGTGGACAAATCTAAACCGTCCATGGTAGTAGACTCCTCTTTCAGTAGGAATGAAGGCCCCCTTTCATATATGAGGAACACTTCTCTAGCAGCCTTCTGGGCCCAGCGCCCTAGCCTCTGGGGCGTCTTGTTGAGCTCCACCAAATGCTTCAAGCATTCCGCAGTTGTTGGTAATCCTAAACCATCACGTGGCATTCCTCTTTAGGTCGAAGGCCCCCCTTTTACAGTGATTGTCCTCTAGTAGCTCTCTGCCTTGCCAGCTTTGAAGAGTTTCGGAATCGCAATGCTTCCGGCTCACATTTGTGGTCATCCTAGAACCAATTTTTTCTCCAAAATATTTCGCAGAGTTGACTAACCCAAGTGTCGCCAAGATGGTTTGCCTTAGTAAGAGATTGTATTTTCACAACTCTTTTTTATTCACACATACCTGCTCGGGATTAAGGGGATGTTGAATACCCCATCCCACACAGTAGGTGGAATAGGAAAAAGTCACGGAGTCCACACCTAATATGAAACCAAGAGTCACACCATTGTACTATAAATTTACATCTTTGTATCATGGAAAAATAATAAAGACATGCTTATCCTTCATTGTGTGTCGAGTCTCAGGTAGTGATTTCTCCCATATACCATGTATGTGTCTTAACATGGTGTTTAATGAAATACTTAAATATTGTCTGGAGGATGGCATGTCACCGCCCACTTTGTATCATTACATCATAATAAATAGATTAAAGTTCGTTATAGGTTACCACAATTTTTTATAATTCGTAATCCTACCTATATGTTCACCAAAGTAGACAGCATTTCATCAAAAAATACCTTATGTAGTGAAAAAAGGTCTCAAAAAACCCTGATAAAATATGTAAACAAGAAAAATCAATACCACTTATAAATTATAGACCTACTCAATGTATATCGTCACTCACCAATCCACTAGGACACCCCTTCAACAAGAATACCGAATCACGCTTTCAACCAATGGTCCTTTCAAAAAAATCTCATTCATGACACAATCGAAGAAAGATCTTCAATGACAATGCAAACCATTAATGAACAACTTGGAAAATAAATGTCCTCTAGACCAATTAATGACCTCAGAGACTCAGATGAAAATCTAAATATAAGCAAGGCTAACTCCGCTAAAAACTTCAAAATGAATGTAATTCTACCATAGCAAGAACATTCCCTAAATCCTCAATCAAACAACTAAACCAATGAGGAGTAATAAATATCCACTGAGCAAAGGTCTGAAGAATACCACAGAAACAACCAAATAGTATCCAAATATTCACAAAAGAAGTACCCCATCAAGTAGTAGCTAAGATCCTAAATCCCTGAACTCCACCAATCCCAAACCAGAGAAGGAGAAGGAATATCCGATGAGAAAGGGTTCAAAACAAAGACCACATAAACAACCAAATGGTCAAGCCAAATAGACCACAGAGTAAACCAATAGCTGATGGAAACAAATTGTTATTAGTGTACCTTGAAACAAAAAATAGTAGAGATACTCTAGATCTTCCTAATCAACATAAAAACTAAATCTAGCCCTGATAACTATGCTTAGACATATTACACCCAACAACATCGAAACTCATCAAAATGAAGGTTACATTTAATCCATCTACCTTGACAACCTCACCAAAATTACCCCAGAATTTTGTGACTAATGTATTTCCTAAGAACCAACTTTTTCATTCTGTTTTCTCAAAATTTGTGAAGATGTTTTCAAGGGCCTATTGTCTGCTGCCTGATATTCAGAATTTTCCTCCACCATCCTTGTAGAAGGTTGTGTATGTGATTTTCAGCTACTCTTTGAAGTTTTAATCAAAAATATCATCAAACTACTGGAATCACTAGTTAAAATAAAAATCAAACACAGTAAGGCACACACAGCTCACTGTCTACCAAGATGTGATCGAGGTTTTCATCCGAATCACTTATGGTGAAGCCTAACCAAAGAAGAAATTAAGTTCATTCAGGTACTCTGCTTACTTAAAATTTGTTCGATAATCGTACAATGCTTGTTTGAGCTGCACACATGAGAATCCTAATGAAATGTCTTAAGAAATTGTTTTCTATGTACACCTCCTCCTCAATAACCCCATTGATAAATGTTGTTTTTACATCCATCACGACCTTCCACCCCATCTACGTAGCTGCAGTGTACACTGATTCCAATGGATGATGTCTTCTTAAAAGGAGAAATGTTGTCTCCCCAGCTTCATTATCCTCAACCCCGAGAGTACCCCTTTGGCCACAACAGTGGCCTCCATAATTTCCCTCTGTTTTCATCTCTGCTACACGTTTCCACCTTGAATATCCATCTCAAACCCACTCTTGATTTATAAGTAGATGTTGTGTTCACTTCCAAACGTTGTTCTTACAATGGATTGTATTCTCCACCATTGCATCAACTCATATATTTTTCCCATTTCTTCCTCCTGTAGCCATTGTCAGGCCCCAGTAAGTCACCAGCGTACTCATGGTGCCGCCATGTTCCCCTCCCAAGACCTCGCTGTTCGCACAAATCTAGTATGAGCTCCCCACATCTCTCCCTAAAGATCCCCATGTTATCAGCTTCCCAGTTCTTTTTCTCTACCTTCTGGATGGTTTTTCTTGAGTCAATGCCCCATTTTCTCCTCAATATTTTCAAGCTGCTCCACAACTTCATGAGGCTTCCTTGCATTGTAAAGTCTTCTTGTGTACTGAAATGATCCCTATCAAGAGAGCTAATTCTCACATCGTGTTCTCCTCAAACTTTACATCCCTTCACACAACTACTATGAGGGATGGAAAGTACACACGATAGTTTAAGTCAAATCCATAAACACAACATATTTCTTTTTTTTTCAGTTCTCCAACCAAGTGTAAGCACCAATGCTTGGGAGTGTGACATATAGAATGGATTGATCGGTATTGAATAACTAAGGGAATAAGGTGCCATGGAGGAAGCATGGTCAAAGAGGGGAAAATAGATTTAATTAGAAATGAAATAATTAAGAAGTGGTGGATGAATAGAATGAAGCTTGGATTCTCATCACAACTGCTGGTAATGAAAATGTGTATTAGTGAGGATGGAAACATAAAGGCACAAAAGAGCTCCAAAAGTTGCTTCAAGTAAGGCTTCAAGAGAATACCAAAAAAATAAATTCAAATAAGGATTTAATAATTGAAGATATTGGAGAGAAGAATAGGTAAGAGAATATGTTCCGTGAAATTTGGAAGAGAAAAAAGACAGTGACGGCACAATAGTATACTGTTCATGAGGTGGATCATGATTGTCTAAAAGTAAGCCTTGGTTTGTAAGGTATTGATTATCCTATGGAGAGAGATATCATCACATAGAAAGAAGAGGAATAAACACTTAATAATGTGTTCTAATTGTTTGAGCTAGAGGAATGTCAAGTAGTATACATGAGATATCCTAAGAAAAGTGGACCCAGTCCAAACCAACCACCGTATGAATTTTAAAAGCCTAGAGGTAATCCCAAATTTTTATTCTACTTTTGACTTGAAAGCACCTTTTCTTAGTAGTTTGGGATATAGTAGTAGTGAAAACAAAATGAAGGTGGGAATAAAAGTAGAAGTGGCATATGTTATGTTTGAATTTTAGTTCAAGTGGGGGAGAAGGCCTAATTATTCAAACATTTCCATAAGGTTTTATCTTGGTGAACAACCCAACCAACGATATGGTTATAGTAGTTCTAAGAACTTTACGAAGGGTGATGGTGATGAAAAACCACATTCTTATGTGGATTCATTTGGAGGGTGAAAAGGATTGTAGTGCTAGTTTCTAAGTTGATAAAGTTCCTAACCACACTGCGGGGGAATCTTCTCTAATGGTGCATGAAGTTCATATAGATTTATCCCTAGGGTGCAGCTAAGGCCTTAGAAAAATTAAAGGCGATATTTATATCTAATTTATAGAGGCTAAACATTGAACAAAAAAAATAACTAAGCTGAAGGAGATTAAACAAATGGTTGGATAAAGTTCTCACGAGTATGATGAAAAATTACAAAACTTGATAAAAAAACTCTCCTATACTCTCCATGAAACTCAATACAAAGAATGATCCATTCAAAGTTTTTTGCTCTTTAATAGTGTACCATTAATGCAATAGTCATGGGTGACATAGAGGGATGCCTTATCTTAGGCCATGAGGATAGAATCTTCTAGGGTGAACATCTTTTTACTAAAAAAATTCATGCTTGGTAGGATCTAAGAGAGAATTATGTAATGAGTTCCTTCTAGGTAAAGGACATTGGTATTAATATTGTTAAGGGGGTGGCCTACAAGTATACTTTGGTAGTAATTGATGCAAGATTGTAATTTCAACAATTTATTTCAAAATTTGTATTTTTCCTCGAGAAGGTCTTAGAGATTTATAGAAGAGGAAGTTGGTTTCCTTGTTGCCCTATAATTTTGTATAATTTCTAATAGGATAGGAAAGTTTAGTAATTTTAGGCATAAGTTAAGATGTTGTTTGATTTTTAACACCTCCTAGTAATTAGGAAAGTTGAGTCTTATGATTAGGATTACTTGTGGCATCCTATGTATTTTTCAAACTCCAATACGTGAAGGCAAATACCTGCAGGATATTTGGGGGAAATGTGATTGTCCATAAAATTTAGATCGAATTTTGGGACCTTGAAGCTCTTTTCCTTTGACCCTACTACTTCTTAGAGGTTTTATTTGGAGCAATTAGCATGAAAAAACACAATATGCCCAAGAATATTAGTGTTGGAGCACCTATGGTTTGGGAGAAAGGATAAGGGGTTCTAGGAGTTAAGGGGTTTAAGTGTTTAGGAGAAAGCGGTTAAGGGTACAGGGTAAAGGGTTATGGATTATGGGGTTTAGACGTTAGGGGTCGAGGTATAGGGGGTTTAAGGGTTAACAGTTAATGTGTTAGTGGTTAAGGGATTTACGGTTAACGATTAACCATCAAGGGCATACATGTTAGGGGATTTAGGGGTTAATTGCCTAAGGGTTATAATATTTAGGTCTCAGCAGGTTAATGGGTTAGGGGTTAATGATTTTAGGGGCTAGGGGTTATGGGTTAAGGGTAAATGTTTAAGAGGATATTGGATCAGGGTTTATGGGGTTCAAGGATTATAAGTTAGGGGTTAGGGGTTAAGGGGTTAGAGGCTTTGGGTTTAAGGGATCAAGGGGTTAATTTGTTATGAGTTATGACTGTAGGGGTTAAGGGATTGTGGCTTTTAGTTTAAAGGGATATGGACTTTAGTGGTTATGGGTTAAGTGCGTATGGGTTGTGATAATGTGGCCCCTAATCCCCTTGTCACAACTATTGGGGGTTCACCTATCAATTTATCTCATTGCCTTACCTATAGTGTGTATTGGAGCTATTAGATGTCATTTCATTAGGCTACAATGATAGGTGAGAGCTATACATAACTCACTAAAGGTGTATCAAGAGGCTATTATTCTATTGACTATAGAATTTTACTCTTTTTATTTGTAACTTAAAGTGAAATGGAAAAGATGTGGAGACAATCTCCATTATTCTTATTTCACCGGGCCATGTAAAATAAATGAAGAAAATAGTCTCAACCCCTTGGAGAAGGAAAGTTGAGAACAATAATTAGCATGAACAAACAAAGAATCCAATGAGTTAATCTTAGAGGGGTCTGCCTTTGTAAACAAGCATCCATAATCTTGTTAGAGTTCGTATGATTATTTACTAGAAGTTGAGTAGTCCTCACATCACCAACCACATCCAATAGAAAGGTACCAACCCCTATAATAAAAATGATGTCTCTAAATAAGGAGTAGTTAATACCACTAATATCATCTTATGAATGTATTACAATATGATTTAGAAAGTACGTTTGCATACACGTGTGAAAGAAACAATCCATTTGGTTAGCAAAAAGAAGTCTTTTTGAAGACATCAAGAAACCCCCTTGAAGGAAACAAGAAGGGTTTGAAACCATGGAAAAAAAGGCTTCATATATTGTCTACCAAATGCCAAACCGAGTGAACAAACACATGCACGTATATCATGTTGCTAAGAATGAAGTGTTTGGATTAGAGTTAAAGTTGTTATTTTAGTTTGTTGTCTTTTTGTTGTCTTTTAGAGTACGAATCTTTCTGGTCTACTTTACTAAGGCAGTTTGGCTTCAAATATTCAAGGAATATGTGAGCTAATATAAGACCATATTGTAATCTTTGAAATAACATGATGAACTACTTAACACAATTTATGGTGTTAGATTGATTGAGATGTTTATTTTTGGATGAATGGATTTACATCTATTTAGCCAATAGACAAAACTCATTAAGCATTGTTGCAAGTATGTTATTGACATGTTGAAGTGTCATGGAGACTTATAGGTATAAGATTTAGACTTGTATGTTGTCACCTATCTGGGTGTGATGATACCTTGTGGAGGTAGAAAAAATTTCGATTTTTTTTAACTCTTGGAAATATTCTATACACTCTTGAGAGAATTTCGACCTTTTAAATAAAATTATAAACACATGTACATTCATGCAATAATTACTAATTTATTTGGGGGTGAATCAACAAATTGTAGCATGTTGGCTTCTTGAATATGTTAGTAAGTTAGGGTTTGATAAATGTGTAACCTTTAGTGGGATTTATTGCAGTTGTATGTGTTTTAGAGAAGCCAATTTGGAGTGGTGGTTATGTTTCCTTTATTGAATTTGATTTCTTTGGTTCTTCTTCTTGTGCATGCCCACTGTGGTATCTTCTCCTTTGCAAATATTTTCTTATTTTTTACAGAAAAATTTATTGTTGCATCCTTGAAAAAGTTGCACAATTGTCCTGATTTATCTTTGCAATACCTTGAGTTGTCTCTCTTCTTTCAATTGGGCTAGAATTTTCCACCTCAAGACGGTTGTTACTTGTTGCCTAACTAAATTGTTACAACATTTTTTCTTGTTTTATTTATTTATTTTTTCTTCAAGGATGTGTTTCCTTTAAACTCTAGAAGAAGCATTGCAAGTGGCCTGATTATAGTAGTCATCAAAAGATGTCTGTGATCATGGGAAACACAACCCTCGGAGGGTGAAATTTGGGTATGTTATACCTATGGAAAACTTTGGCTAACATCCAATTAGATATGTTATATGTAGTTCACAATTAGGAGATCGCAAACCATACTGTTGCACATAAAAATTCACTACTCCTCAAATATCAAGGTAAGTGCAAGAGTATTTAGTGAATATTGTTTAGTCACATGATACAACTATCCCACAACTCTACAGTAGAGAGACCAACATGGAACAACAAACTTAAAATCGATCGATGCACTCACTTTCATGGGAAATTCATGAACATTTTGATTTTCTTATATAATGCACTTTTACCCACATTTGGAGATCACACGAAAATGGTATTCATAATAAAGTTTTATGGGTGAAGCAATTCATTTTTCCTGCAAGATCAAGTTACGTAGCTATAATGTCTCGTGTTTTTTCGTACATCCGACCAAAAACATATCTTGCAGGAATTTTGAAGGAAATCCCACTCAAATTATCAGAGAATCTCCAGGTGATCTCATTAAAAAAGTATATTTCTCCTTATATGTTGATTATTCTTTCTCTTCACTGTGTTTTATAGATAAATTCATTTCAATTCATTCATATCAGATATACTCTGGGTGCTGGTTCCAATTTAAAGGTCGACTTCTCAACATTTTTGTTGTTCTTTATTTGGAAAGTGCTTGTGGTTTGAAGAGGTTGCAATAGATGGTAATCTCAAATAGTTGTTGATCGGGCTAATGCAAGTTTTATAGGTAGAATGTGCGGCTTAAATCCCCAAATTCTCAAATTTTGCTACGCATTCATGAGCTAGAATGATCATCCTTCACCCACATTTATCATGAGCACAATCAACTAGAAGATAAGCTCTCCAAGGAGGCATTCAAGTATCCAGCTGATGAATTATCAACAAGATGAAGGTTTTGGCACGCCCAAAAAAATGGAACTCACAAAATTTAAGCTAAAAACAACCCCTACTCCTGAAGCTGACAACTTGTTTCCCTCAAGGACCACTGCCTTTTCCTTCATCAGGAAATACTTCCTCAAAAACTCACTCAACTGCATCATTTCTATACCCCCAATAATCTATTTATGTTATTGTGCCCATAACATTTTTCAAATAATCTGATGTTTCATATCGGTGAATGTCAACTTGGGGAACTTGTAGCTGTTTTGCTTGGACCCTACTAGTTCTTAGAGGTTTTATTTAGAGTGGTTAGCAGGAAAAAGCATAATATGCCCAAGAA
>JAXQQM020058574.1:0-42679 GCA_034641835.2 Pinus albicaulis
TCTTCAGTGTTAGAAAATTAAATATTACAGAGCAATGCAACACATAAAATATATGGAAAATAAAAGCACACAAAACACATAAAACTAGAGAGACACAGATATACGTGGTTCACCCAGTTTGGGCTACGTCCACCCTGAACAGCCAATCCTTCCTTTCTATTATCCAGCAAAAATGAAGAGACAAAACCTACAGCAGATCCGTTGTAATATCCTCTGTTCTCTCTCACAGTCTCCCTCTTTGTTTCTCGCTCCGAGAATACACATACAATACACAGTCGCAATACAATGCCCTCATAAAATCGATGGGTTGCCTTCTAGGGCAAAAAACCCTAATCTAAACATAACTTCTACTGTCAGATCATTTGCCTAATGAACGGACCAGATTGACTAGAAATTACTATACTTTTGCAAGGCAATTTTACATCTATTTTTAGCTTCGAGGGGGCGGCAACGATTAATTACGGGCAGCGTTGCCGCCCCTTTTAAGGTACAGGGGTCCAATGTTGTGATACAAAGTAAACAAGATAATTAGGCTCCACACCCAACAATCTCCCACTTGGAGACTAATTGTAGCAACTCCACCGTTGCTTCATTTGCTGGACAATGAATCCTCTTTGGACCTGGTTGTTCTCATCTTCATCGTCATCTTTGAATACCAATTGAAACTGAGCATGTTCCCAGTTTCTCCCTGGTTACAACTTTTGTTAGCATATCTGCAGGATTCTGGCTAGTGTGTATCTTTTCCAGCTTCAACTCTCCATCTTCCAATACTGACCATATGAAATGGTACTTGAGATGTATGTGTTTAGTCCTGGAATGAAATGTTGAGTTCTTTGCAAGATGAATATCACTTTGGCTATCACTGTATAGTGTGCCCATGTCATGCTTCTTACCCAATTCATCCATAAACCTTTGTAACCAAATCATTTATTTACTAGCCTCTGTAGCAGCAACATACTCGGCTTCTGTTGTTGAAAGTGCAACAACACTTTGGATTTTTGAAACCCAAATGACAGCTGTTCCACCTACAGTAAATACATATCCTGTTGTGCTCCTCCTGTTATCTCTGTCACCTTCCATATCTGCATCAACAGATCCCTGTAGAGCAATGTTTGAACCACCAAAGCATCATGATTGATTTGTGGTACCTCTCAAATATCTGAGAATCCATTTTACTGCCATCCAATGTTCTTCTCCTGGATTATTCATGTACCTGCTTACAACTCCCACTGCATGTGCAATATCAGGCCTTGTGCAGACCATTGCATACATTAAACTTCCAACTGCTGATGCATATGGAACTTTAGACATATTATCCATGTCTTCTTGGGTCTTTGGGCACATCTCCTTACTAAGTTTGAAATGGCTAGCAAAAGGTGTACTAACTGGTTTTGCATTCTGCATATTAAATCTTTTCAACACCTTCTCTATGTACTCATTTTGAGACAGTGTTAATTTGCGATTTTTTCTGTCTCTAGTTATCCTCATACCAAGGATTTGTTTTGCAGCTCCCAAATCCTTCATTGCAAATGAATTTGCCAATTTTCTTTTGAGCACATTTATTTCCTGCATGTTAGACCCTGCAACAAGCATGTCATCTACATACAATAACAATATAATATAGCTGCCATCATTTTTCCTTTTTAGATAAACACAATGATCAAAGTGACATCTAGTATAACCTTGTTCAGACATGAACTTGTTAAATTTTAGATACCACTGCCTTGGAGCCTGTTTTAAACCATACAAGCTCTTCTTTAACCTGCACACCAATTTTTCTTTCCCTTTTACCTAATATCCTTCTGGTTGCTGCATGTATATCTCTTCCTCCAAATATCCATGGAGAAATGTTGTTTTTACATCTAACTGTTCAAGATGTAAATATTCCGCTGCTACAAGACTTAAGATAGTTCTGATTGAATTCATCTTAACAACAGGAGAAAATATTTCATCAAAATAAATACCTTTCTTTTGTGCAAACCCCTTCACCACAAGTCTAGCTTTGTACCTCTGTTTTCCTCCATCTTCTTCCTTCAGCCTGTAAACCCATTTATTCTGCAATATAGTTTTACCTGCAGGCAACCTGACTAAGTCCCAAGTCTGGTTATGCATTAAGGAGTCCATCTCTTCTTCCATGGCTAGCTCCCACTTCTTCTTGCTTTCAACCTGCATTGCTTCTTCATAACATTCAGGTTCACCAGAATCAGTCAGCAATAAATAATATAATGAAGGAGAGTATCGTTCAGGGGGTCTACTTATCCTGGTAGATCTTATAACACCACTTTCAGGTGTTTGAGGTGCCTGTTGCTGTTGTGGTGGTTGCTGCTGCTATGGTTGTTGATTATTATTATTTTCGGGCACCTTTACTTTTTTAGTTATCTCATCAAGAACCATGTATTCCTTTCTTTCTTTTTCATGTTTCTTTTCCCGCAGCTGATTCTTATACAAGACCTTTTCATTGAATATTACGTCTCTGCTCCTAATGATTTTGTGATTTTCATAATCATATAAGCGATAACCAAAATCATTAGCACCATATCCAATAAAGGTACATTTCTTTGATTTTTCCTCAAGATTTTTTCTATTTTCTTTATTAATATGGACAAAGGCCTCACAACCAAAAGGCTTTAAAAAATATTAGTTTACCTTTTTACCTGTCCATGCTTCCTCTGGAATACCACCATCCAAGGAACTTGAAGGCCCTCTGTTTATTAGATAAACAACGGTATCTACAGCATCTACCCAAAATTGTAAAGGCAATCCTGCATGCAATCTCATGCACCTTGCACGCTCCATGATTGTTCTGTTCATCCTTTCTGACACACCATTTTCTTGTGGTGTTCTTGGAACTGTCTTCTCTCTGCGAATTCCATGCTCTGAACAGTACCTATCAAAATCTTTGCTGCAATATTCACCTCCATTGTCTGATCTGAGACGCTTCAACTTCTTTCTTGTCTCAATCTCAACCAAAGCTTTCCATTTCTTGAAAGTATCAAATACATCAGATTTATTCTAAATATAATAAATCCATGTTTTTCTAGTTGCATCATCAATAAAAGTAACATAATAACGAGAGCCACCGAGAGATGATACCTGAGTAGGTCCCCATACATCTGTATGCACAAGCTCCAATTTTTCGCTCTTCTTTTCTTTCCCAACTCTGAGAAATCTGACTCTCTTTTGTTTTCCATAAATGCAATTCTCACAGAAATCCAAATCAACATTCTTCAAACCTGGCAACAAATTTCTTGAGTGAAGAATATTCATTCCCTTCTCACTCATGTGTTCGAGCCTATGATGCCATAATGCTGCATCTGCTCCTTTGGAAGTTAAAGCATTAACAGAGTTAGAAATACCATTGCATAAATACAATGTACCAACCTTTTCACCTTTTTCTATTACCAGCGCTCCTTTGGTGACCTTCCAAGTTTTATCTGCGAAAGTTGTCACACAACCTTCACCGCCTAACTGCCCTGTTGAAATCAGATTTTTCTTCAGATCTGGAACATGCCTTACCTCCTTTAGTAGCCATTGGTTTCCATTCTGTTGTTTTACAATAACTTTACCCATTCCAACAATTTTACAGGGTTTATCATCACCCAAATGAACTTGTCCAAAATCTCCTTGAACATAGTCATGAAAATATTTCTTATCAGGTGTGGCATGGAATGAAGCCCCTGAATCTACAACCCAAGAATCAATACCATTTTTGAAAGAAAGAATCAAAGCATCTTGTAACACATCACCTGTCACATTTGAATCATGATTTTTTTCTTGCTGTGTATCTCCTTCTTTCCCCTTCTGAGATCTACAGTAGTTCTTTAGGTTTCCTTTCTTTATGCAATTCCAACACACTATCCCCGATTTGGACTTGGATCTGCCTTTCCTTGATTTATTGCGATATCCCAAGATCTTTCCTCTTTCCATTCTTCTTCCCCTAGACTCTGCACTCAAAGCATTACCCGATGTCTCACCAGAGCTTTTCCGTCGCATTTCCTCGCTAAGGATAGCACCAACAACATCTTCAAACTTTAATGTACTAGATCCAGAGACAGAGTTACTAATGGCCATTACTAAATCATTCCAACTCTCTGGAAATGAGCACAAGAATAACAGAGTTCTAAATTAATCATCAAAGTTTACCCCTACAGAACTTAATTGACTAGTAACTGTATTAAATTCATTTAAATGGTCTGCAACAGATCCACCTTCCGACATCTTCATATTAAATAGTCGTTTCATAAGAAATACCTTGTTTGAGGCCAAGGGTTTTTCATATAGTTTCGCAAATGTCTGCATCAAACCCTCTATTGTTGTTTCCTTCGAAATATTGAAGGCGACTGACGCGGCAATGCACAACCATACTGTTCTGAGTGCCTTTCTATCGAGAATGTTGCATTCCATGTCTGTCATGGCCGCCGGCTTCTTTGTTTTTTCGCTCAATGGTAGGTATAGATCTTTCTATGGGCCGCATAATCTTCCATCTCAGATTCTTCCACAAATGTGGGAAGTTTTGTCAAGTAACTTTCTCTGATCCTAAACTTACCATCGTCTCGGCCATTGCTCCCGACTCGAACCAGAACCCTTCTTTCCCGCGAGTTTATCACAAATTATATATACCTTCGGCCTGGCACTACTTGTTAGAAAATTAAATATTACGTATAAATGCAACACATAAAATATGCGAAAAACACAAGCACACAAAACACATAAAACCAGAGAGACATAGACATACGTCGTAAACCCAGTTTGGGCTACGTCCACCCCAAACAGCCAATCCTTCCTTTCTATTATCCATCAAAATGAAGAGACACAACCTACAGCAGATTCGTTGTAATATCCTCTATTCTCTCTCATAGTCTCCCTATATGTTTCTCGCTCTAAGAATACACATACCATACACAACTGCAATACACTACCCTCATACAAAGCGAGGGGTTACCTTCTAGGGCAAAAAACCCTAAACTAAACATAACTTCTACCGTCAGATCATCCACCTAATGGATGACCCAGATTGACTAGAAATTAATATACTTTTACAAGGCAATTTTACATCTGTTTGTAGCTTCGAGGGGGCGTCAACGATTAATTACGGGTGGCGTTGCCGCCCCTTTTAAGGTACAGGGGTCCAATGTTGTGATACAAAGTAAACAAGATAATCAGGCTCCACACCCAACATTCAGAATGCTCTTTATGGCTGCCATCCCCTTGCTTATATTCTTTGTGAGCCTTCACCCCCTTGGCCCGATTGAATAATGATGCTACTCTCATGGAGACTTCCTCCCATTATGACTGTGATTTCTTCCACTCTCTCCACTACCTCCATGATTGCGCTGTTGATTTGGTCAAATTGACCCCATCCACATGCATTGACCCACATTCACACCAACGAGTGATTTATTCATCTTGATCCTATCTAGATGCACTGATCCACATTCACATTAGAAGTGGTTTTATTCCCACTAAAGAGAATTATGGGTCCCTCTACCCTATTATTCATCTATCTTATTGACAAAAACAAAATTTAATATTCTAAATAGCTAAACACTAATTGGACTATTACAGTCCTCCCCTCCCAAATGCTCCTTGTCCTCAAGACCTCAGGAATATGGATGCTACAAAATATCTTCCTTCCTTAGCATCCTCATCTCAGATCCTCCATCGAACCAAACATTATTTAATCACCTTATTCCTTAGTTTCCTCTCTTGAGTATCCAAGATAGCTTCCAGTTGTAAAACCAGATGCCCCTCATCATCAATAGGGGGGAGATCCATAGTGGAAGCTACATGTTTTCCAATGTCCTTCTTGGGGCATGAGTCTTGAAAATGTTGTGGATCTTACTCCTAATGGGGAGGTCCAACTCATATTCTACTTCCCCAAAATGATGGATCACCTTGTATGGCCCATATAAACTATGCTTAAGCTTCTCAGCCCCCTTCTCCTTCATCGTATATTGCTTTTAAGGCTGAAGACAAAGATACACTAAATCATCCACCTCAAACTATGTCTCCACCCAACCATGATCTGCATACAACTTCTGCTGATTTTGGGTTGTAGCAATGTTGTCCTTAAGAGCACGGAGTATATCTTGAATTTCTTGGATCCACTCTTTGGCTCTAGGAGCCTAGCTTGCTCCAAACATCACATCAACAAATGATAAAGCATCATAACCATATAGAGCCCAAAATGGAGACATATCGATCGACATATGAAATGTCGTATTGTAGAAATATTCTCCCAAGTGGAGCCAGTGCATCCATGATCTCCACTGCCCCAAAACATAGTTTCACAAGTAGCCTTCCAACCACTTGTTTATTATGTCTGTCTACCCATCTGTGTGGGGGTGATGGGTGTTCGATGTCAACTTCTTGTTAGAGTCAGTATCTTCATCCCTCCGTTAGAGATCAAATTTCCCTTGTTGCATTTCATTTTAGGTGTCTCATTTAGTTCAGTCAGCTACATTCCATTAGGAGCATGGGACATTTGATGGAAGGGTCTTTTCTCTCATATCCCTCATGTCATGTACCTGCTGGTCCGTGTTTGTTCATCGAAATTATTCACAGTCATTTACAGTCATGTTTGGTCTCTTGGTCAACAAAGAGTCATTTTAGGGTTTTAGTCTCATTAAGTCTAGGGTTTCGTTAATTTAGTCTTCAGGCATAGCCCTGGTCACCTTTGCCAAGATCCCATTCCAGCTATCCCTGCAAAGAACAGACAAGAGATTCATCATCAGTCCAAAAATCATAAAGGAAACAAAAACAGAGTTCATTTGAAAAGTGTCAAAGTTCAAACATTACAAAGTGGGGTTTTCCAAATTAAAAATCAAAGTCTTTGGCATAAAATACATTTTTGTGTTTCAACAACTCATTTACATGCCAAGAGATAACATTGAGCCGAGTTAAGTCATGGAAGAGAAAAACAAGGTTTGAAGGCTGAAGTTGTGGGTGAGTTCACTGTCGCGGTGCACTGGGTGGAGGTCGCGGCGCATAGGGAAAACGCAGAGCATAGGACCGTTTTTCACAGTGTATTTCTGAACAGGTGCGACGCATACACCGGTCGCGGCGCACTGGGTGGAGGTCGCAGCGCACAGGGCTGACAACCAAAATTTTTTCCATTGCTCCTTAAAAATTCAAATTGAATCAACCTCCTATGCTCCGAGTAAGTTTATGAAATTTTGTAATTGCCATTAGCCAATGTTTGGTGTAGTTTGAAATGGATTATGAGAGTTTGAAATGTTAAAACTGTAAACCCTATCACCTTGTTTAAAACTGCTCCTTAGGGTTTTGAATTGGTGTTTTAAAAGTAATTTTGGTGCCAAAGACTCCATTTCCCCCACCTTGTTTATTCCTTCCCTCACTGTAATCCTATCATCACTGTTAAATCCCCTATTCCCTTATATCCCTAAAGCCCACTCATACCATCTCATTCCCATTTTCCTATCCCTAAATCATTCCCTTTCCTATCAATTTCCTTTCCCATTTCACTTATAAAAATTCCCAAACCCCAAGAACACCAAAAATTCAATGGCTGTCCCTTGTCCCTAAGTTTGTCAAATTTTCAAAGGACAAGTTATCATTTGATTAAACCCCATTTTTCCCACTGTCATATTCCTCCTACAGTTCCTCCCCTTTGACACACATTTGGCAACTAAAACTAAGCACCAAATTCTCATTTTCCTCTCATATAAGCCAACATATACCTTGTATGGACATCATGGAGACAGACACTGATACATCATATGACAGAGATAGTGATTCTACCACTGAGCTTCATGCACCGAGAAGGCCTCGTAAAGGTGGCAAACATGTGAGAGAAGAGCCCACCTCATTGACTCAATTGCAGGCTTGCCCACTTGCCATGGCATGTTTTCGAGAGAAGTCATGCTATCAGTATTGTGAGATGATTGCTAAGGTTCATCATCATCAGGAGTTGGCTCTTTTGTTTGTATTGCATTTAAATGATGGTCAGGTAACTCTTGCTGGTGTAAATTTCACTTTGACACCGGAAACCATCTCTCAAGCAACCAGGATATCGAATGTGGGTGAACAGTGGAAAAAAAGACAACAGGTGGACAAAGTGAATTATGAACCTTACATCAGGCCTAGCTATGTGAGATAAATCAGCAGGGTGTTCCCATTCTGGTTCCTAAAGGAATCCTATGCGCCTTTGATGAAACTTATTATCAGATACTTCAGTTGCGAGGGTTGGTTTTCACGCCTCTATGCCTACCACATCATATTATTGATGCATTTCACTAGAGTGAGGATGATGAACATACCTTATTTCATGTGCTGGAATATCGAGAGGATAACCATGCTTGTGCAGAAGAAAACTCCCGAGCAGCAGTACAACAATATTTATCACTATGCACTCATCAAGATCATGGTTGTACATCAGCTTGGATTGCAGGGCATTTCATGGGAGGATTTCATTTCCCGTGATTTCTTCACAGCACCTCAGGTTCCTCCGGAGGTTGTTCATGAGCCAGGTGAACCTTCACATCAGCCAGAAGGTCACGAGACAGAGCCTATCGGTGTGCCATTATATGTCACTTATCAGAGAGGCACCAGAGTATTGTTTGCAGCAGCCCGACGAGTACTATCTCCACCTGGGGTGGAAGGGGTCTCGTTGCCATCATTGGCAGCATAGGTATAGGTACAGGACAAAGGTAAGAGGCCTATGTAGGATGAGGGCCCTTCAGGAGGCCAGGATATTGATTTTATATTGATTGACGAGGATTTGAGCTCTCCAAGCTCAAAGTTGAGAGAGATCATTTAGGAGCAGAAGGCGGAGATTGACACCTTGACCGTCAAGTTGGAGAGAGCCCAATGGATCATAAAATACATGGAGCAGTGAAACAAACAGTTAGAATATCAGCAAACAATCATGGAGTTGCAAAAAATCCGTGAAAACCGGCAAGATGCCCAAAGAAGCCAAACCGAGATGACACCCATTGAGAGGGAGATTGAGGCTGATAGAGAGAATTGGCTTGAGAGGGTAAATATTCATATTGAGAAGCTGTTGGAGAAGGTGAACAAGGAAAATAACATGCTCAGGCACATGAAGAACCACTATTGGGCGCGAAATCATGTTTGCAAGGCGAGGATCAAAATCCTGAAGGCAAGGCTAAGGAGGGCACTAAAGCGTTGCAAAAGGCATGATAGACTCAAAATTTTGGCTGAAGCTTCTTTTGCCTAGCATAGCACTTGATTGTGGGAATTCAGCCAAAATTTCAAGAAATTTGGGAAAAATTTTGTCAATTTTGAATTTTTGGGCCTAAAAACAGATTTTCCTGCCCAACGCGTAGCGCCACTTTGGATGAACACTTTGAATTTCTGGATTTTTCATCAAAATTTATGCATTTCTATGGATTACCTAAGGATTTCATCAAGTTTTGGGTTGCCTAAAGGGTCAAAAACACCATAAAAATGGCCTTTCTACCATTTTTTGCACACACAGGAAGCAGTGTTGGGAGATTGGATTTTGGAGGGGAAAATGGAAACCCAATTCAGAAATTCCACTTGGGTTGGAAAGTAGACATGCAAGGATTTCCAACGAGCTATCCTACACTCAATTTGGACTTCAGGAAGGCCCTCAAAATCAGCCTCAAACTTGTGCTACACATAGAGATTTCAGGCGCAGCGCATTGGGAAATTTGGTCTAGTTTTCACTCAGCAGCTCATATTTTCGCCTAGTTTTGGCTAGTTTGACTTTTTCATGTAAATATTGATGTAAATTGATGTAATTTCATGACTATGATGTAATTTTGGAACTTTTTTACTCATTCTATTGGATTCATTCATCAAAAGGTGAAATGTAAGTGAATGAATCAGTTTCCTATCATATAGAGGCAAGTTGTTTCATTTCCTATTTTCCAGTTCTTAGTTTAGATATGGTTGAAAAAGCTCCTAGAATGGTGAGCTCAACCCCTAGAGGAATGGGGATGAGTTATTCTTGTCTATATCATTTATTTCTTCAATCATTTTCAGGGTTGGACACTTGGGATTGCTTGGCACTTCATTGTACATCTCATCTCTGCAATTTTGGCAAAGGAATAGACCAGGGTTCGCAGCACTCTTTGGAATCCATGTGGCTCTGTGTTTTGATGGTGTGTTTCTCTATGTGATTGTAAGTTAATTGATGTTTATGTGTATCATTTCCCTTCTCCTTGCTTCTTGAATTAAACAAATGAGTTATAAAGGTGGAATTCATTAGATTTCTTTGCTTTGCCTTCAGTTTTGTTTAATTTTCCATGTTTTCATATGTTTGAAGAGGATTCTTGAAAGCTCTTTCCCTCTTCATCTCCTCACCGGTCTGAACTATCCATTCATTCAATATAAAGCATCAAAACAATTTCCTTCCTTGCCCCATTCAGAACTCTGCAAAAACTAGACCTCATCCCCGAACTCAAAACTGTCTTTCCCTTTGTTTCCAACAAAACCCCCAAAATCAAAATAAAAATCCTTTAATTATATACCTAGCCTAAAATTAGCCTTTATTTCAAGTCATCTCAAGACCCTGCGATTATTTTTGCTGAGATTGACCCGGAGAGAGCCCTCTCCTGATTTGGTAGGGCTAGTTACCAGACTGAGCGTGGTTTGATGTTACCTTGAACTCTACCTTCTTTTAGCCTGAGGTAGATTTAGGCTATAACATAGTGGTGACCATACTGGGGAAACAAAATGGTTTACTTGTTAGTGTTATTTTTTTTATAAGCTACAGAAGGAGCCTGAAGTTATGCCAGGTAGCCTTCAAAACGCTCTTGCTTTGCATTAGTCAAAGTAGATAAACGCTGCTTCAGTCAATCTCTGGTCTAGTTTGTAAACGTAACATCTGACTTGTAAATTTCCCCAGTACATGTATCAAGTTAGATCTGATGGTTGATGGTGGACAACGATCAGACACCACAAGGCTGAAATCATTCACCTGGCGACTCCAGTGTCGAAGAATCCCAAGTTTCAGAATTTTTATGGCGAATCTACTCTTCAAGAATCAGTAGCCTGAGGAATTTCTTGGTGAATTCATTGTTATCAAAATTGTTTCGCTGGATCAAAGGTATGCTCCCATGAGCTGAGATCACATTTCAGGTTTTCCAAATAAAATTCCTAAGGTAGATTGGCAAAGGAATTTGCCTACGTTTAAAGATGATGATAGGAAGGATGCTGCTTTACATCTGGTTAGATTTCACATACATGTTCGCAAGTTGAAGGTTGATTTTACTGAAGACTGCTTGATGAAGATATTCATGGCCACTCTGGAAGGTGAAGCCCGATCTTGGTATGAAAATTTTCCGCCTGCTTTCATTTAATGTTTAAAGGATCTTCATACCATGTTCTTTGAAAAGTATAAAGAGTCTTATCCATCCTTAACTTTAGTTCAGAACTGTTGTAGCCATGTTCATAGTTTTATTGAAAATATTGAAAATTTTTATGAAGATGATGACTTCATGGACAATGAGATCATGGAGGCTCTGTATGAAAATCCATTTCAGCAGCATAAAGAGAACTTAGAGGATACTCATCAAGATGGTCAGGAAAATTTGCAGTAGGATCAAGATCTTGGTACAATGGAAAATGATGAAAGAGAAGGTTTTATTTCAGATCTGTCCACAGAAGAAGACAATATACAGGAAAGTCAAGTTTCAATTTCAAAATGTGATAAAGTCAAGACAGCTATTTCAGATCTAGATTCAGATCGTGATGATCAAGAATACCTTGTGATGAATCCCATGAAGGAGAGCTTTGCTGTTGAGATCATCTGGAATGAAGAAGACAAAGTTATTGATCCAAATGTTCTCATTTCATTAGAACAAAGCCTTCATGAGGAGGTAATCCAGTCATTTCATGAAAAACAAGATGAGATCTTTGTTCAAGTAAGTGAAAAATCTTCTTTCAATAACTCAATGATAAATGATAATTTGATTGCCATGTCATATGAAGATGATCAACAATGTTTTCAAATTTCAGAAGATCAAGGAATTAAGGACTATCATTCAGGTTTTTCATGTTTTAAAATGTTATTTCATGAAGACAATCATTGTTTGAGAAAAAGAAAACAAAAAGCATCATCTCCTTTGTCTGAAGATGAGATAGATCAACTCCTGAAAGGTCATGTTACAGCCCAAGCTAAAGCAGATTTGCAGTGTGCACATGGTCAAGAAAGTGTTGGTGAAACTTATTCCTCTTTTGAAAATGACGATAATCTTGTAATTAGCTTTATAGATCAGCAAACAGATAATATTTTCTTTCATGAAGATGATAAGGTTGTCATGTTTGATAATCTTGAAGATTGTTTTCTGTTTAAAAATGACCTAGACCATGAAGTTGAGGAATATGAGCTTGAGAGAGACAATATGCCAGAATTTCTCATCGTCAAGGAACTTACAACTAACACTCAGATGGAAGAAGCTTATACCTCTCTATGCCTTCCTATCACTCGGCAATCAACTATTCTTTCAGATCAGAATGAAGCGAGTAGTTGTATTTTTGCTGCTGGATCTCAAGACCAACTAGTGCTTCAAAATTTTCAAGATCCTTTCGGCATTCTTTTGCAAGCATCAGAAAAGATAAATGTTTCCTGGTTCGTTATCATAAGCCTTGGTTTCAGTGGTTATTGTGAGTTGCCTACATGTACATGTTCTACCAGCTCGAGAAAAGTGAGAGCCAAATTTCGGTATGTAGCCATCTGCTGGATTGGTTACATTGGAAGGTTTACTACACATGATTGTACATATTCCATCAGCAGGTAGTTGGTTGTCATCATGATTTCAAATCTCGATGGACTGCTGCCATTAAAAAGCTTTGTAAGTACAAATGTCAGTTAAGTAGGTCTTGAGTCATTTTTGTCAGTTTCAATATAGTTTCAGAGCAAGTATGTGTTGTGATCTTTTCTTCAGTTTGGGGCCCGAAGTGAAGGCTATAATTTTGAAGATTTATTTCAGCTTTGAGTTTGAGTTTGTCGAGTCAGGTTTTTCAGTCATTTTGGTTTCAAGATTGAGTCAGTTTGAGTCAATTTTCAGTCAATAAATGAGTCATGATTTGTCAAAGTTATGGACTCCATAGCCCAATGGACGAAGGCACTTCCTACTCTCCCAGAAATCTGTAGTTCTTGGCAACTCAAAGGAGCTACCATCCCCATTGGAACCAATGTTAGAGTCGGTATCTTCATCCCTCCGTTAGAGATCAAATTTCTCTTGTTGCATTTCATTTTAGGTGTCTTATTCAGTTTAGTCAGCTGCATTCCATTAGGAGCATGGATCATCTGACGGAAGGGTCTTTTCTCTCATATCCCTCATGTCATGTACCTGCTGGTCCATGTTTGTCCATCGAAATCATTCATAGTCATTTACAGTCATGTTTGGTCTCTTGATCAACAAAGAGTCATTTTAGGGTTTTAGTCTGATTAAGTCTAGGGTTTCGTTAATTTAGTCTTAAAAATGGATAATAATGTCAGCAGACACATGAGGGAGGTTCGAAATAAGTTTTCATCGCAAAAATTTCATCGTCATAATGCTTGATAATGATTTTTCTTCAAAACTCAGTTTTGAAGAAAAATTGTCTATTTTATCCTTTTGTAATAAATGCAATGTAATTTTAAAAGTTTTTTCAGTTGTAAAGTTCTTCAGGCACAGCCCTGGTAACCTTTTCCAAGATCCCATGCCAACTATCCCTACAAAGAACAGACAAGAGATTCATCATCAGTCCAAAAATCACAAAGGAAACAAAAACAGAGTTCATTTGAAAAGTGTCAAAGTTCAAACATTACAAAGTGGGTTTTTCCAAATTAAAAATCAAAGTCTTTGGCATAAAAGATATTTTTTTGTTTCAACAACTCATTTACATGCCAAGAGATAACATTGAGCCGAGTTAAGTCGTGGAAGAGAAAAACAGGGTTTGAAGGCCGAAGCTATGGGTGAGTTCACTGTCGCAGCGCACTGGGTGGAGGTTGCGGCGCATAGGGCAAACACGGCGCATAGGGCCATTTTTCATAGTGTATTTCTGAACGGGCACGGCGCATACACCGGTCGCGGTGCACTGGGTGGAGGTCACGGCACATAGGGCCGACAACCAAATTTTTTGCCATTGCTCCTCAAAAATTCAAATTGACTCAACCTCCTATGCTCCGAGTAAGTTTATGAAATTTTGTAATTGCCATTAGCTAATGTTTGGTGTAGTTTGAAATGGATTATGAGAGTTTGAAATGTCAAAACTGTAAACCCTATCACCTTGTTTAAAACTACTCCTTAGGGTTTTGAATTGGTGTTTTAAAAGTAATTTTGGTGCCAAATACTCCATTTCCCCCACCTTGTTTATTCCTTCCCTCACTGTAATCCTATCATCACTGTTAAATCCCCTATTCCCTTATATCCCTAAAGCCCACTCATACCATCTCATTCCCATTTTCCTATCCCTAAATAATTTCATTTCCTATCACTTTCCTTTCCCATTTCACTTATAAAAATTCCCAAACCCCAAGAACCCCAAAAATTTAGTGGCTGTCCCTTGTCCCTAAGTTTGTCAAATTTTCAAAGGACAAGTTATCATTTGATTAAACCCCATTGTTCCCACTGTCATATTCCTCCTACAGTTCCTCCCCTTTGACACACATTTGGCAAATAAAACAAAGTACCAAATTCTCATTTTCCTCTCATATAAGCCAACATATACCTTGTATGGACATCATGGAGACAGACACTAATACATCATATGACAGAGATAGTGATTCTACCACTGAGCTTCATGCACCGAGAAGGCCTCGTAAAGGTGGCAAACATGTGAGAGAAGAGCCCACCTCATTGACTCAATTGCAGGCTTGCCCACTTGCCATGGCATGTTTTCGAGAGAAGTCATGCTATCAGTATTGTGAGATGATTGCTAGGATTCATCATCATTAGGAGTTGGCTCTTTTGTTTGTATTGCATTTACATGATGGTCAGGTAACTCTTGCTGGTGTAAATTTCACTTTGACACCAGAAACCATCTCTCAAGCAACCGGGATATCGAATGTGGGTGAACAGTGGAACAAAAGACATCAGGTGGAAAAAGTGCATTATGAACCATACATCAAGCCTAGCTATGTGAGACAACTCAACAGGGTGTTCCCATTCTGGTTCCTAAAGGAATCCTATGTGCCTTTGATGAAACTTATTATCAGATACTTCAGTTGTGAGGGCCGGTTTTCACGCCTCTATGCCTTCCACATCAGATTGTTGATGCATTTCACTAGAATGAGGATGATGAGCATACCTTATTTCATGTGCCAGAATATTAAGAGGATGACCATGCTTGTGCAGAAGAAAACTCCCGAGCAGCAGTACAACAGTATTTATCACTATGCACTCATCAAGATCATGGTTGTACATCAACTTGGATTGCAGGGCATTTCATGGGAGGATTTCATTTCCCGTGATTTCTTCACAGCACCTCAGGTTCCTCCGGAGGTTGTTCATGAGCCAGGTGAACCTTCACATCAGCCTGAAGGTCACGAGACAGAGCCTATCGGTGTGCCAGTATATGTCACTTATCAGAGAGGCACCAGAGTATTGTTTGCAGTAGCCCGACGAGTACTATATCCACTTGGGGTGGAAGGGGTCTCGTTGCCATCATCGGCAGCACAGATATAGGTACAGGACAGAGGTAAGAGGCCTATGGAGGATGAGGGCCCTTTAGGAGGCCAGGACACTGATTTTATATTGATTGACGAGGATTTGAGCTCTCCAAGCTCAAAGTTGAGAGAGATCATTCAAGAGCAGAAGCCGGAGATTAACACCTTGACTGTCAAGTTGCAGAGAGCCCAATGGATCATAAACTACCTGTAGCAGTGAATCAAACAGTTAGAATATCATAAAACAATCATGGAGTTTCAAAACATCCGTGAAAACTGGCAAGCTGCCCAAAGAAGCCAAACCGAGATGACACCCATTGAGCAGGAGATTGAGGCTGATAGAGAGACTTGGCTTGAGAGGGTCAATATTTATCTTGAGAAGCTGTTGGAGAAGGTGAAAAAGGAAAATAACATGCTCAGGCACATGAAGAACCACTATTGGACATGAAATCATGTTTACAAAGCGAGGATCAAAATCCTGAAGGCAAGGCTAAGGAGGGCACTAAAGCATCGCAAAAGGCATGATAGACTCCAAATTTTGGCCGAAGCTTCTTTTTCCCAGCATAGTGCTTGATGGTGGGCATTCAGCCCAAATTTCAAGAAATTTTGGAAAAAATTTGTCAATTTTGAATTTTTGGGCCTAAAAACATATTTCCCTACTCGACGCGTAGCGCCACTTGGCGCGCGCTTATAATTGGCAGCTCCTTTGGATGAACACTTTGCATTTCTGGATTTTTCATCAAAATTTATGCATGCCTATGGATTACCTAAGGATTTCATCAAGTTTTGGGTTGCCTAAAGGGTCAAAAACACCTTAAAAATGGCCTTTCTGCCACTTTTTGCACACACAGGAAGCAGTGTTGGGAGATTGGATTTTTGGAGGGGAAAATAGAAACCAAATTCAGAAATTCCACTTGGGTTGGAAAGTAGACGGGCAGGGATTTCCAACGAACTATCCTGCACTCAATTTTTACTTCAGGAAGGCCATAAAAATCAGCTTCAAACTTGTGCTATGCGTATAGATTTCAGGAGCGACGCATTGGGAAATTTGGCCTAGTTTTCACTCTGCAGCTCATATTTTCGCCTAGTTTTGGCTAGTTTGAATTTTTCATGTAACTCTTGATGTAACTTGATGTAGTTTCATGACCATGATGTATTTTTTTCACATTTTTACTCATTCTAGTGGATTCATTCACCAAAAGGTGAAATGTAAGTGAATGAATTAGTTTCCTATCATATAGAGGCAAGTTGTTTCATTGCTTGTTTTCCAGTTCTTAGTTTAGATATGGTTGAAACAACTCCTAGAATGGTGATATATACCCCTAGAGGCATGGGGATGAGTTAGGCTTGTCTATATCATGTATTTCTTCAGTCATTTTCAGGGTTGGACACTTGGGATTGCTTGGCACTTCATTGTACATCTCATCTTTGCAATTTTGGCAAAGGAATAGACCAGTGTTTGCAGCACTCTTTGGGATCCATGTGGCTCTGTGTTTTGATGGTGTGTTTCTCTATGTGATTGTAAGTTAATTTATGTTTATGTGTATCATTTCCCTTGTCCTTGCTTCTTAAATTAAACAAATGAGTTATAAAGGTGGAATTCATTAGATTGCTTTTCTCTGCCTTTAGTTTTGTTTAATTTTCCATGTTTTCATCTGTTTGAAGAGGATTCTTGAAATCTCTTGCCCTATTCAGCTCCTTTCCAGTCTAAACTATCCATTCATTCAATCTAAAGCATCAAAACAATTGCCTTCCTTACCCCATTCATAACTCTGCAAAAACTAGGCCTCATCCCCGAACCCAAAACTGCCTTCCCCTTTGTTTCCAAAAAAACCCCCAAAATCAAAATCAAACTCCTTTAATTATATACCTAGACTAAAATTAGCCTTTATTTCAAGTCATCTCAAGCCCCTTCGATTATTTTTGCTGAGATTGACCGGGAGAGAGCCCTCTCCTGATCTGGTAGGGCTAGTTACCAGACTGAGCGTGGTTTGATGTTACCTTGAACTCTGCCTTCTTTCAGCCTGAGGTAGATTTAGGATATAACACTCGGTACTCAACAAATGGAAAATATCATGCCAAAAGCCACCCATGAAAAAACTATCTCTATCACTGACTATGGTATTGGGAAGACCAAGAAGTTTGAAAATATCTCTAAAGAAGAGCTTAGCCACTTGTGAAGTAGCATGCCATGAAGAAATGGAAAATAAATGTGAATAATTTGTTAGTCGATCAACGACCACAAAGATACAATAATTTCCTTGTACGACTGGAAAACTGGTAATGAAATGCATATAAATGCTCTCCCATTCCCCCTTCGGAATAGGAAGCGGTTGTAACAACCTTTAGGATGGTTTTTCCTCCTTTATTCTGATGGAAAAATATGCACTCCTTGATGTGTTGGGGCACATCCTCCTTGAGACCATTCCATGAGAATCTATCTCTAATGGCTTGATATGTCTTTGTGAAACCTTGGTGGCCTGAGAGGGGTGAATCATGTGCTGCATGCAAAATTTTTTCCTTAAGCTTAGAATCTCTAGTCAAGAAGATTTGGTCATAGTAGTAGATGATATCACCCATCACTCTATACCTCTCACTGGTCACCTTTCAATCTAGTATCTCACATGTGAAGTGGTCTTTGGAATACTCCACCAACAGCTGAGTCTCCCAATCTGAATCCACACTAATTAATGACAATGTTGTTGGTCTCTGTGAGAAGGAATACAGTACCACATTTCCTTTCCCTTTGACATATTCAATGTCAAAGTCATACGTTGGGATTATGCTACCCCATTTTTTCTGCCTCACTTGCAACTGGTTCTACTTAAGGAAATTCCAAAGATTGTGGTGGTCAATATTCACTTGGAAACTATTTCCTACCCAACACTACCTAAATTTTTCTAATGCATGCATGATGGCCAACAACTCCTTCTCATATATGGAATTCACCTTCTCATGTGGAATCATTTTTTGATTCTCAAAGGCTATGAGATGGCCTCCCTGCATCAAGACTGTGCCACACCGTTCGAAGCATCAAATTCTAGCACAAAGGGATGGGTGAAATATGGAAATACCAACACTGGATAATTTCTCATTACCTCCTTGAGCCTATCAAAGGCCCTTTGCGTAGTTTTTTTCCAACCCAAGGCTCCCCTCTTGGTTAGATTTGTGAGTGGTGTTTCTAGTTGGAAGAACCCTTTAAAAAACTTCCAGTCTGGTGGCCTCCCCGGTGGAATGCCTCCAAATACTGTAGAATAATGGTCTAGAATAGACTACATATCTGAGTAGAATGATTTTTCCTTTCCTCCTACCTCAAACTTACGTAGTTATACTACCCATTTTATGTCTCTTCTACACAAATCAGCCTCCATCTTATGTGCGGAGACTTCCCGGGGTGGATAGGTGTGCATGCCCCTACTCATTTGGTGCTTATCAATCTTCTTATCTGTTAATTCCATCTTCAAGGTCTCATAATCCATGGTGACCTTCCCCAATGTGATCAACCACTGTACACCCAATATCTCATTGGTGTCAAGAATATCGACCACAAAGAAGTGATATTTCCATGTGTATGTCCCCAAATTTACACTCAATGCTAGAACATACTTCACACAATGCATGGTTCTAGCTCTTGGAACCAAAAACGAGAATCCTTGAAAATAATCTGTGGGTATGTCTCTCTTCTGCACTATCTGGGCATCAATAAAATTGTGGGTAGCCCCACTTTCTATCAATACTGACACCTGTTGCCCCTAAACTATTCCTCGAACTCTCAAGGTTAGATAGTTGGGTACTCCCTGCAAATATGCAAGGGATCCCCAAATTGGAGAAAATGCTCCATTTCCACCCCCTAGTGGTGGTGGATCCTCTTTTGGTGCCACAACATTGGTGTCTCCTTCTAGCTTCTCTTCTTCCTCCTCTTCACTATCAAATAACACTTCAATATAATGTGCCTTTCCCGCAACACACCAATGTCCCAGTGCCCATGGTTCTTGGAAAGTGAAGCAAAGCTTCCTCCTCCTCAAATATCTTCAGAAATCATCACTAAGAGGTCCCTTGCCCTGGTTCTTCTTTGGGTGAGGAATCTTCACATCTTTCCCCTTTGACTAAAAAGTGGGGTTTTGTTAGAATGGAGCTCTTGCCCTCAAAAAATCATCTTGTAAGTCCCTAGCCCTATCAATGGCATCTTGGATCATAGTTGATCTAGTGGACTTCACCAACCCATGTAAAGGCTCTGCTATTCCATCAATGAACATGTATACTCTCCTAGTTTTATATAAATATGGCACCATGAAAAATTTTTTCAAGAATTCAGAGATATAGGTATCCAAATTTCCTGACTGCTTGAGATTAGCTAGCTCAACAAAGTGTGCCTCAGGATCTCTTTGGTCAAATATTTCTACCAACGTCCGGGTGAATTCTGCATATGCAGTCACACCTACATGCCCCAATGTAGATAGACCGTGAAACCACCATTCATGTGCTTCACCTTCAAGGTGTAGCACTGCTATATTAATAGCTTCAATCTCTAATAATTGGTTCAGCTGGAAATAGATGTCTAATTTTTCCACCCAAGCCTTGGTTGTGCACTTGGATGACCCATCAAAAAAATTCAGAAAGAATCTACCCATAGTACGTTGTAAATCATTATTCTACATGTAGCCTCCACTTCTATGGTTTTTACAGGGTCTCCTATTATCTTTGATTTGACAGAACTCTTGGAAGTTCAGATTCTCTTAGAAATTTTGAGATTGAGATTCATATTCTAGAAAGTAATCACCAAGAGCCTCCTACTCTTGGGGTCCTCCAGCCCCATTTCCCACTGCTAGGAATGTAGGCATGGTGGAGGATTGTGAAACTTGCTGCAATTCCGGTCTTGCGGGAGAAGTCATCTGTAAAATTCATCTAATAGGAACATCCTCCCAAGGATGTCACGGGCAGTATTCTAGATAAATCAGAATGTATCAACTGCAATATATTAGTTGTCTTTGTGACACTTGAGGAGAATGGTCCCCTTGTATGCTTCCCTTCGGCACAACCCTGACATATACCTTCATGATCATCTTTAAATTCGGGCATCCCTGTCACCAGTTTCCTTGCTTCGGGAAGGGCTTTGTAATGGAGGTGTGAAAACCTCCAGTGCCATAACTCAGCTTGAAGAGTTGTATCACATGACATAGACCGCAATGGACTTCTTCAAACCTCGTAGATTGTATCAACTCTAAAACAAATAGTAAGAGATTTATTTAAGTTATTCTTCCAAATGCGTACATTTCCATCAACGAATGCCACCTTGAATCCTTTGTATTGCATTTTGCGAAATAGACACAAGGTTCTTCTTCAAATCAGGTACGTACAACAAATCTTGTAAACGGAAGACTTTAATTTGAGATAGATGAAGGCTCACAGTCAATGTCCCTTTCATGAGATAGGTGGCATTATCTCCAAGGATAATTTCTAGATTTGTATCCTTCTCAATCAAATTAGAGAGGGTTTCTTTATAACCAGCAAGGTGCCTTGAAGCACCACTATAAATCAACCAAATATCCAGGGTGTCGAGAGGAGATGTATTAGAGAGGGAAGATACAAGAATAAATTCATTTTTCTTATTATCAACAACATTAGACTCATCGTACCTAGAATTTCTTGACCTATTGAAAGGTTTCCCATTTCCACTATGATTGGAGGGAGCCTTCATTTTTCCTTTGAACCTGTTGTACCTTTGATTTCCATTCCCCCTGAAGTTTTTATTTTCATCATCCCTAGGAGAGTCCCTTCTATTAGGGAACTCTCTTGCATAGTGACCAAACTTGTTACAAGTGTAACATATTCCCTTCCTTCCTTTTCTCTCCGCTCTTCCATGGTTTTTATTTCTGGGACAACCATTGTTCCTATTTTTTGCGTGAGAGGTTAATGTAGTATGGTCATCTCCATTTACATTAAAGGGATGATCTCTCTCCATAATTATTGTCTCCTCTTGAGTGAATCTTGTCAATATTTCATCAAAATTTGGAATCACATTATTATTAAGAATAGTGGTATTGAATACATACCAATCGCAGGGGATACCTCCAACTGCAATGAGAACCATCTCTCGATCAACTATTTCTTCTCCAATAGCTAGAATATTATTCTTGATTTCAGTGAGCCTCATAAAAATAGGATTGAATGGATTCATCCTTGCCCTTCTTGATATTATTCAATTGATTCTTGAATAAAAGAACTTGATTAACATTTCTAGCCCTGAACATGTTGACCAAATTTTCATACATCTCTTTAGAAGTGCTCAGCTCAGAAATGTAAGAAACCAAGTGATTTTGAATAGAATCCTGGATAATAATATTTTATTTGATTTCCCCTTTCCTATACTTTGTTTTTTTGGCAACAAGTGCATTTAATGGAGGCTCGTGAATCTTCCCCTACACATAGCCCATGACATCTTGATCTTCTAAAGCCAAATCCAAGAACATCTTCCATGCATGATAATTAGACTTATCAATCAATTTATCATCAGACTTGAAACCCTTATAGGTTAAGGAGGTCATTGTTCCTTGATAGGATTTCTTCTTCGGTGATTTCCTTTCACAATGTTAGTGTTAGAATATGCATTCTACCATCAGTGATCAAATCACTCTTTTCATTCTCATTTTAGGTGTCCCACTTTGAATTTTTTATATCATTCCATTAGGTCATGCTAAAAATTGTTTCACTGATGGTAGCCCTAGTCATAAAACCTCACTCTCCCTCACAAAATCTCATTTGTTGGCCCGCCTTCATGTCTTGATGAGCATAAAAACACTTTTAAAAATCTCATTTCACTATGTCTTATCTCAGTCAAAGTCAACTATGGATTCAGGTCATTTAAGGTCCCATTAGGTCATTAGCTTTCATTTTTCAAGGTCCAAAAATGTACCATGTCATCTTAATAAGGTTAGGAAAAGGTGTGAGAGTGATTCAATAAACATTTCATTATCATCTGCAGAGCATTATCAACATGTAAATATGACATTTTTAAATTTTTAGTTTTGATTTTTATGATTTTCATATGAAAATGTAATTTTGATATGAAAACATAGCTGTAATTTATTTTTAATTTTTTATGTAATTTTATGCTTTCTATATGTAATAAGTTTTTTCCCTAGTTTTAAACTCAAAACACACATGCCAAACTGAATATCACCACTAAATCAAAGTGATAAATGTCAAACTCTAGCAACTTCATCCTGCAAAGAATAAAAAGTAAAAGAAAAAGCATATTTAGCATGCTTTCAAAAAGTGAGAAAAAAGATAGGAAAAGTGGGGTTTTGGATATAAATCTAAAATCACTTAAGTAATTAAGACTCCTAGAGGTCAAAATCAAATTCATTTCCCTCTTATTTAATTTAGAAAACAACTAAGGAGATCAAAATTTGCGATTTTCTGAGGAAAATTGAGAAAAATAGAGTAGAAGGGCGCTTATCCTCTTGGCGTTGTGCTTATCCTATTGGTGCCGTGCTTACCCTCTCGGCCCTGCACTTATGCTCTTGGCGCTACGCTTATCCTCTTAGAGCTATGTGTATGACTAGAAAGAATCAGAAACTCATCAAAGCTGCAAAAAATCACCCCCAGACTTCATCAATCATTCTTCACACTTCCAATCAAGCAAGTGGCTTTTACATCATTCTCCTTATCATCAAAGTCATTTTGAATGTGAGTTGGTTAAAAGAAAATTTGGTATCTTCTTTAATGTGAAACCCTATTTTTTCTCCCTTTCACTCATAATGCCCCAAATCCCATTTCCCTTACACTTGATACTATCCCTACATTGTTAAAATTCATTCCCAAATCCTTGTTATCATAATCCCTATCCCTAATCTACTAATTCCCAAAACCATAAGCCCTAGGTGCTATTTTGACCTAGGATCCTAAATCCCAATTTCCCCATCGCAATTCCCATCACTCTTTCATTCCTTTCCCTTCCCCATTCATCATATCCCTAAACACTATTTCCCATAAAATTCCCTTTCCACAAATCCTATCCCCAAATTCACCTTCCACACTATCACCTACTTCCCTAGGGTTTGAACACAAACACACTGTGGCAGTCTAAGTAGAAGATAATAGATGACATAGTGAGGAAGAGGAAGTAGAGACTAGGAGGCCACATAAAGGGGAGGGGGGATATCATACATGAACCTATCATCACTAGGGAAATTTTGGCTTCTCAAATTATAGTGACATAATTCAAACATGTTGGCTGTTATAATTTCTATGAACAAATTCAGAGGGTTCAACATCACTCCATGTTAACTAGGCTCTTCATATCTAAAATCCATAACAACCAGGTTACCCTAGCCGGTGTCACCTTTACTGTCTCAACTTCCATCATTTCAGCTGCCACAGGGATCCCAAATGTTGGGGAAAGGTGGTTCAAAAAGAGTGATTTGGAAAATTAGCACTTTGAGCCCTTTTTAAAACCTAGATATAAGAATGAGAAAAAGAAGATGTTTCATTTTTCCTACCTCCTACATATTTGCACCCATGATGAAGATAATCATGAAATAATTTACATGTGAAGCTATATTCTTAAGGATGTATACTTAGCACATCTGGCTCCTAATGAATTTCACTAGGGTAAGGATGCTCAATATACCTTACTACCTTTTCTGGAGTTTTGAAAAGATGGATTTTATTGCTCAAAAAAGGGAGTATGAAAAAAAATGAAAAGTATTTTCCATCATTCCCTTCTCAAAATAATTTTCCTTTATTGTCTCGATGAGCTCAACATTGCATGGGATACCTTTATAGCCCATGATATCTTTAGATATCCTCCTACTTAGCATGCTCAAAATGTGCCTTCATCATCTCAGCCATCCAATTCCATCCCTCCATCTCAACCTACTGTACATTCACCATCATTATATCAGTCCTATTCATCCACTTCACCACCATTATCTTCATCCCACACTGAGATTGAATCCTCTATCAGAAATGAGACATTTGAGGCATAGTGGGCTAGTGTGGTTGAGGTTGAGCCATTGTCAAAAAACTAAGAGAGAGGCCACAGGAATTTGTTTTCTCCACACATAGTGAGAGGGGCCATGTCTTCTACATAAGAAAAATAGGTGGAAAAAGGAAAAGGAAAGTTGATTGATACAGAAACTCAGCCAGAGGTAAAACATGATGCAAAACTCCATGATATTGAGCATGAGTTTGAGTTGGTTGACCTAGGTGATGATGATTATAGCCAGATCATTAACATGGCCATCAAAGCTAAGGATGAAAAAATCAGAGACCTTCGAAACAAACTTGAAAGAGCCAAATATGTTGTACACTTCCTTGAGCAAGAAAATGAGAAATTGAAAACCAAGAAAGTCATTGATGAGGTGAAGTATTTCACTGCTCAAAGGGAGGCTCAAAAGGCCAAAGTTATGCTATATGGAACACTGGAGAAGTATGGCTTACTTTATGATGAAGAAGAATAGGTACCAAGACAAAGACCTGGAACTAGAGGGCTGAAAAGAGCTCTAGCTCTAGAGAGATAATGGGAAGCTAAGCTAGCCGATCAGTAACCCTAAATGAGCATCTTACTATTGTGATCAATGAGAATAGGGAGCTATGGCTTGATAGAGCCAGTCAACACTTGGAGAAGCTACTATAAAAGGAAAATAAGGAAAATTATTTGTTGAGGAGAAAGGTCAAACTCCATGCCTGGAAAGAGAAAATTGCATTAGCCAAGCTCAAAAGAGAAAATTCAAAAATTGAAAAGTTAACCATGGAGGAGAATAAAAAGTTGGAGATACTTGCTGAGGCTTCACTCCAAGCCTAGCCACCTCATCAACACCCTTTCCAAAAATTTTGAGGAAAGTTGCAACATTTTTGTCAAAGTTGGGCATGTTGGCTTGAGGGGTCCTGACCTAGGTTCAGTGTGCAAGGTTTTCCAACAAACCCCTATACTACTGGCCCTTTTGGCAGGTCACAGTCTCACCTAAAGTAGTATGGGTGGGTGATGGAACCAGGTTTCCGCACCCTGAGAAAGGATGGGTAAGGCAAGCAGGGTTGCGTCCTGTTTCTATAATTCCCAGATTACCTTGTCCTGCACAGGGTTAATTATTTTCATGTTTGCATCCAAGTGCACTAGGTCTACAGTTATAGGCTTATTGTATCATCAAAACAGAAGTACATTAATAGAACATAACAGATCTAGATCCAAGAGCTCAGTACACAGATTTTTCGTAGCTTAAAGACAAAAAATTCATAACACAACAATGATCAGAAATTCACATAACAGAACTCATAGATTAAAATCTCCAATAATCCATCACTTTCATTCATTCATCAATATTTCCTTACAATTCCCTTCCCAACTTGCACACACAGCAGCAAGGTCCGCACATAGCTAGACTAGGATCTCTACGCACACAGCCAGCAGGAGCCCGTTCCCAAAAACCCAAACAGACAGCTTAAGCAACATATCGCATTAATATCTCATCCATTCCTATCCTTTTCGATACAAAATACATCTCTATTTATAAAAATCTAGCTCCAACTTTCCTATGGTCCGCAACCCATGGTTTTCGGACCCCTAGTTTACCCTTTGACCCATTACAATGTGTTTGGGGCTTTGACCCACCCCAAAACCCCTGCGCTATACTAAATATAATCAAAAGTAATCAAAATGGGCTAGTTTCACAGCTTGTTAGGAGACCCCGTTCCAACAGTCCCCCAACACAATATTGTGACTCGTCCCGAGTCACTGCACTGGTGTGGCTTCCATTTGAGTGCACAAAGTGTCCAAAGTGCGGATAAGCAGAGGGAGTACATCTAGACTTTGGGCCGTAGCTTGCTGCACAATGTTGACCAACATCAGGGAAGCAGACCCATCTGTATTCGTAGTGATCCTTTCTAACAGCCTGTGGAGGCATGTGATGGCAGACTGAGCATCGTGTGCAAGCTAGAGTGCAGTACCAGACCATGGCTTCAACCATTTTCGAACAAATTTCTTGGAGTGCCGAAGGTCCTCGATCCTCTCCATGGTGGCGAGGTGCTGCGCAGAAATGGGGGAAGGTGTGGAGGCTAGAACTTGATCCATAACAGCTTCTGCCTACTGTAATTCCTGTTGGATATGTTTAATCGTGGAATGGTGTTGCACTGTCATCCATAGCTCTGTAGCTATTTCGTCCAATTGTGCTCCCTGCACCAGCTTCTCCTCAATGATACGCATTGCGTCTGTGACCATGACAATCTGCTAGGCCTAGACTTCTGGAGGTATGGCATACTGCTGCTGCTTGTCCCGGTCATGGCAGCGAGCCTCCCACATCACTCTGGAGGATAGTGTTTTTAGCTCTGAACCAGATAACTGTGCTAAGTCTAGTTGGACGTCCCCAGTAGTTAGGTTAGGAGTGCGAATTAAGGCAACATGAGGGAGTAAACATACATTGCTCCAATTAGGTGGCACTTGGGAGTTGCAGAGACATTGCAGCATGTCCCTGTGTCTTAGCATTCCTCGTGGGCCGCAAACAATCCTCGCTGTCTGAAGCCCGAGCTCCATCCTATAACTGCATTCAGCAGTCCCAGGTCCTTGTACTATTTCTTTTGACGGGTCCAGGTCCATATTTTTAAGAGAAAGGCAAACGTTACAGAGAGTATGGATGAACACAAAAACCCAGAATGTGGATAGCCAGAGCCTATCAAACAGTGAATAAGTAGCCCAGTGTGAAGCTTTCCAACCATCTGTGCCCCCTTCGAAGTTATTAATTGGTAAGGGAGCTCGTTCGTGGCACGCACCTTTAATCCTACAGACCATTATTTTCATTAATTGTTGCATTGACAACCCGCCGCATGTTTTTCATACTTGCAGGGGTCTTTTCTTATGAAATCAGGACATATCGGCAGTTATCCTTCGTGCCCTAGGTCATGTCCATGAGTTGTCAGACCATAGATGACGCTTGTATGTCGTTTGTGTACCTAGAGTGAGGGTTGAGGCGAGGTGTTCCTGCAAGTTGGATAGCAGTCTTGTCGAAGCCTTTATTTCACTTGCGGGTAGGACGTCCCTAGTTGCATCATACATTCTAGTGTCATTTATCACTTGAGATGTTCACTGATTTTCAGATAGGTCTGTAATCCTACGTGTGCTGAGGGCTGTGGTACCTTGGTAATTCTGTTCGGGCAAGGTTTGATCACACTCTTGAGTGCTCCGCAGCAGGAATCTGCCTAGGTCAACTGTCCTTGGAGTCCATCTGGCCACAGGGGTCCCTATGCACAGGATCACCCTACTCCAGTATGTCCCCTGAGTAAAGAATACCGGCCCTTGCGTAGGTGTTTTACATAGACTTAGCGGTAATGCTTCTAGCCTATGGTCTGTGGGACTCTTCGGTTCATCAGACTGCTGATCTTCAACTACGTCCTCGCGGCATGGCGAGGTTCTTTCTATGGTAGAGTTGCGACAGAAATTCCTGATGGTCTAAAGGCTTCGTAGCACTGAAACCTCATGCAATCGACCTTTCTAATTCTCCATCTCTTCATCAGAGTTGGAAAAACATTCACTGTCCTTTTCCCAATACAGAATTCTTCATCTGTGGGGTTAACCCGATCTTCGTCTTGTGCAGTTATCTTATAAATGTGATCCAATTCCTCCTTTTCATAGGCTAGCTCTGTGTATTGCGCACCTTCTACTGGGTCTAGTGGTACTATGACACGCGTACCTTTGTTTTTGAATACCATGCTGCGTTTCTTAATATTGATGACACCTCCCATGTCTATTGCCCAGTCCAGTCCAAGAAGCGTAGGGTAGGGGTCCACATCTTCGACTATTTCTATTACTTCAAAATAAGCTAGGGCCCGTACCCCTGTGATGTCCACCATGACTTTTGGTAATCTACCCAGAGGGATGATCTTTTGTTGATTTTCCATTCATAGCTGAATAGTGGACCATTCCAACTTAGGCTCTCCCATTCATTGCCATGTTTGTTTTGGTAAGACGTTCGCATCCGATCCAAGGTATAAGATAACCTGATCCATCTCATAGTCTCCGATCTATGTAGTCAATCACATCTCTCTCCCAGTGCGTTTCTTATAGCTGTACAACTTGTGTACATCCTTGGTCTCAGGGATCAAATTGTAATGTCCCCAATTTTTAGCCTCAAGGTAAAATTGACACTATAGTTGTACATTTTATTTTTATTTAATAAAATGGGCAAGGAGATACCTTAGCCCCTTTTAGATGAAGAAATAAAACTCCTAATGTGAAAGGGGAGTGAATAAAGCAGCTAAAATAAACACCAAGGGTGTGAATGGAACCCATCTCATTTGGATTAGTCATCTTTGACTAAAGTCAACAGCGCTTCCTATAGAGGAGAAGCTTCCTAAAGAAGCTACACAGTTTTGGAGGGAAGAGCTTCACATGATGGTGGAAACCCTAATTGGTGGAACCATGGTGGAGAAGAGTTCTCTCACTTTATATGGAGGAGATGGCAGCCCATTTTCATTATGCTATGTTTTAGATTTCAGACAAGGGTCTGTAAGAGCTTGCATCCCTGGGTTGTTTAGCAGGGTGATGGTGCCCTCGGGCACTATGGTGCTCCCGGTCGGGAATCCATACCTATTCCTCAAGGAAGGATGAGGATTGAGCTAAATTTCCTCAATTCTGCATTGGCCATAGCTACATTCATCTTCTACAACATTATTTCTGCAACAGAGAGGACGTTGTGTTGCTGGGTGCAGCAAGAGAGGAACTCATGGAGTCTCTCTTGTCTAGTTTTCTTCAGTGGAGGAGGGATCTATTCATTGGAGGAGCTTCAAAGAGGATTCTCTGGCTGTATTTCATATCAGTGGCATGAGGCCACACTTCCATCATCTCCCACTGTGCAGTCTATGGAGGAAACTGCGTTATTTTGGAGGAGGCAGTGAGAGAGGGGTTTCTGGAGCTTCAAGAATGGTGTTTCTGAGACAAAGTGATCAAAAATTTGTATTAGAGACATGATTAGAGGAGGGAATCTACATTTAAGATCTTCCATGGCCTCATTTACATTTTGTATCAGTTGTAGTGACAACACAGTCGTCACATTTTGGGTTCCTCCAGCATTTCTAGCAATCTTCCTAGATTGGCTAGAAATCATGTATTTCAGCCCATTTCTCTGTTATTGGGATTATTTCTTGTATTCCTTCAGCCACATATGTATTTATTCATATTCAGCAGCTTATACCTTCATGTACTCAGTGCAATTGCAGCTACTCCAACAATTTTTGGATATGCATCAACTCTTGTATTTCATTGTCTATTCACTGGAGGTTTACTCTTAGAGTTTAAGTGGTTTGTCCCTCAACTATTTATTGTATATTTCTACTCATATAATCATATAATTATGGCTGCATACATTTCCCTCTTATGGTACGTTTATATTTATAGAGTTCAGTGTTCATGTTCATATATTGTTGTCAACTCTCTCATTGAGCATTGTTTTAGAGATCTAGTTTGGGGAGATCTGAATAACCCATCTAGATGTATTTATTTGAGCTCATATTCTGCATAGGAGTTGTATGAGATGTTATATAGGGAATCCCAGTGTTGGTATGTCTTATTTTTGCAACAAATTCCTTATACAGTGTCCTCAAGGACCCTGTAGCAGGATTTCTTGAGGTGGAATATTGCATATCCATAGGCAGATTCTGAGAAGGGTCAGCTAGACTCAAGATTTATCCCTTATTTAGAAGGATACATATCCTATAAATTCCCCATCATTAAATCTCTGAAATGGACCTGCAGTGTCTCACTGAAGAAGGAAAAATGGAACATCTAAGATGTTCCCGATGGAGAAGAAAATCCTCATTTGGGACATTACGGTGGTATCAGAGCATAATCTTGGCTCAACCTGTGGATATTCGCCAAGATGCAATCTAAGAAGATGAAGAAGACTCCACTTTGTGGAGAAGAAGAAAGAAAAATGAGAAGAGCTAGCCAAGCTTCTCCCTCAATCCACCTAGGGCTTTCATGGGAGCCACAAGCAAAAGAGAAGGGAGAGATTTGAAGAATCTCCACAAGGGTTTGAAGCAGAAAAAAAATCTAGGTTTTCTGCTGAGGAATGTGAGCATGCAGTCACATCCTTTGATTCACAGCACAGTCACAGGTGCAACTTTGTCATGAAAGAGACGGGAAAAGGAGAGGTGATCAATAGGAAAACTCTTGGATATTTTCAGAAGGAGTATGAGTCTCAAACTCCGACATTCATAGATCATCTCACTTTCATGGATTTTTGCAAGTCTAAGGTGAATGGGAGCTAGCATCAAGATAGATTTATTCTATCTACTTTCAGGAGGTTCACCTACATGTTCAGCCAAAACATGGATAGGAGAGCTAAAGACCATGTTGTAGCAGCACAAAGTTTCCAAAGGAGGTGTTATCAGATTTGCAGCACTGCAATTTAGAGGTAAGACCTATGCATGGTGGATGTTTGGGTCATGTTATTTAGAATAAAAATACTTCTTCCTATTTTAGATTCATTGAAGCCATGATGGAAAGATTTGGTGGGAGAAAATCTGAAACACGCAAACCTAGATCTTGCATGAAGAAGGAGGAAACATAAACTCAGATCCACTTTAGAATATTGTTGGGAAGGCTGACATCTTGCATCACACCTTGTTGAGGCAAGGTATCCATCTCATATTCTTGCACAATAGAGCATGGAGGTCTCTTTTTCAAAAGGAGATCATATTTTGGAGAGGTTGCCCCTACATATTGATGATAAGGAGGGAAACTGCGCTGGTATAGCTAGAGTTGATCCAGTGCCTCATGTAGAGGTAAGAGGAGCTCTTGCTCCACATAGAGGGATTCTTGTGTCTTTGCAAGAAATTCCCCAGGATCTCCCATGTAGAGATCGAGGCACAACTCATGATACATCTGTGCCATTGATGATAGGGTGCAGAGCTATGGAGATAGAAGGAAGAGATAGAGGGGATGATCAACATCATGGGATGAGGAGCACACACCCTCTCTATTTTATGAGTTTGATGCACCTAAGATGATGATTGGATTGCGCAGTGGAAGCATGGAGGGTTTTCTCCATTCATACATTCAGTCATCTCTTGATGATGGTGTCTCACTACATGGAGACATTGCACCAAGGAGACCACTAGATCAGCAGAGGAGGTTGGATGCTCCATATTTTGTGGCCTCACACCTTGATTTCAGGAGGTGGAAACCTTGGAAGAGTTCAGCACAACGGAGAGAGTTTGGGATGGAATCAAGGAGGAGGGAGACACTCTCTTATTCTCAGCATCACCCACTCTCATCAGTCATACTGTGCTGACAGATGTTGCTGCATGGATGGAGGATTTCATCTTCATGATGCAGGTTGACTGCTCCATAGATTTGGTGAGAGAGATGATACTTCCTTTGAGGGAGGAATCTTCCATGCATTGGAGTAGATGGAGGCCACTCATGCATACATTACCCAGGATCGGGAGGTTCTTTGGAGGTGGTAGTCTCTCATGAGAGGATTATTTTTAGAGATATTCATTTCTTTTGAGCATGAGCAGCTGCATGATGGCATGTCATAAACTTGGAGGATGACTTTGGCATGAGGGGATGTCAAGGTAGCAGGCAGCAGCGTGATGGGAGAACTTTATTGTAGATTACAGCCCTGTCTATATGGAGGATTGATCCATGTTGGAGGACTCATCTTTTGGTTGAGAGGTCCCAGGATCTTGGTGCATGCATGATTCTTGGATGGCCTTGATGGTGATGGAGGACACTTAGTGGATGATATGGGCATCTATCATCATGGCAGAATCTTCTTGGCTAGATTTTCTAGTCTCAAAGAGAAATTATTTGCATACAGCCTAGAAGGGCTTCCTAGCTATGCACTTGGATGCATACTTTGATTGGATAGAGGAGTTCATATGGAGGGAATTCATCATGATATTCATCAGCATATGGACAGATGCATAGCCCGGTTTATTTCAGAGAGGTTGGCGCAACCATTCCCCTTACTCATTGGATAAGAGGGAGAGCATCCATGATGATCCATTTCAACTCAAGGTCTCAAGTACATGGTAGGGAAGGTATAATTTCACATTGAGTACCTCTTTACTTTATATGAGAAGCATATTGATCAAGGAGGATCATTCCTTCTTGCATTTTTTATGATGTACTTGCAGCTACCAGTAGCCTTGATTTTGGCTATTTTTGTGATGGTTGTGGGGGAAGCCACATGCTTCATGGTGTGCACCATTGGCACCAAATGGTATTTCATTCTTACATCCTATGAGGAGATGTGGTGTCAGCAAACAAGTGGCTAGTATAGCAATTTTAATTTGTGATGTTGAGGTAGGCCAAGAGGCACTGTGCAGGTTCCATGTGGGATTTGGAGCCACTCTCCTATTGTCATTTGACAACTTGTTTCTATTTCATATTGATCCTTATGTATTCCTGATGTTGTATGTATTTTGAGGAGCATTATTTGGAGAGCATTGTATGAGCAGTCCATTGGGAGCATGATTCTCCCCATTATATATGTTTTATGTTTCAGGAGATACCATGGGCATACCATGAATGCCACGTTGCTACTTGTCTCTTCTTGTGGAGAAACCACTTGGAGGATTTGAGGATGCATTTCATGACTGGATTTCTTGGTGGGGTAGCTTGGGCCATTCTTGGAGGCCATACTATTTCAGCCCAAGGATAGAGGTAGCCCCATGAACACTCAAATGGAGAGAGGACAATCTTGAGAAGCACAAGCACACTCTCCATTCAGCCCCAACACATTGCAGAAACCAGGGGTTAAGATTTTCATTGGATGATAGCATGGATGAGAGGATCATAATTGGGAGCAGCATTATCCAATGCATATCATCACTCCTACCTTAAGGAGGCCTTAGCACAATAGGAAGGATTCCACTACACCTTCTATCTTTCCATGAGGAGCATTGTGATCAGCTTGCATACTTGGGAGAGAGCATTGGAGGAAAATTTAATTGCAGCATGCTTAAGCAGTGGTGGGACCATTGATGAGGAGGCCACAAGAGAAGAAGGGGGGAGAAATTTTTTTTCTCTCTATGTAGTTGCTTGAGGACAAGAAAAATGTGGGAGGCGAGGACTGTAATGTCCCCAATTTTTAGCCTCAAGCTAAAATGGACATTATAGTTTCACATTTTATTTTTATTTAATAAAATGGGAAAGGAGACACCTTAGCCCCTTTTAGATGAATAAATAACACTCCTAATGTGAAAGGGGAGTGAATAAAGCAGCTGAAATAAACACCAAGGGTGTGAATGGAACCCAGTTCATTTGGATTAGTCATCTTTGACTAAAGTCAATAGCGCTGCCTATAGAGGAGAAACTTCATAGAGAAGCTGCGCAGTTTTGGAGGGAAGAGCTTCACATGAGGGTGGAAACCCTAATTGGTGGATCCATGGTGGAGAAGAGTTCTCTCACTTTATATGGAGGAGATGGCAGCCCATTTTAACTATGCTATGTTTTAGATTTCAGACAAGGGTCTGCAAGAGCTTGCATCCCCGGGCTGTTTAGCAGGGTGATGGTGCCCTCGGGCACTAGGGTGTTCCCGATCGGGAATCCCTACCTCTTCCTCAAGGAAGGATGAGGATTGAGCTACATTTCCTCAATCTGGCATTGGCCACAACTACATTCATCTTCTATAATGTTATTTCTGTAGCAGAGAGGACATTGTGTTGTTGGGTGCAGCAAGAGAGGAACTAATGGAGTTTCTCTTGTCCAGTTTTCTTCAGTGGAGGAGGGATCTATTCATTGGAGGAGATGAAAGGAGGATTCCCAGGCTGTATTTCATATCAGTGGCATGAGGCCACACTTCCTTCATCTCCCACTGCATATTCCATGGAGTAATTCCATGGAGGAATCTGCGTTATTTTGGAGGAGGTAGTGAGAGAGGGGTTTCTGGAGCTTCAAGAAGGGTGTTTCTAAGAGAAAGTGATCAAAACTTTGTATTAGAGACATGATCAGAGGAGGGAATCTACATTTTATATCTGCCATGGCCTCATTTAAATTTTGTATCAGTTGTAGTGACAACACAGTTGTCACATTTTGGGTTCCTCCGGCATTTCTAGCAATCTTCCTAGATTGGCTAGAAATCATGTATTTCAGCCCATTTCTCTATTATTGGGCTTATTTATTGTATTCCTTTATCCACATATGTATTTATTCATATTCAGAAGCTTATACCTTCATGTAATTAGTGTAGTTTTAGCTACTACGACATTTTGTGGATATGCAGCAACTCTTGTATTTCATTGTCTATTCACTGGAGGTTTGCTCTTAGAGTTTGAGTGGCTTGTCCCTCAACTATTTATTGTATATTTCTACTGATATAATAATATATTGATGGTTGCATACATTTCCCTCTTATGGTATGTTTATATTTTCAGATTTTAGTGTTCATGTTCATATATTGCTGTAAGCTCTCTCATTGAGCATTGTTTTAGAGATCTAGTTTGGGGAGATCTGAATAACCCATCTAGATGTATTTATTTGAGCTCATATTCTGCATAGGAGTTTTATGAGATGTTATCTATGGAATCCTAGCATTGGTATGTCTTATTTTTGTAGCAGCTTCCTTATACAGTGTCCTCAAGGACCCTGAGAAGGGCCAGCTAGCCTCAGGATTTCTCCCTTCTTTAGAAGAAGTCATATCCTTTAAATGCCCCATCAGTCAATCTCTGAAATGGACTTGCAGTGTCTCGCTGAAGAAGGAAAAATGGAACATCTAAGATGTTCCCGATGGAGTAGAAAATCCCTCATTTGGGACATTACACAAACTGGGCCGAGCTGCACAGGTATTCAGTAACGCTAGGAGATTTTCTACTGCCTGCGGACTCCTTAGTAACTTCACACATGCTTTTAAAATGGGCTCAACTCCTTCTTCTATCTGAGGCTACGCGGAGGTTGCCAATGATGCTTGATTTTTGAAAGACACTCCTTCCTGATAGGCAGGTCCTCCCTCAGCTCCCTGGGTGACCAGCCCACTACATGTCATGAATTTTAC
The DNA here is from genome assembly GCA_034641835.2 of Pinus albicaulis. Taxonomy (NCBI): domain Eukaryota; kingdom Viridiplantae; phylum Streptophyta; class Pinopsida; order Pinales; family Pinaceae; genus Pinus; species Pinus albicaulis. The sequence goes on from JAXQQM020058574.1 coordinate 35,596, forward strand.
ACTCAGATCCACCTGTCTTAGCTCATTTTTGACTCTTTTTATGTTCTGTGTTGGGGTAGGCCATCTGTCCTTAATTTTGGTTAGCAATATCAGGCAGTCTTCGATCTCATGGTCCAGTTGTCGAAAATATTTACAGGTTTTCCTAGTGGGATTTGGGCAGTCCTTGGCGAAGTGCCCTACTTCTTCACAGTTGTAGCAGATCAGCTGGCCCCGTCCTCATCCTGTGCTCCCTCCTCGTCCCCCCCTGCCCCCCACAAGAGAGCCACCAAAGGTCGCGAGAGATCTCAGAGAGGAACGATCGGATTGTACCCTATAGAGGTTTCCCCGATCTACCAATAAGTCATATGTGCGACAATTCTGCTCATCGTGCCCTATAGATCAACAGAACCTGCACCATTGTTGCTTCAATTCACCCCTATTTATCCGAGGGCATTGGGCTGTATCATGTAGTTCCGCTACCTGGCAGTCTTCGCACCAGAGGTTTGTACCGACTCCTTTTCCCCGTTCCATCCGTAAGCTCTGTATTTCCATGTGCATGGCTCCAAGCGGCTCCTAAATTAGCTACATTCCTTCCCTCATATCATCCTTAGACATAGCTTCAAGTTTCATGGCAGATTCCAAGGCTTTTTCCTATGATTTGAAGGTTTGGTGGCCCATGGGTATGCGTAAGTGAGGTAGCAGCATAGCGATGAACCATTCCGTGCACTGTTTGTCATCATACTTGAACTCACCTTCCCTTATCACTTTCTTTAATAGTCGATCGACCTCTCATACAGACTCAGACGTTCCTTGCTTGAAGTATTTCACTTCCGCTACCAGTTGGGAGTAGGATTTTGACTTCTGAAATTGTTTTTTTAGGGCATCCTTAATATTTTGAAGTGTTGTGCTCCCATTTTGAGATATATACTGCATATACCAGTCCAACACCCTCTCTTCGAAAGCCAGGGATAGCTGCGCTCTCTTCACGGTGTCACTTACCACCCCTTGCGCCATCCATACCGAATTGGCCACAAACCAGAATCGTTCCATATCCTCATTGGCTGCTCCTTTAAAGGTAGGTAACTTTAAGTGTGCCACCATGGGCTCCTCTGTTTTATCTTCCTAGGGCCCTAACGTCAGGGTAGCTGATAGACCTTGCGTAGGTCTCAGCATATTATGAGCAAAGCAATCTTCTTCCCGGCTATTTCGATAGTTCTTACCACTTCGTGTTGCGCTTACACCCAGAATATCACTCATTCAGCCCCACGTTATATCTCTAATGCCATTACTCGATCCCATTTCTCAGACTTCTTCCGGTCTCGACAACGGAACCGTTTGTTGGCTTGAGGGGTCCTGACCCAGGTTCGGTGTGCAAGGTTTGCCAACAAACCCCTATACTACTGGCCCTTTTGGCAGTGACCTGCTTTCGTAGGTCACAGTCTCACCCGAAGTAGTATGGGTGGGTGCTGGAACCAAGTTCCCGCACCCTAAGAAAAGATGGGTAAGGTAAGCAGGGTTGCGTCCTGTTTCTGTAATTCCCAGATTACCTTGTCTTGCGTAGGTTAATTATGTTCCTATTTGCATCCACATGCACTAGATCTACAGTTATAGGCTTATTGTATCATCAACACAGCAATACATAAACATAACATAACAGATCTAGGTCCAAGAGCTTAGTACAAAAATATTTCACAACTTAAAGACAGAAAATGCATAACACGACAATTATCAGCAATTCACATAACATAACTCACAGATTCAGATCTCTAATAATACGTCACATTCATTCATTCATCAATCTTTCCTTACAATTACCTTCCCAACCTGTGCACACAGCAGTAGGGTCCGCACACAGTGGGACTAGGATCTTTGCGCACACAGCCAGCAGGAGTCTGTTCCCCAAAACCCAAACAGACAGCGTAAGCAACATATTGCATCAATATCTCATCCATTCCTATCTTTTTCGATACAAAATACATCTCTATTTATAATAATCTAGCTCCAACTTTCCTATGGTTCGCAACCCATGGTTTTCAAACCCCTAGTTTACCCTTTGACCCATTACAATGCGTTTGGGGCTTTGACCAGCCCCAAAACCCCTGCGCTCTACTAAATATAATCAAAAGTAATCAAAATGGACCAGTTTCGTAGCTTGTTAGGAGACCATGTTCCAACAAGGCATGACTGTGTTTTTCTGCAAATACAAATATCGGAAAAATGGTCATAAGCGCAATGCCCTTAGTGTTGCGCTTATGTTTGGGGCACTTTTTGAGATAAATAAAACCACCATGAGATTTTTAATGACATATACATCTAGAAAAACCACTTTTCCAAGCTTTCTTTGCAGTTTGAGGAGGTGAAAAGGGAAAGAAAAACACCAAAAAAACATGTTTTTGACCCTCTTTTTGCCTAGATGCTGCGCTTATACCAGTCTCGGGAGATTGCATTTTTGAGGGGTCAAATTAGCACCATTTTCAGAACCAGAGGCATATTCAGAAAGAGGAGAGGATAAAAATTCCAAAAAGCTATCCTAGGCCAAATTTGGACATAGGTAAGGCCTCCAAATGTGGCCTTGAACATGGAGGGCGCTTATAACACAAAAAGGGTGCTTATGACACGACAAGGGCGCTTATGCCAGTTTACTCGTTTGTTTGGTTTTTCACTGTAATTTTTTGTATTACCTCAATAAATGATTTTACTATCAATGTAATTAATCATGGTAAATTTAATTATGTAAAATATAAGTTACCTAGGGGTATATTCATTAGGTAAACTTATCCTTTAGTCAAATATGAATCAGTTGAATGTAATGAGGAGTGAGTCACTTGGACCATCCCACACTTCAGTTTGCAATTCAGTATTTGTGGATATATTCCTCACCTAATGGATTTGACCCTTGAGGATAAGTGAAGGTTGTTTTGATGTCTATATCTTCCCTTTCTCCACTCTTAGCAAGGGTTGGAATCAGTTTGTATGTTTTCTAGTTAATCAAGGGACTATTGTACTCAAGTTGGCCAACTAATAAAGAGTAGTTGCAACTATTTTATGGGATACTTATGGTATTGATTTCTATCATTTTATTTTCTTCTGTATCATATGTTAGAATGTATTGTATTCATGTTCACTTCATTTCTATGGTATGATCTCTTACAAGTTAGATAATCAGAATACATGTTTGTACATGCTTTGTTTTGGGTAATTGATAATATTTTTTCCATTTTCATCTGTCTAAGAAGAATACATCTCCCATGATCTTCCTAGCTTTATTTCAGCCTCAAAACCATTCCATCAAAATCCTCTTCAAGTGACAAGCCTTGTGCCTACCTTGCCCCATTGATCCTGAGGAATTTTTTGTTTCATATATACCTCAAACTTAGTCAATCATAGTATATTAATCTTCACCTTCGAATTCATCATACATAATTGCCACTTCAATACCAACAAAATAATCTCCTTTACCTATTCAACCCATCCCTCCTGTTATCAATCTAGTATTCCATACAACAGGAATTATGGCGAGATTTTACCCACTCATCTTACCAACCCAATTTCATGAATTACCTCAAGGATATGGCCAAATACTTCCCATTTTTGATGAAAAATCTGAAATCACTGCTCATCAGCACATGGCCAAAATCACAACCTTCATAGATCTTGAGGATTTATATGTAGATGATTCCAAGATGCGAATCATTGCAAAAAAAAAATTAGTTGAAGTTAAAGTTTGGTTCTATGCCCTAGCAGTTAATTTATTTAGGACTCCTACTAAACTAACTGATGCTTTCTTAGCCAGGTGGGATGAGACGAAAAACCCTTTACAAATTCATGCTGAATATGACACCTTGAAACGCAATCCTAATGAATCAATGGCTGATTACAATTACCGATACCTAAGATTCTATAACTTCATCCCAAATGAAATGAAACTACCTCCTGGTTTAGCCCTTCTGCGTTATCTCGATGCTTTTGACCCAGATATGGCCTATGTTGGGTATGTGTTATATTCTTTCCACGACTAGCCCCATGTGCTATACATTGCGTTAGGCGCAGCAGGGGGGTCATAGGGGGGGCGACAGCCCCCCCTGTCGGGGTCCAGGGCAATACCCCTGCAATTTTTTTTTTTGTGTGGACCCACTCATAGGCGGACCCACCCATGTTTTGTGCATGAGTTTGCACATGGTTTTGGGGTACGATGGTTTTCGACCCCTAGTATTTTTTAGATCCGGTCAAGGGAATTACGGTTATGTTCTAATCCAGGGTTAATGGATTGGGGTTTATGTATGCTTCGACATGTATATATATGTGTTGTAACACTAAAAGGAATATAATGAAAAATCAAGCTGTTTGTCCTGATTTGGGATCCAGGGGAAAATATCTATGTTTATCTATTTTATGTTTTATGCTCTCACTATTGTTTATTTTCTGTTATAAGATTCATGTGTAGATAATTTCTGTTCAGGGTTAAAACCTACATTTGGTATCAGAGCTATTTCGGCTTCAAGGGGACGCCTTTGCTGCTGAGGGTTTTTTGCTTGGGCTTGAGGTAGACCCTATTCAGTGGGAGATCTGCGGGATCGATTCTTGCGGTGAAGGAAGATGGCGAGCGGCGGAAAGATAGAGATCGATAAATTTAATGGTCAGATTTTTTAGTTGTGGAAGCTCAAGATGGAGGATCTGCTAGTGGATAAAGATCAGTGGATCACGGTAGATCTAGGTACTAAACCAACGGCAATGTTAGATGAGGACTGGAAGACACTGGATCGGAAGGCTAAGAGCACAATATGGTTGTGTGTATCAGATTCAGTATTGTTGAATGTATCTAGGGAAGCTATGGTGAAGAATTTGTGGGGAAAACTTGGGACTTTGTACCAATATAAGTCTTTGGTGAATAAGTTGTTCCTGTGGAAAAATTTGTATAACCTGAGGATGAAGGGTGGAGACCCGGTGATGGAGCATCTGAATGCCTTCAATACTGTGGTAATTCAGCTGTCATCTGTTGATATTAAAATCTCAAATGAAGATAAGTGCATCAATTTGTTGTGTTCTCTACCAGAATCATGGGACAGTCTGGTTATTGCAATAGGTAGCAATACAACTACCTTGAATTTTGATGACATTGTCTTAGCCTTGCTATCGGAGGAAATGAGACAGAGAAATATGGAGGGTCAAAATGGAGATGCCTTATTTGTACGAGGAAGGTCCCAAAACAGAAACAAGAATAAGGTTTCGAGTGAGAGATCTAAATCTAGAGGGAGATATAAATCTCTTGGAAAGTTTGTAAAGGTGTGCTAGAAATGTGGAAAGGAAGGACACTACAAAAAGGACTGCAGATCTAAAGTTCCTGAGAAATGAAAGGGATTTGATGATGCTCCTTCTGCAGAGGAAAAAACCACCTTAGATGAAGGTGGGGATGTGTATTTGGCTTCTTCTTCAAATACACATGTAGATCATGAGTCATGGTTGATTGACTCAGGTGCATCCTTTCACTTCACTCCCCATCAGGAGTGGTTCTGCGAGTATGAGAAATATGATGGTGGTGATGTCTTCCTAGGGGATGATAGGAAGGCCAGAATTGTCGAACGTGGAAAGGTCAAGCTGAAGCTGCAAGGTGGAAGGATTAGAACACTTCTAGGTGTTCTACGTATTCCTGCATTGGCTAGAAATCTGATTTCTGTAAGCAAGATGGATGATGCAGGTGTAAAAACAGTGTTCGAGAAAGATGCCTGCAAGATGGTTCGGGGAGCACTGGTATTAATGCGAGGAGTTTGGACTGGAACTCTGTACAAGCTACAAGGTAGCACTGTTATTGATGGGTTTAATAGTTCTGTGGTTCCTGAAAGTGGAGCGGAAAGCCTAGCTATCTCTGGAGAAAAGACCATGCTATGGCATCAAAGGCTTGGACATATTGGAGAGAAGGGCCTTCGGATACTGCATAGAAATGTTATGGTAGAAGGTATGTCTAATTGCTCTCTGGATTTTTATTTCTGTGAATAATGTGTATATGGGAAGCATAATCGAGTGAGTTTTCCTTCTGGTGCTAAGAGGGCGAACAAGATATTAGAACTTATGCACAACGATGTGTTTGGACCAGTGTCAGTTCCATCACTAGGAAAGTCTGTGTACTATGTTTCATTCATAGATGACTTCTCAAGGAATACATGGATATATTTCTTGAGGAAGAAATTTGAAGTCTTTGAAAAATTTAAAGAATTTAAGGCTCTGGTGGAAAACTAGACAGAGAAGAAGATAAAGGCGCTAAGGACAGATAGTGGTGGGGAGTTCTGCAAGAAGGAATTTGAAGAGTTCTGTAAGAAGTGTGGTATAGCATGATAGAAGACTCCACATGGAGGTAAAGGTGGACACTTTGAAGAATGTTGCAGATGCATTGACGAAATCTGTGATCACTTAGAAGTTCTCTTGGTGTAGAGAAACAATGGGTGTTAAAGAATTGGCCCAATGACTAAGCTCTCCTGTGGCCCCCTGTGGAAAGAAAACAACAAGTGGGAGAATGTTGGGTATGTGTTATATTCTTTCCACGAATAGCTCCACGCACTGTACGTTGCACCGGGCGCAGTAGGGGGGTCACAGGGGGGGTGGCAGCCCCCCTATTGGGGTCCAGGGCAGCGCCCCGACAATTTTTTTTTTTGGTGTGCAGACCCATTCATAGTCGAACCAACCCATGTTTTGTGCATGATTTTGCACATGGTTTTGGGGTGCGATGTTTTTCAGCCCCTGGTATTTTGTAGATTTGGTCAAGGGAACTACGGTTATGTTCTAATCCAGGGTTAATGGATTGGGGTTTATGTATGCTTTGACATGTATATATATGGGTTGTAACGATAAAAAGAATATAATGAAAAATCAAGCTGGTCGTCCCGATTTGGGATCCAGGGGAAAATCTCTATGTTTATCTGTTTTATGTTTTATGCTCTCGCTATTGTTTATTTTCTGTTATAAGATTCATGTGTAGGTAATTTCTGTTTAGGGTTAAAACCTATAGCCTACTCAATGAGAGAAAGGAATCCCACTACTTTTGAAGAAATGATAAAAAATCCAATGGGTGTTGAGGCCAATATCTTGATTAAAAATTCCAAACTTAAACTAA
>JAXQQM020058698.1:0-23949 GCA_034641835.2 Pinus albicaulis
AGGTGGCAGAAAAGGGGATGCGATTGAAAATTTCAGTGCGATTGAAACATTCCGATTGAAACATTTCGATTGGTCGATAACCGTTCGATTGGGTCTAGATCGACGGTCTAGATCCTTTGTTTTCTTGCACCGGCGGGACCCTTATACTTCGTAAGAAACCCATAAATTTCAATAAAAACCAAGGTTTTGAGTGAAATGGGCGGAATATATATATGATAGGCTAGCGCCCGATTGCGGGGCCACTGGGTGTATGGAGTACCATGGGCCCGGGCTTTATATAACTAGGGCCAATCGTAATCGAAACATTCGGGCCCGGTCTTTTTGATCAACCCATTTTAAATTCTCCGATCGCGATTGCGCGATCGGTCTTTTTGATCAACCCATTTTATTTAAACACGTGCTTTTAAGTTTTTAACTTAAAACTTCGGAAAGTGGGTTTTTGGGTTTACAAAGGAAAATATTGATTGGAGGGGGATTTTTCAATGGTTTAGCACCCTATTGCGGGCCCACGGGTAAATGAAATAACAATATGATCTGCGGTTTAGGACAAAGGGGCTGATCGCAATCGATATTTTGAAATGGCTCACAAACATGCACACTTGAATCTTTTCGATTCGATTAGCGCTTCATGGGTTTGGCGCTTGGTTTTTATGATGAGGGCGTATTGGGGAAGTGGTTTAGGGCTTAGCCCAAGGGGCTTAGGTCCATAAAAAGACTTGTATTTTTATGATTTTTCACGATTTTTTAATGGAAACAAAGGGTGCCGAAAGGGTTAAAAAGTGAGTTTTTAACCATGGGAAGGGTGATTTATGAAGGGAAGAAAGGGAAAGATGAATAATAGAGGAAAAATATGGAAAAAGGGAAAGGAAAAGAAGGTTAATTTCGAGTGGGAGAAAGGGAAAAGGGATGGCTTTGCAGCAGTTTCTTCTTTGTATTTCAGCAGAAATTTCAGAGTATGAGATAAGAACGATGTGGAGGATTTGGCCAAAAGGCGAGCCTTCAAAGAGGTCTTCAAAAACATAATTTTTAGTATTAATTTGTTCTTTGAAGCTCAAAACATGTTGCTCACCTTTGGGTATAACAAAATATTATAGGTGGCTGACTTTTGCCTCCAATGAGATCTCCTAATGAGACTTATTTTCATCCATGGCCTTCCAAAACCAATAAGGTTCTAGATTTGCTGTAGGTAGAAGTCTCTCTTTGAGCTATGAGGTGCTCATTGAGAAAGTGTCATCAAGAAAAGAGAGAATATTTCTCATATCTATATGTCTACCATTTATCATCTTTACCTCCATTGCTTCATGAGTGAAGCTACCTTGATAATGCTCCAAGAATAATCGGGCCTCATCATCATTACTGCTTCTAAGTGACAGCGCTATAGATCTGTAAGGTAATACATAAACTGTCTCAAATAAACGTACAATATTGATCTCATATCCAATCATTGTACAAAGGATTATTCTCATCCCTTCTTTTGAAACTCTATACTTCAACATAAGAGGTTGAATGTAGTTCATCCATGACAAAATAGGATAGATTTTCATCTCCTACTTGATTAGATCAAGGGTCCTCTGTGTTGTGATATGTTGCTGCTTCAAATTAGCACTATGTTCTAACCCTTGGTTATGCATTGGCCCTAATGGCATATCCCCATAAGTTTCAATAAGATCTACTGAAACAATAGGTGGTGAAGGTGTATGCATACCTTGTATCAACTAATATGTGGGAACATCTTAACAGAACACAAGAGTTCATCCAACAGGGACAATAATGCCACTCAAGCTAGCATTGAAGTGACTCTATGTGTCAAGAGATCAAGGCTATCTTACAGAAGTGAAAGTGTCTCTTCTCCAGATGCAAGTACTTCTATAGCTGGTGGTGAATGTAGTGACTCCTTGTCTAGAGTGACAAGATTGACATCCTCATTTGTTTCCTTAGGAAATGTCTCTTTGTGGCACCTCACTGTTTTCTTCACATCAAAATTCTTCCTCAACTTGTGAAAGGAATCTGAATATTTAGTCACCTTTTCATGCTTAATGTGACCAAACCACCAATCATTGGCTTCACCTAAAATATGAAGTGTTGTAATTTGGACAGCCTCTCCTTCAACTACAGGATGTAGCCTGAAAAATATATCTAACTCTTTCCTCCAAGCTCTAACAGTGCTTGAGGAAGATCCATCAAATGTAGGAAAATAGAATATATGATGCTTCCTTCTTCTATTTCTGCTATAGGATCCTCTTTCTTCTTTGATTTTGAAGAATTGTTGGAGAGTTAGCTTCTCCTTGAATGCTAGAGACTGTTCCTTGTACTCTTCAAGATATAGAATGAGAGTCTCATGAGTCTCAGGTGTTCTTATTTCTTCATTTATACACCTCTCACCCTCTCCAAATAAAGTGGGCATAGTGGATCTATGAGGAGATCTATGATTCTCTGATTTTCTTCTTTCTTGATATGAAGTTCTTGGACCTTCCTCATCACATCTTCTTCTTGGATCTTCTTTCTATCTTTCATATTTCATTTGATTAAACTCCATAGGGAGATCTTGCATAGATCTACAGAAATGAGTGGCAGAATTTTATTCCTCCATGATAGATCTCATTTATCTTCTTCTTATTTAGATGCAAAAGATGAACTGTCCATAAGCTGAGCCAAAGATCATGCTCTGATACCACTGTAATATCCCAAAAGGGGAATGCAGTAATACTAAAACACAATATAAGAACTGCAACAAGATTAAAAATAAATCTTAATACAACATTATAATTTATAGAGAACCTGAGGCATATTATTATATTGGAGAAGATCCAGTTACACAACATACAAATATGAGTAGATCTAGCCAAAAATTTGGTCTAGAATCGCCCAGAAAACATGCTACAATAGGTACAACATAACTGGAGAGGCACTGAAGAAAATACTGCGCCGTCCCTTCAACAAAATATGAGCATATAGTTGCAAGCTAAAAATTAAAATGCAGATCTACTCAAAACCGAAGCTTAGATGATGCCAAGATTCAAGATCTGGCCAATGTGATGGATTCCCAAGATAACCCAAAAAGGATTTTCTAGATCTACAACTTTGGAAAATCACCTCCCTAGGATTTGATCCTTGATATGCTAGGAAATACAGATCTGAAGCTAGATCTGTCAAATACATGGCTAAATTATGTTTCAAGATAAGATCTAAGCTTGAAGGGTTGATCCCTTCTTTAGATCTATAAGCTAGAAGTTCTCGATATAGCTTCTCAATCCTCCAATAATGACTGCAGCTGCTGCAACACAACTACCAACAGAAACTGCATTGTGAGGGAAAAAGAGGCATTATTATTTCTAAAAAATGCTGCAATAAACTCCAGGTTGATGGTAAGACTGATGGAAATGTGATAGGATGATCCCTCACATGATTACTAGCTGAAATGCTAGTAACTTTCTTCCTCCTTTTGGATCTGCAATTTAGACAGTGTAATTCCTGAAGGAAGTATTGCTGCTAGGAGGTCAATAACTTTTGGCCTAATGCCAGATCTAAAATGAATCTTTGGGAAGCTGATCAATAAGCCCAAGGTGATAGGAATAAAACCTCACCAGTTCTCTAGCTGAAAGACTGAAGACAACTTCCTCCTTCCAAACTAATCTTCAAAAATCTGCAATTTCTTAATATGGATTTTCTACAGAAAGTAAGAAAAAATATGTGGAACTTAAAGCATGATGTAGAATTAATTACAAGAATCTTTCTAGAGTTTCTCTAAGAAATAGGAGGGATTCCCGACCAGGAACACCCTGTGCTCAACAACACTTGCAATCTCTGCTAAACAGCCTAAGAAAGAAATGGAATGTCACATGACAATTACAGATCTAAAATGATCTTTACATCAATAATAATCATCATTCCCTCATCCTTGCCTTCACATTCTTTATATAATGTTTGATCCCTCCCAAGCCTTCGCCCTCCTCTTGACTGCGCAATGTATGTGGAAAATATCCTCCAAGTTTGACTACATTGTTTGACCAAATCAATCATCATGTCTAGGTGCAATGTACACCATCTCCATCAAGTGTGCTTTGTTTGAAAAATATCCTCCATCACTTTATCATGAATGCCCCATGATATTTTGTTTGACATCTTCAATATCTTATTTGACTAAATCAACCTTCTGTTTGATCTCTTCAAGGTCTTAGTTGACTGTGTCAACCTCCATGATCTGTCTCATTAATGAGACAGGTTCTCTAATTTCATTCAGATTAGTAGTTTCTCCACTACTTCATTATGTAGATCTAGGGTTAATTAATCCGCATTCACACATAAAAAGTGGATATTTATTCATATTGAGGATTGTGGGTCCCTCCACCCTTTTATTTACTTAATTCATTAAGAAAATCAAGGACTCTAATATTCCAAATATGATGTGGAAATTTTGGAATATTACATACAACTATGCGAAAATTTATTATTGTTCTCATCTAGCCTCAAGGATGCAACCTTGCACTATTTCATGGGTTTTCTGGGGAACAATATCACTACCTGACACAGATGAAAGAATCCTTCAAAACAAAATATAGAGACTACTACAGGAACAAAGATAAAAAAGGAGGGGATATTTACGATGAATCTAGGATGTGATGAATCTCTAGAGGATTAGAAATAAATATTCCAACTGAACTATAAAATATTCAACTACACACTTGGTCCTAGATCACGCAAATTGGTATTCTCTTAGGGATCAGGGAAGAGATGATACAAAACCATAATATGTTGTTTGAAGGAGATATCTACTAGCTACCTATTGAAGCCTAGAAAATCTCTGCTTCAAACATTGGGACAGCTCCTTATCCGTTTGGTATGGTGGCTCCGACTGGATTGAAAGGATCAGTTTCCTAATAACTAATGGGTTGGTGATGGGTTGATTTGGATGAGTGAAAATGGGACTAAATTGACTCAAATAAAACTATCTAATTTAAACTAAATACTGATAAATAAATTCTAAAACTAACCCGGGCAATCATATGTGAATACAACTTAAAATTATTCCAATTTAACAATAACCATAAAAATGTATTAAAGTTTAATTGAAATTGTGCAGTAACAAATAAAGATAACTATGTTTAAGAAATTAAACAGAGTTATATTAGCATATTGCATTCATCATTGTATATCATCTATATACACTTTATGAAAGATAACATTTCAATTATACTCAAAAATGATATATAAAGAAACGTTGTGAAAACCAAATATATATAAATGATAGAAAATTTTAAAGCGAATATCATAAGACAAAAGAAATCAATAGTGAACAGATAGAAATACCTTATTCATCTTGAAAGCTTTCAAATGAAATCTGATACTCTAATCCAGTAATTCTGGTACAAAATCAAATCCAAGGTACAAAATTGCAACACTTAAAGATAATTCTGCATAAAATCACCAAATGTGATCCTTTATAAAATATAAAAGTGAGTGGAGTACAGAAATGTAATCTCCAAGTCAAAAAATATAATAATCCAGGACCCTTCTCTAAATGCATGAGAAGGGTTTAAATACTACTTAGCTAAATCTAAAAATAGTCTATTACAAAAATTAAGGATTCGGTTTAATGACCGTCCTTTTCCTAGGCAAAAATACAGTAAAACTAAAACTAAATCTAAAAATAAAGACTATTAACTAACTACTTATGAACTTGATATTTAAACTTGCAGGCATCTAGCATTGTTTTGAGAAGATGTGGTTGACCGACTTCAGAATTCAACTGTCCTGAAAAGACAGAATCGGCAAGTGTAGGCGCAATCTTCTCAGTAGAATTGATGATACAATTAAGCGCACTGTGCTGACTGTGTGGTTTCACTAAGTATGTCCAGTAAGAGTCCCAATTTAATCTTGTCAGCCCTTGGATTGATTTTTCTCTTTCTTCTGCCTTTTGCCTCCATTCTGTTTGCAGTTGATGTGCCTGTGGGAGATATCCCGGAACAGTTTCTGAAATCAAATTAGCTTTGTGCAAATTATCATTTACACAATCAGTAAGACTGTTTGCTGCTGTAGCCGCCTCCTCTGCTGCTTTCTCTGCCCTTCTGATTTGTGCATCCCAGTTATTGAAAAGTATTTCTTTATGGTTTTCATTAATAATTGGTGCGCCAACTTTTCTTCCTTCTTCTGTTTTTTGCCATACCAAGTAATCAATAATATTTTCATTAATTAAATCATAATCATTTCATAAATCTACGACATGATTTGTGATCTTATCACTCTCTTGGCAAAAAGAATTCCATTGCAAGATTTTTTGGCATAATACTTCTTCTTGTTGCAGTAGTTGATTGTTTAAAGAGATAGTTTCTGAAATAAACTCTGGAAGCTTAGGATCATCTTTGTGCTGATCTTGGATAATCTGTATTTGTTTCTCTTTATCAGCCAAACTTTTTTGATGTCCAATTTTCATTTCTTGAAGTTGTTGCTATAACTTTTCAAGTTTCATCTGTGCTTCATTATTGGCCTGTACCTGTTGCAATTGTTTTTGCAGAACTTGTATCTGTTCTTCTTTTTCATTTAATAAGATCTGTATCTCAAATTCTTTGTCAATAGTTACAGAAGCATAAGCCCCTGCAATTTGAGATAACTTAGCAAGATTATCAGTAGGCTCTGTGGTAGGATCCTTCCACAAGACATCTAATTGTTCTGCTTCAGTAGCAATTGCGCCTTCTAATTTTCTCTTTTTCCTTTATTTCTTCACTACTGCTTTTTACTTCGGGCTGTAGAATACATCTAGAGGAGGAATGTCCTCTACATTAAGTACAATTTCAGACAAGGGAGTGACAGGTATATGCTCTGTATTTGTCACATTACCGCTTATTCCTGTGCTTAAAACTTTTGTTGTCTGTACAGGGGTCTGTACATTCTGTCCTTCCACATTAAGCAATTGATTAAAGCTTTCCCATTCTTTGTCTAATTCAATCGTGACTGACTGTTGCTGTACATTGGTAGGAGGAGGATTTATCTGCTGAGAAGTCAAAATTTGCTGTTGTGAAAGCTCTTTCGATTGAGCAGTATCTTTCACTGATTCTTCATTTTTATCTTGCTCTTCATTAGACTTATTAGAACGTTCAGAAGTCTCTCTTTCAGATTTTGACTTAGAATTATCTGTACTTGAACTGCCGTTGAGACTAACACTAGGGGTTGGTTCCCTTGTGGGTTCCAAGTGTAAATTTTCCAAAGGGATAGTAGTTAGTCTTCTCTCTCTGTAAAGTTTAAATTCTTGAAATTATTCTGGAGATAACTGTACCTAAGCTGAATGAAAAACTTATTTAATTGAACCTTTTGTTTGAAACATATCATCAAAAGGATCTTCTTCTCCTAAAAATTCCCTTACCTTGATTGCAGTGGTAAAAATTTTAACAACATTATTTGGGTCAAATAACCTTCTCGAAAACTTGAACAGTTGTAAGCATGTAATATTGCTTACCTCTTTGAATGTGTGACCAACATCAAACAGTGAAAATGTTCCACAGGTTATGGGAAATTGTGGCCAAATGCCTTTCTTCTTCTCTTTTAATTCCTTTGTCAAACCTCCTTGACCACAGGTTTGATAAGCAATCTCCCGAGCTACAAGTTTATCCGGAACATATAGGGGTAAAACATGGGGGGAAGCAGAACTTCCAAAAACCCTAACATAAGTGAACAATTCTTCTCCAAACCATCTCGCGACGGGGAGAATGTCGACCTCTGTTTCTGGGGATAACCTTGGGGCATCCTTATTATGCAATGTTCTATACAATGGCAGCATTATACCATGGAAAATTTTGTAAAAATGGGGGACAAACTTAGACTCCCACAGTTCCTTATGATACACATGAATAGGCAAAGGATCGTGGATTGTCCATTGCCAACCCATCACAGGGAATTTAGAGATAAAACAGATAGCGTCCATGGCATAAGCAGATAAATAAAAAGGCGGATAAATCCGCTGAGAAACGCTTCGTTTAGACCGATAATGGAAAATAGCAGTGGTCAAATTATCAGACAAGATTTTGGCCCAGTCTACAATTGTAGAATTAACGACAACATTCAACAAAGGGAGCCATTCAGGAAAGATCATATTTATGTCAGGCTTTCCAAAAAGCCTGCATAACATGGCAGCAACAAAACAATAAGGAGAGGTAAGTGAACCAGTACTGTACATACCGTGTTTGTTTTTCTTCAACGGTTCATCTCTTTTGGTCCACTCCTGTGTGCATTCTGACAAATTCGCATGTTCTCTGGCAAAATCTTCCATGAATTTCTTATTATAAGTCGCCTGAGGTTCTGGAAACTTATACATCAGCCTCAAATCTTCCGTGGTGAATGACCCGATTAGCTCTTGAGATGGAGTTCTAAATTGCCTGTCTGAAATATCAGTGCTGTCCAGCACCCATTTCACCATGTCCGTATACGGGAGAATCCTTGGCCTTGCCACTATCCTATGCAGAAATGAACAAGCCAGTTCTTTGAGGGTTGCCTCAGATGTATTACTGGAACCTGCTGTAGCCGCAACTTTCATCACCACAGGATTTTCTTCTTCCAGAAAATTATACATTCCTTCCCATGTGGTTATACCGGCATCCTTATTGCAAGCGGTGTCTGCATACAGTGAAGCCATTTCTCTGTTTTCAGAATTCGAGCTCTTCTCTTTCTTACCCATAATGTTTAGTGAAAGCTTTGTATAGACGTTTGCTCCTTCGTGCCTGCGTTTTACGAGTTAAATGAGAGTAATGGCATGAGAAAGGTGATGAGATTGTTTTAAATGCAAAGGCGGATGAAATATATTATTATAACGTGAAACGACCTTTCAATCAAAACAAAATCCTATTTACCATTAATTGACAATCCATTCATTTAATCCAATCATTAAAGTGCAAAACGGATATTGATTTATGGAAAGATTTTGAAAACACGCTTATGAACTGCAATATCGCGATCTTTTGATTTGTCGCGCAATATCGTAATATCACAATTCTGTTGCAATGTAACCATCGGTGAAATAGATGAAATATCACACATATTGCAAATATTTTCAAAGTTAAAGCAAAAGCTTCAAAATTGTAAACAGTGCAAAAGATAAAAAGTATTCGTTTAACATTTCTTTTTTCTGCGCTATGCAATCTGCGACCAATATTTTATTGTATAGGCTTTTTGGGATCGCGTTATAGCAATATCGCAAAATCGCATTTTAAAAGATTCAGTTTTTACAAAAGATATCTACCATTTGCGATGGATGCACTATTTCGCTCAAAGAAAGATTTTATTGTAATCTATCAAAAACTTAAGTGTTTCTTAAGGATTTTCTAAGGAATTTCCCTAAGTTATGATAGAAAGTTTTATTTGAAAAGGGAAACAAATACTAATTAATTTTTTGGATTTATAACTAAGGGTCCCCACTTAATTAGTATTATTACTAATATTAAATAAGAAGGGGGGTTGTTGCTGGCCACAACAATTGGCGATTCACTGAAAGAAACAGTTATCTCTGAAAAAATAAAATGAACACTATATTTCTAGTAAGTAAAGATTTTTAAAGATAATGAAAAATATCTTAGGATATTTCAAATAAAATCTAACTATGAAAAAGAAATAAAAATCATTCACAATTTCTTTCTAATTCCTTAAGAACAAAAACACTTTTGGGTTATCTCAAGCTTTGATTGGTGTTAATAATGAAGTAAGTGGATTTCTCCAAGTTTTGGTTTTATAATATACTCTATTGTCATAGGTATTGCCTCTGCTGCCAGCAAACGTTCATAGTCTCGACAGGGTTACCTTTAAACCATTAACTATTCATTGTCCCATCCAACTAAAATTATGACTTTTTAAAAGATAAATTCATAAGACCTATTATCTCATGTTTTTGTCTTTTACTTATTTTTATTTTTAAGAGCCATTGTTCTGGTTTGGTAGCCAGTTAATAACAATGCCATTCACTAGTTATAATTAAACTGAACAAGCTGGCTCGTGATGAGACCCATTGTCTTAAATTTATAAGCCATTACCCTATTTTGGTATGCAGTATTGGTAATGTCAGTTTCATTACTTCTTATGAACATGGTAAGTCGGCTCATAATGAGACCTCTTATCTCTTAAATTTTCATATAATTTCTTAGAATTACATTCTAAAAATCACAACTTAAATGGATGGGGTGAAATAGTTTTATCCTTGAGAATCAATGGATGACAATTTTCAGAGTTTCTTGAGTACCAAGACTTTGAAAAATCTTTACTTTTATAGATAACCTTTCTCTGCTCAATAAACTTATAATGATTTACATTCTCCTCAAGTTTTCAAAAGATCATGCAAATGATTGGAATAATCTTTCAAAGTTTAATATCTTATTTTAAACTATCCAAAAAAAACTGTGATCATCTCTTTAAAAATTCTTATTTACACAAAATAAATATTTATAATATTTTTCCTAAGAAATTTTCCTAAATAGTAAACAGTCAATTAGAGACTTATTAACAACCTTTATTTGCAAAAACAATTAAAAACTTTGCAGAAAGGAATATGTACAGTTTAAGAAGGGGTTACCTCCTTATGAAAAGAATTTCTTCAAGATAAGCTCATTTACAGGAAGAGATTCTCTCTTACCTGTTAGATCTTGGAGCATGAATGTATTTGAGCCTATCTTTTCAATGATCTGAAATGGTCCAAGCCACATTTTCTGAAATTTGGTATGCTTACCTTTTTCTTCATGTGTCATCCCATTTTAGAACAAGATCACCAATTGAAAAAAAATTTGAGCCGGTAGAACTTGCATCAAAAGAAGATTTTACAAGCTGCTGATGTTTTTCATGAACAATTTTAGCTTTATCTCTTTCTTCTTCTAGTTTAAGGATTTGATCATATCTCAATTGAATGGATGAAGAAGGATTTTCTTCAATAAATTGTACTAGGGCTAATGATGGAAGAGCTAAATTTGATGGTATCACAGCTTCTTTTCCATAA
Source organism: Pinus albicaulis (assembly GCA_034641835.2). NCBI lineage: Eukaryota > Viridiplantae > Streptophyta > Pinopsida > Pinales > Pinaceae > Pinus > Pinus albicaulis. Next base: position 10,964 of record JAXQQM020058698.1, read on the forward strand.
ACTAAATTGAAAGGTGAAGTTCCTATTGAAGCTTTTTTAGTAATACGATCAGCCCATAGTGCAAAGATTAAAGACTTGTGCCAATTCTTTTGATTTTGATCAATGGTCCTTTTAATGATTTTGATAAGATTTTTGTTAGTGGATTCAGCCAAACCATTACTTTGTGGATAATAATTTGCTATTTAAGAGCTTTGACTTAATCCTTTTTTGACTGCAAATAGATGAGAATGCTTAAAAATAAGATGCATTATCAAAGACAAGAGCACAAGATCAGAGGATTCTGAGAATTCGATCTTTCTCCGATGAGCACAGTATCAGTAGCATCTACTTTATCTGGTGGCTTACCAGTTCCTTTTGCTGCTTTTGCAACTACACCACTTGGTAAAGGAGCAATTGGTGTAGCATTTAATTCTTTTAATAGCAACTTCTGCTGGTGTTTTAGTTTGTTGAGTTCATGTAAGGAAATGTTGGCTTTAATCTTTTTCATGTCTTCAACAATGTTATACTCCATAGGATCTGACACCACTAAAGTCTTTGTTGTCGATGTAGGAGGATTAGAAGAGGATGGCTGATTTTGAGTAGGTAATGGAGAAGTTTTCTTTGCAGGGGATTTGTCTTTGGTACTTGGAGTTGTAATTTTCTTTTTAGGAACTATTTGTACAGGCTCCGATGTAGATTTACTCCTAGTACTTACAGGCATAGCTTATTTTTCTACCTCACTATCAGAATTAGGGAGAATAAAATCCCACATTCCATGCAATTCAGCTATTTCTTCATTCTCATCTTCCTCTTCTGATACTGGGGGAGTATCTTCTTCTTCTTCCTCTTCTGATTCTGCATTAGAGATTGAATTGGGAGGTTTAGATTCAAGTTGATTTCTTTTGAAATTTCGGAATGGTTTTTTGGTAGAAGTTTCAGCTACTTGTTTTTTTATTTCAACCATTTCATTCGACATGGTTTTAAGAACTTTCTGTAAACCTTCCATGTCGTATGGGTCTTTGGCATTTTTCTTTGAATCATCTTTGAAGCTGACCTTCTTTGATTTCCTTTCCTCAATAGCATTTTTCTTTTCAAGAGAAATAATTCATTTTTCTACTGCAATAGCCTCTTTCATATTCTCAGCTAATGTAGGTTTTGCAGCTCTGTCTACAAAAATTGCTATGTTTGAGGGTAAAGAGGTTATGTACCATTCACTTCTGACCTGTTCACTAGGCCTTGAATCTGTGTGGATTTTGTTCAAGAGTTTGTTGAATCTAGCGTTGAAATCTTTAATGAGCTCCTTGGGTTCTGCCTTCAAATTTGAGAGATCATTGATTAAAGTAGCTATTGATCTGTCATCTCCAAATTTGGTTAAAAAATGATCTGCAAAAATGGCCCAACTTGTTATGGATCCCGAAGGTAATGAAAAGTACCATGATCCTGCTGCTCCTTGAAGAGTATAAGGGAATAGTCCGACTACAACATCTTCATGTGTGACTCCATTCAAATTTACAGCCAGCATAAAGTTATTGATATGTTCTTCAGCTTGAATGTTAAGATCTGGACTAAATTTTGGAAGCCATTTTCCAGGATTGTCTGGTAAATCATGTAAAGGTGCAGCCATGTTGACAGCCCCTGGAGTAGCCCATGGTCTAGCCATTATTGGAACAACTATTGGAGGAGTAGTAGAGGCTGGTGGTGTTTGAATAGAAGTTGTTGGAATAGATGATGTTGAGATTGATGATGATTGAGCAGATGATGTGGAAACAACTGTACTTTGTTGAGTTGGGATTTCGGAAACAGGTAATTGAATATGAGATGAAGAACTTATATCACTTACTGATTCCGATTGAGTTTTTCTTGTCCTGACTCTACTAGGTAAAGGGAATTCTTTCGGAGAAATGCCAAGTTTTTCACTTTGAAGCCTAGTAAGAGGTTTTGAAGAAACAAATTTTGAAGTTACACTACCTTCAGATATTTCAGACTCATCTAGAGATAATGAGAATCCTTTCAATTTATGAATTAAATCTTGAACTTCAGGAGACTTAGGATTTTGATTGTCTGATTGTTTTGAGATTTTGGTAGTGGGTGTATGAATATTCTTCTCAATTCCTTCTATAGGATTTTGTATTTCAGAAGAAATTGAAGAAGTTGATGAGGGTGTTTTGCTCTCAGAATGGCTTGTGGGTAAAGATTTACTTGCCATTCATAGCTCATGCCCTCCTTCTAGCGCCAAAAATGTTGAAGCCTAGAAAATCTCTGCTTCAAACATTGGGGAAAACCACCCGGTCGGGACCTTAGGACAGCTCCTTATCCGTTTGATATGGTGGCTCCGACTGGATTGAAAGGACCAGTTTCCTTATAACTAATGGGTTGGTGATGGGTTGATTTGGATGAGTGAAAATGGGACTAAATAACTGAAATGAAACTATCTAATTTAATCTAAATACTAATAAAGAAATTCTAAAGTTAACCCGGATATCATATGTGAATACAACTTAAAATTATTCCAATTTAACAATAACCATAAAAATGTATTAAAGTTTAATTGAAATTGTGCAGTAACAAATAAAGATAACTCTGTTTAAGAAATAACAGAGTTATATTAGCATATTGCATTCATCATTGTATATCATCTATATACACTTTATGAAAGATAACATTTCAATTATACTAAAAAATGATATATAAAGAAATGTTGTGAAAAACCAAATATATATAAATGATAGCAAATTTTAAAGTGAATATCATAAGACAAAAGAAATCAATAGTGAACAGATAGAAATACCTTATTCATCTTGAAAGCTTTCAAATGAAATCTGATACTCTAATCCAGTAATTCTGATACAAAATCAAATCCAAGGTACAAAAATGCAACACTTAAAGATAATTCTGCATAAAATCACCAGATGTGATCCTTTATAAAATATAAAAGTCAGTGGAGTACAGAAATGTAATCTTGAAGTCAAAAATATAATAATTCAGGACCCTTCTCTAAATGCATGAGAAGGGTTTAAATACTACTAGCTAAATCTGAAAATAGTTTATTACAAAAATTAAGGATTCGGTTTAAATGACCGTCCTTTTCCTAGGCAAAAATACAGTAAAACTAAAACTAAATTTAAAAATAAAGACTATTAAGTAACTACTTATGAACTTGATCTTTAAACTTGCAGGCATCTAGCATTGTTTTGAGAAGATGTGGTTGACCGACTTCAGATTTCAACTGTCCTGAAAAGACAGAATCGGCAAGTGTAGGCGCAATCTTCTCAGCAGAATTGATGAGACAATTAAGCGCACTATGTTGATTGTGTGTTTTCACTAAGTATGTCCAGTAAGAGTCCCAGTTTAATCTTGTCAACCCTTGGATTGATTTTGCTCTTTCTTCTGCTTTTTGCCCCCATTCTGTTTGCAGTTGATGTGCCTGTGGGAGATATCCTGGAACAGTTTCTGAAATTAAATTAGCTTTGTGCAAATCATCATTTACACAATCAGTAATATTGTTTGCTGCTGTAGCCACGTCTTTTGTTGCTTTCTCTGCCCTTCTGATTTGTGCATCCCAGTTATTGAAAAGTATTTCTTTATGGTTTTCATTAATAATTGGTGCACCAACTTTTCTTCCTTCTTCTGTTTTTTGCCATACCAAATAATCAGTAATATTTTCATTAATTAAATCATAATCATTTCGTAAATCTACGACATGATTTGTGATCTTATCACTCTCTTGGCAAAAAGAATTCCATTGCAAGATTTTTTGGCATAATACTTCTTCTTGTTGCAGTAGTTGATTGTTTAAAGAGATAGTTTCTGAAATAAACTCTGGAAGCTTAGGATCATCTTTGTGTTGATCTTGGATAATCTATATTTTTTTTTCTTTATTAGCCAAACTTTTTTGATGTCCAATTTGCATTTCTTGAATTTTTTGTTGTAACTCTTCAAGTTTCAACTGTGCTTCATTATTGGCCTGTACCTGTTGCAATTGTTGTTGTAGAACCTTTATCTGTTCTTCTTTTTCATTTAATAAGAGTTGTATCTCAAATGCTTTGTCAATAGTTGCAGAAGCATAAGCTCCTGTAATTTGAGATAACTTAGCAAGATTATCAGTAGGCTCTGTGGTAGGATCCTTCCACAAGACATCTAGTTGTTCTGCTTCAGTAGCAATTGCACCTTCTAACTTTCTCTTTTTCCTTTGTTTCTTCACTACTTCTTTGTATTTCGAGCTGTAGAATACATCTAGAGGAGGAATATCCTCTACATTAAGTACAATTTCAAAGGAGGGTGTGATAGGTATGTGCTCAGTTTCTGTGACTGTGCTACTTATTCCTGTGCTCAAAACTTTGGTTGTCTGTACAGGGGGCTGTACATTTTGTCCTTCTACATTAATCAATTGATTAAAGCTTTCCCATTCTTTGTCTAATTCAATGGTGACTGACTGTTGCTGTACATTGGTAGGAGGAGGATTTATCTTCTGAGAAGTCAAAATTTGCTGTTGAGGAAGCTCTTTCGATTGAGCAGAATCTTTCACTGATTCTTCAATTTTATCTTCCTCTTCATTAGACTTATTAGAACGTTCAGAAGTCTCTTTTTCAGATTTTGACTTAGATTTATCTGTACTCGAATTGTAGTTAAGACTAACACTAGGAGTTTGTTCCCTTGCGGGTTCCAAGCGTAGATTTTCCAAAGGAATAGTAGTTAGTCTTCTCTCTCTGTAAAGTTTAAATTCCTGGAATTCCTCTGGAGATAACTGCATTTGAGCTAAATTCAAAACTTCTTTAAATGAACCTTTTGTTTGGAACATATCATCAAAAAGATCCTGTTCCTCGAAAAATTCCCTTACTCTGATTGCATTGGTAAAAATTTTAACAACATTATTTGGGTCAAATAACCTTCTTGAAAACTTGAACAGTTGTAAGCATGTAATGTTTCTTACCTCTTTGAATGCGTGGCCAACATCAAACAGTGAAAATGTTCCACAGTTTATGGGAAATTGTGGCCAAATGCCTTTCTTCTTCTCTTTTAATTCCTTTGTCAAACCTCCTTGGCCACAGGTCTGATAAGCAATCTCCCGAGCTACAAGTTTATCTGGAACATATAGGGGTAAAACATGGGGGGAAGCAGAACTTCCAAAAACCCTAAAATAAGTGAAAAAATCTTCTCCAAACCATCTCGCGACGGGGAGAATGTCGACCTCTGTTTCTGGGGATAACCTTGGGGCATCCTTATTATGCAATTTTCTATACAATGGCAGCATTATACCATGGCAAATTTTGTAAAAATGGGGGACAAACTTAGATTCCCACAGTTCCTTGTGATACACATGAATAGGCAAAGGATCGTGGATTATCCATTGCCAACCCATCAAAGGGAATTTAGAAACAAAACAGATAGCGTCCATGACATAGGCAGATAAATAAAAAGGAAAATAAATCTGGTGAGAAACGGTCCGATTAGACCGGTAATGAAAAATAGCAGTTGTCAAATTATCAAATAAGATTTTGGCCCAGTCTACAATTGTAGAATTAATAGCAGCATTCAACAAAGGGAGCCATTCAGGCAAGATCATATTTATGTCAGGATTTCCAAAAAGCCTGCATAACATGGCAGCAGCAAAACAATATGGAGAGGTAAGTGAACCAATACTGTACATGCCGTGTTTGTTTTTCTTCAACGGTTCATCCCTTTTGGTCCATTCCTGCATGCATTCTGCCAAATTTGCATGTTCTTTGGCAAATTTCTCCATAAATTTCTTATTATAAGTCACCTGAGGTTCTGGAAAGTGATACATCAGCCTCAAATCTTCCTTAGTGAATGACCCGATTAGCTCTTGAGTTGGAGTTCTAAATTTCCTGTCTGAAATATCGGTGCTGTCCAGCACCCATTTCACCATGTCTGTATATGGAAGAATTATTGGCCTTGCCGCTATCCTATGCAGAAACGAACAAGCCAGTTCTTTAAGGGTTGCCTCAGATGAATTACTAGAGCCTGCTGTACCCACAACTTGCATCACCATAGGATTTTCTTCTTCAAGAAAATTATACATTCCTTCCCAGGTGGTTATACCGGCATCCTTATTGCAAGCAGTTTCTGTATACAGTGAATCCATTTCTCTATTTTCAGGATTTGAAGTCTTCTCTTTCTTACCCATGATGTTCTGTGAACGCTTTGTATAGTCGTTTGCTCCTTCGCACCTGCGGTTTTACGAGTTAAGTGAGAGTAATGGCATGAGAAAGGTGATGAGATAGTTTTAAATGCAAAGGCAGATGAAATATATTAATTTAACATGAAATGACCTTTCAATCAAAACAAAATCTCATTTACCATTAATTGACAATCCATTCATTTAATCCAATCATTAAAGCGCAAAATGGATATTGATTTATGGAAATATTTCCTTTGAACAACGCGCTTTTATGAATCTGGGACATTGTGATCTGCGATTTTCTGCGTAATATCGCAATATCGCAATATCACAATTTTCTCAAAACGTAACCATCACAAATATCGCATATTGCAAATATCACAAAAGCGCAAATCACAAATAGCGCAAAATTGTAAATAGCGCAAAAAGTATTCATTTAACATTTCTTTTTTCTGTGCTATGCGATCTGCGACCAATATGTTATTGTATAGGCTTTTTGGGATCACGTTATCGCAATATCGCAAAATCGCAGTTTAAACGATTGAGTTTTTACAAAAGATATCTACCATTTGCGATGGATGCTCTATTTCGCTAAAAGAAAGATTTTATTGTAATCTATCATATACTTAAGTGTTTCTTAAGGATTTTCTAAGGAATTTCCCTAAGTTATGATAGAAAGTTTTATTTGAGAAGGGAAACAAATACTAATTAATTTTTTGGATTTCTCACTAAGGGTCCCCACTTAATTAGTATTATTACTAATATTAAATAAGAAGGGGGGTTGTTGCTGGCCACAACACTACCTTATGAGGACATACACACTATATTTAGAAACCACTCTAGGGAAGCTCGGAAGAAAGGTAGAGCTAGCCAAAGCATGACCAACACCCCCTCTGCTTCCACCACCATCAGGCATGAGATTTGAAACATGTTGGAGGACATCAAAATTGAGATGTTGAACACATTTTATTTGTAAATGGACACAATACATATCAAAAGGATACAAGTGGAAGGAAAGAGGGCCTTAGCTATCTTTTTCGCTAGATGTACCACCCTCCGAATGAATGTTGATTGAATTTCATATCGGTTTCTTCATTTCTGAAAAGAATCATACCACGGATAAATATACCTCCTTACTTGGTCTTAAAGTTGTATATCAAGGTGGGGAAGGAGGACTAGAACAACTCTATTTCATAAATCAGAGAAGGCCTCAAGGGCCTCAGTCATATCAGTATGGCATGTAAGGTGCACCTTACTCTCACTATCATGCAAACCATAATGCACCTATGCAGTCTTGGTATAGCAACACTCCTCCATCATGGCCTACACCTCATACTTGGTCTCATTCCCCTCCATATCACCCTCAACCAGTAAATCAACCCTTCGAGCGGTATGTTTCTCAACCACGTGAGTGGAGAAACCCATCACAAAGTTCGAGGCCCCAACACAACCAACCACCTCCTCTACTTCCTCCACCCCAACCTCAACCTCAACTCACTTTTCCCGCTTCACCAAATTTTCCTAAGATACCTGTCCAATCCAATCTGAACTGAAAAAACTAGGAAAAACAGGTTTACAATGAAGAAATGTCATATCCAACTTATGTTGTGGAGATAAACGAAATTAACCTTAGGTATGGAATAGCGCTCCCTGAAAATCATCCCCCATATCCACCTGGAGAGGTTAAGGAGGGAAAGGAAGAAGGTAACCCTCAAATCAATCAATCTCCTTTTCCATAGTGTTTGATCAACCTTAGTCAACACACCCCATGAGAGACTAAACTTATAGGAGAAATGTCAATATGTGTCTAAAAATAACCCTTCTCCATGCCATTAAGGGTGTTCTTATTTACAATAGGATCATAAAATAAAATTTATTGAAAAATCATGGGAGAAAGAAGAAATAGACCCACACCATCAATTTTATAGGAAAAATGTCTGACTTAATGTTGGGAAGGGTCATCTTACCAAAGTACCTGTACCTTGGAAGTCCAATATTAGATGTACACTTTGATAGTGTCAATGTACCCTACACTTTGATTGATATTTGGGTTACCATCAATGTGATGACTAGGGAATGCATTCTTAAAGTAAACCTCTAAGGACTCTTGAAAAATACATCCACAATTCTGCAACCTGCAAAAAAATCCACATTAGCTCTAGACGGATTTGTTGAGGATGTTATGGTATCGATTGACTCCGAAATAATTTCTGGTCCTTTAGCCAGAAACCAAGCTTAATGGATACCCTCTCATTATAGGAAGGCCTTGGTTCAACACTCCTGATGCTTATATCATTTTTAGGGCTAGAAACATGAATATTAAGATTGGGCCCTTGTCCAAACAACGGGTACTATATCCTCCACCACAGCCTTCCATTGACCATCACCTACCCTTGTAGTTGAAGGATGAAGAAGAATAATATGGAGTGTACAATACCACACCCTAGCCCATTTGTACCATAGAGACAATTCTTAGAGGGGGGAAACCTGATGAGGATGATCTCATTAACTACATTCTCTAAAGCCAACCCCCCACTACCATTCCTCTCAAGGACCCAATAAGACAATCTGAAATCCATCCTTCGATTGAGCTACACTAAGTTGACCCGACCTCTAAAGAAACCAAGGTTTTGGAATTTGGCCCATATAATTTCATGAATATTAACTCATCCATCTCAGCCAAGGAAGAATGGAAACTGTGCCATATCCAGAGAAAAAACTGAGATTCTTTTTCTTGAGACTACAAGGTCATGAAATAGGTGCATCCCTTAGTGTGCACATAATATATCTATATTAAAGAGTGATGCAAGCTTGTGCACCAGACCCGAAGGAGGATTAAACAAGCCTTAAAAGACATAGTGAAGGAGGAACTGCATAATTTTTCGATGTAGGTTTCATCTACCCCATATCAGATAGCTAGTGGGTGTCTCCTCTTGTTCTATCCCCCCAAAAAAATGGGAAGTGTCAAATATTTCTTGCTACCGAGAAATAAACAAGCCCACTAAGAAATACCATTTTATTTTTCCCTTCATTGATCAAGTCCTGGATGGTCATGAAGGATAGAATTTTTTTACTTTCTTGGATGGATTTAGTGGGTATAGCCAAATTCAAGTTAGCCCTGAGGAGAAGGACGATACCACACTCACATTTCCTTGGGTAAATTTTTCTTCTAGAGTCCTTCCCTTTGGCTTATGTAATGCAGCTGGTACTTTCCAGAGAGCAGTCCTGGGCATTTTGTCTGAAATATTCCATGATTCTGTAGAGATCTACATGGATGATTTTACACCTTATCAGTATGATCTCCTAGAAGCTCTCCGTAATCTTGGAAAATACTTGAGGAAGTGCATTGAAATGCATTTCTCCTCGAGTCCTGAAAATTGTGAATTTTTGAAAGGGTAATGATAGTCCTAGGTGACTCCATATCACAAGCAAGAATATAGGTACATCTGAACAAAATAACAATCATAAAAAGGGTGCATATTCCTTAAAATAAGAGAGATGTAAAAATTTTCCTAGGTTTGGTTTCTTACTATTGGATGTTAATTAAGGACTTCAGCAAAGTGGCTTCGCAATTCTTTGGATTCTTGCCCAAGGATTTTGAGTTTTTCTAGTCTATTTGTTTTTAAGAGTCTTTTGATATCATCAAGAACAAAATATCCACTACCCCTAAACTTCAAGGTCCCCATTGAGATCTACCCTTGCACATTCATACAGACGCATCAAATAAATCTGTGGGGGAAGCCTTTAGACAATTGGAAGATAAATTACCCTATTTCATTCATATCATTAGCAAGAGTTTGTCTAAAGCTGAACTAAATTATAATTTCACTGAAAATGATCTCATAGATATTTTCCATTCCCTAAATAAATTCAGGCACTATATTACTGGTTATCGTACTTTTCTACATACTGACTGTTTCAGGAAATAACTCCCTAGAGGTCATTGGGTCAAAACCTCCACAAATCAGGGCATGCTATTCAAGAAGGAATCACACAGCCACACTTGTACGCTAAAAACTAGATAACATCGATTGTAGAACTCACTCGTAGACCCTACGTTTGATGTAGATCCCATGGGGTCCAAACCCCCAGCAACCCTTCTTCCTCCTTAACCTAAAAACCAAGAAGAAACGTGCACAGAAATCTAGTTGTATAGCATATATTTATCCTAAACTTCAGTGTAATTCATGTGAAACATCATATAAAAAATAATAAATTCTTAATTAATAATCTTTTCACATATGCAAGTAGATATTAACACGTGAATTCAGGAAAAAGATGGTTCTTCTTCATTACGAACAGCATGTACAATGATAGTAAGGTGGAGAGATCACCTGAATCCTTCCACGATCTTTGAACAGACCGTTTTCCGGATTCATCCCGCCCTTTCCTTGCTAAGATACTTTCAAGACTTGTGCACACGAGATGACATATAAATTGATGAACATCTCCAGGAAACAAGGGTTTCCTGTAAAAATCTGGGAAGTGCAGGAGGCACGGGAAATCAGAATTGAATTGGGGCTCCAACAGAGTATAATATCTATAATTTCTCTCCCTCCTTTACGCCATGCACATGAGGGGATTTTATACTCCCTAAAAGTAGTTTCAATCAATTGGAAACAGTTGGTCACGGGCTGGGGTGTTTGAACTACTGGAATAACCATCAACCCAGACTTGAAAATAGGGAATTTTATATATTTTTTAATGATTTTAATTGCATACGTGGAAAAGTATCTCTGGACTCGCGTATACACGGGGAAAATTCTGGGCATACCCACATATGGGATTTGAAACACTATTTTTTATGAACTTTTATCCAAGTCTGTGGGAATGGGTGCCCAAGGCCTAAAAGACAATCATGAATCACATGAGAGTGAAAAATGAGGCTATAACATATTCCCCCTAATATATGAGGTCAGAAGGGGTGCATGATGGCCGAAATGTATTATGTGCATAGAAATAAATTCGCGAGGACAAGAGAGGACTTCACCATATTTCAGCCTGGCAAAAACCAATGAAAGAAAATAGAGAGTCAACTCATGTCTGAGGTGGGCATACTCATGCTCAAAAATACATCCATATAGAAAATACAGAATAGATCTAGAATGTATACAAGTATAGATGAACTAAAAGTACACAATGAATCATCTAAGCACGGTCCGGAAGTACAAGTTGGAATTAATGTCCAAGTATCACATATAGAAAACTGATCAATGATGCTCAAAATAGATGTCTGATCACAAAAGTAACTGAATCTCCAAGTACCAAATCATAAGAGGTGGAACACATTGTACAATCACGCAACTCGGGAGCCAACATATAGGATGTTGTTGTACTGAACTGCAACATATAAGGGTGAAGAGCATCACTGGCAGAAACTGAATGGACTGTCAAAAGTGAACCGAAAGACGCTGATGCAACCCGAGGTCTTCACTGATCTGGATGGCACAATTCTACACAATGGGAATAAATGAGCTAAAATCGACCATGTGAGAAATCGTTGGATTACCATTCAATGATGTATACCGTTACCCAACGTGAGACAGCCCACCAATAATGAAAATGAGTTTCAAGGTGCCCCAGTACAATCTAACAAGTGTGAATAAATGAGTTGAAGTCAAATACTTGGAAGAATCTACCAATCAGGAGGCAATGATGAATCCCCACTGTCGATAGCGAAGAGTCTGCCACTAATGACAGCAAACCCTAAGGTACTGACAAAATACTCTAGACCTTATTCCCAAAGCAATGAGTCGGAGTCGATGGGAAAAGATCTGCTAGAAGGAAGGCATTAAGGCATCCCACATCAGTCCAGCGCGAGCTTAACCTGCAGGCCAAGATTTGGAAGGAATCGGACGAAGCAGAGTGAAGGAACCAAACTGAAGTACGTTTCGGACATGCACAAGATGAAGCTAGTGCACGGAAGAAACCCCCTAAACCAACCAATAATGAAATCTGACACAGAGGTGAGATATCCACCGATAGGGTCAAATGGAAATCAAGTCATGCAGATCGAGTGTGATAATGTCATAAACACAATCGAACACAAGGAAAACCACTCAATCAAAGACCCATAATGATGATCAAATGCCGAGCACAAGGTCACCTATCAATGATGGAAATAGGGCCAGGGTGCGGCTCTAGGTTTACTCTCAGAGAAATATGTCGTAGTCGATAAAGAGGGCAACCACTTGACAAATTCAAAAGGGACACTTCTCAAACTTGACCTGACGAGAAGATGGCCATACGTAACTTATGTGCAAGATGCTGACAAGACCGGGAAGGCCGACTGAATAATGAGTCAAGAGACACCGCAGAATGGCCGACTCAGGCTAGACTTCCCTTGAACAAAAGCACGACTCTGTGATGACCAAGGCAGTAAAAAAGTGACACTGTATAAGTCTGTCTTGCAGGAGGAAAAACAAACTCTCCATATGATTGGAAGAGATAACCAACCGGGGGAGAACTGACAAGTGAAACATGGTAAAGGCTGAACCTAGGTCAAACTAGAACCATCCCAAATGAAGGAAATATATATAAGTATGTGTGCTTTGTTCAAGGGCGACAAACTGACTCTGTACTGCCATCAAAATAACGAAGATACATCCCGTTCCCTCTCTTTTTGTTATATTTGATTTTTTTGTCTTTTTCATATAATAAGCCTGAAAAAGAATAAAAGAATGCTATGGTACAATGGATAGAACGAGTATCAAGAAATAGATGCACTAGTTCCTGGGATAGGAACGATCCTATGCTCAATGCAAGGTGGCGGAAACTGGTAAGCGATACTCAAAGGAATGTTCCATCCATGGGTAAAAAGGGTGTCAAGTCATGATAGCTAAGTGCATGCAATGGTTAACTTGTACAG
>JAXQQM020061146.1:0-46678 GCA_034641835.2 Pinus albicaulis
AAAAAACGAACTTTCTATTATATATGATAGTTTCGGAACGCCACGAAAACATTTCTAAAAAAACAGGCCATTCACTTTTGCAAAAGGGAGTGGAAGCATAGCTACTTAAACACCTGTGCAGATGTTAGCAGCCCTAAAAAACCAAAAGATAGCCATAGCAATCATCAGTGCATCTCTTTTAGCTCATCATCAGCTAGTGAAAGAGATGAGAGCAGAAAGAGAGGAAGCACAAAACCATAGCTCCACTATCACCAAAAAGGAGCTGGCAGTAGAAACTATCCCAGCCCCATAAAGTATAACAAACAGAGAACAAAAAGGGAGCCCAGAACCTCCTTACATAAGGAAAACAATTCTGGACTCAATATAGTAGCAGTTTTCAAAATTTTTTAAAGTCAACTATACAATACAGAAATAAAACTGCATAGTTACAAAAAAGTTTGTTGTTCATGGGCATGAACAATCCCATCCACCACTTCAGCTACTGCCCAGGACCCCAGAGCGAGTTGAGCACCTTCTTTAGATAAAAGATCTGCTTGCTGGTTCCTTTCCCTGTAAATGTGAACAACAGAAATCTTAGAGAAAAAAGATTTAAGACGACGAATCTCCTTAAGCAAAGGTAGTAAAATAAAATTCCTGCACTGCTGAGTCCCATTGAACCAGTTTACTACATTTCAAGAATCACCAAAAATCTGAATCTGTCTCATATGTTTAGAAATAAGCCAACAGAGAAGCAAATGAAGAGCTTTAAGTTCAGCATAATTATTAGACCCTTGCCCAAGGCCGACTGAGGCTCGGAGAGAGTTTTCAGCAGAGAGATGAATGACCAGACCAGCACCACAAATATCATTGCCACTAGAAGCCCCATCAAAGTAAGCCCACGGAACTGACTCATTAATAGTCTCAGGCTGTATATTGCGAGAGGAACTTACAACAGCAGGCGTAGGAATACTATAAAAAATTGCAGCTCAATCTGCTGCCAGCCTAGCTAAGGGAAAAGAGGACTCATTGAATATCATCTTGTTGTGAGCAATCCAGGTTCCCCAAGCTATTAGAAGAGGAAAGGCCCTGATTTTATCATCTGAAGCCTCCTGCCACCATGAATTCCAAGCCTGAGAAAGGTCTTCTCCATGCCATCTCAAGGGAATATTAGTTAGACACAAAGATTCTGCCCAAAGGCTAGAGTTAACGGGGCAATAGAGGAAAAGGTGTTGAAGAGTTTCTACATCAGACTTGCAGAGAGAACACCAACTCGGCCCCTGTTTACCTCTCTTTTGCAGAAAGTACCATGTTGGTACCTTGTTATGAAGAATGCACCAGAAAAAAAAGCCTAGTCTTGGCTGGGCTTTTTAGTTTCCAGAGAGATTTGGACCACCAGCAAGGGTTCCCCCAACCTTCTTGCGTCATAAGCCATTTATATCCGAACTTTGGGGAGTAGATGCCTGTCTGTGCATTCACCCATCGTAGTTTATTAGCAGAATCCGAAATTCTAATAGAAGAATGCGAAAGATCAGCAATATAACGATTCCATTCGTCCATCCACCTATTTTCAAGATGCAGGTCTGTGCCAGACAGCCAGCCTTGCTTAACGAGGGAGGTAGTCCTGGGATCCGCCACCTAATTCAAAGAAAAAAAACCTTCTGAATTAAGATGATTAACCAACTCCGGAGACAGAGAGAAGTTAGGCAAACAGCCAACCCAAGGATCACATCCCACCTGAACTTGATTACCATCGCTGACCTGCCATGCCAAGCCTCTCTCAATTAGCTGAACAGAAGCCAAAATTGCTTTCCAAACAATAGAGGCATTTTTGGAGGATTTGACTGGGGACTGAACCCAGTCCAGGACAGAGCCTTGACTGATATATTTGCGTTTAATGACTGAAACCCAGAGGGAGTCAGTAGAAATCAATCGCCACGCTAATTTGGCAACCAAGGATTTTGCAAAGGAAAACATGTTTTTTATTCCCCAGCCTCCCCACTCCTTTGGTTTTGAAATTTTATCCCAAGCCACCCAAGGGCTGACCGTGTCCTGTTTTGATCCAGACTAAAGAAAAGTTCTGCATAATTTATCAATGGAGGCTAGAATGCCTTTAGGGACCCAAGCCAGACTGGCCCAATAAACTGGGATAGCCATCAGAACAGACTTAATTAAGACCAGGCAAACTGCCCTCGATAGCCACCTGAAGCTCCAATGAATTAGCCTTTTTTCAATCTTGGCAAGAAGCCATTTCCAGTCCCGGATTCTGTAAGAGTCTGGTTTTAGCAAGAACCCCAAATATTTGAAATTGTCCTGCAAGGAACGGACTTCAAAGTTCAGCAGTCTTCGAATTCTACTAATCTCATCAACAGAAAGACCTGAAGGAGTGATAGTTGATTTGAGAGTGTTTATTTGAAGCCCAGTTGCTTTAAGAAAAAGCTCCAACAGAAGCTTTAAGGCACGACAGTCATCAATAGACCCATTGAGAAATAACAGAATATCGTCTACGAAAAGTAAATGCGTGATCCAGAGATTGGTGGCCACTTCGATCCCTTTTATTTTGCCCAGTCTTTTATCCTTATGAATCAGGAGGCTTAAGCCTTCGGCTTCCAGCAAGAAAAGTAGTGGCGAAAGAGGGCAGCCCTGCCTGAGGCCTCGTTCAGGAGTAAAAAAGGAGGTAGCAGCACCATTAATCAGAAGAGCAATATCTGAAGAAGAAACACAGCTCATGATCCATCTGAAAAAGTCAAATCTGAAACCAAGATGAGTAAGAAGAAGCCTCAAATACAACCAACTGAATCTATCATAAGCTTTAGATAAGTCCAGTTTGACTATAAGCCCTTTCCTGCCACTCTTTTTTAGGCTATGCAGGGATTCTTGAGCAACACCTACAGCTTCATGGATTTGACGACCACTAAGAAAACCAAACTGTTCCGGAGAAAGATGAGAGGAGAGAAAAGGTTTGAGCCTGGAAGCAATAACTTTCGCTATGACTTTATAGACACAAGTGCAGAGGGAGATTGGTCGAAAATCAACAAAAGAAGAAGGGTGGTCAGACTTGGGAATCAAAGCAAGAAAAGTGGAATTGAAAGGGGCAAAGACTTGACCCATAGCTCTGGATTCTTCTACAACAGCAACGAGATCATCACCAAGCGTCTCAAAAAAATGCAGAAAGAATTCAACAGTCCAGCCGTCCGGCCCTGAACTTTTGTCCTTTTGCATACCTTTAAGGATATCCTCAACCTCCTGTTTGGAAACAGGTGCCATTGTTGCCTCATTTTCTTCCTCCTCCACGAACCTAGGGAACAGTTGCGCCACTCTGATCACTTCTGCAATGGACACTTCAGCTGGAGCTTTAAAGAGATATTTGAAGAAAGTGATACCCAATGAAGACAGGTCCTCAAAAGAGGAAGCCACTTCTCCATTCCCTTTAGGCAATTCCCAGATAGTGTTTTCCATCTTCCTACCTTTGGCGTAGTTTTGGAAGAACTTAGTGTTTTCATCCTCTGCTTGGAGCCATAGAGCCCTGCTTTTCAACCTCCAGTTTTCCTCTCTTAGCTGGAGAATTTTTCTTCTTGAGGCCTCCAATTCCTTGATTCTGTTCCTCGCATCTATGGTGTCGTATCCTCCTCCTTCTGGATCTTCTAAGAGAGCTATTTCAGAGTTGACCTTTTTAAGTTCCTCCTCCTCCTTCTTCTTCAAGTTAGCTGCCCAATTCTTGAAAGCTATTTTCATTCTCTTCAAGTTATTCCAGAAGAAAGCACTCCTAGAAGAATCAGGCCTGACTGGGTCAATCTCCCAAGTTGATGCAAAAATTTCCTGGTACGAGTCATCTTTAAGCCAGGCAGGATTAAAACGGAAGGGTGACCCAGGTTTAATTCCTGCGCCTTTAACCTCAAGAAGGACGGGGAAGTGATCTAAAATACCACCTTCATCAATCCAGTGATAGTAATCGAAGAGAAGTTCTACTAGAGGCTCACTTAGAAGAAACCGATCCAGCTTCTTCCCCACCCATTCCTGACCAACCCTTCTGTTCCTCCACATAGGTTTCAACTTCAGAAGGGGCATGTCCACCAGATGAGCAAGAGCAAGGTGGTTATTGAAAAAATCAGATAAAGGGTCTGCTCTGGCCGAGGCACCCCAGGATTCCGCTTCCCCTAACGAGAAGTTGAGGTCGCCTCCAATAATTAAGAAAGGGTGGCCTATCTAGGAGGAGCGAAAAACAGAAGACCAGAACTGCTCCCTTTCCACACAAGGCCCATAAATATTCAGGGAGAGCAAGGAAAGGTTGAGCTCACTGGAAAAAATTTCCACAGCTAGCACATTCTGAGACCCCCAAGAAGAAACATACTTCAATTTAATAGGATTGAAACCAGAGACCACACCCCCAGATCTCCCCACAGCATCAAGAGCAAAAAAATACCAACCAGGCAGCAACTTAGATAAAGCAGAGACAACCTCCTCCCCTTTGCCCAGAGTTTCTTGAAGCAGAATGATATCAGGGTTGTGAGCACGCACAAGCTCTTTGAAAGCTAGCCTTTTGGCCTGGCTAGCTAGGCCTTTGCAGTTAAAAGAGAGAACAATCATGGCACATCACCAGGGGGTGGCCGCTCTGCTCTAAGCACCCTGGAGAGAGACATCTGCTTACCATCTGCTATATCGACGACAGCTTTCGACTGAGCTAGGGAGAGGTTAGATTTTCGACCTCTAGTCTTTCTGGCCCCTATTTCAACAGAATTAGAGGCGAGGCCACCCACTACAAAGCCCAATCCTCTCCTGTCATCACGAGGTCTAAGATTGTAAGGAATAGTATCAGAAACAGAAGGCCGAGGGCAAGGGCCAGAAGGATCAACCAGAGTAGAAGAGGAAGGAAAAACAAGGGCATCGGGGATGGAAACAACAACACTATCCAGAGAAGGCGAGGAAAGATTTAAGGCCGAGAGATCACTCAGAAGCTGCCTGGAGGGACCAGGCTCCATACAGACAGCAAAAGGAAAACAAGAAAATGACTGAGACAAGGGAGGAAAAGAGGAGGACATACCCGCCTGAGTCGCCCTTCCAAGATCAGCTTCTGAAAGGGGAGCCAGTGGGTCTGCCATGTCTTCGACGGGAAGAGAGGAAGGGCCAACAACATCCGCCGAGTCCCGGACCACGACCGCCACGGGGGGAGAGGAAACACCCTGAGCTTAAAGGCCCGGATCTGCTTCCAAAGGATCCACATCTTGGACTGAGACAGAAGATTTCTTCGCCCTGTTCTGCCTTCTCTGTCTACGTTTGCGCTGATGGCCCAATGGGTAGTCATGAGCCAAGTGACCGGTCTTATGGCATCTGTTGCACCGAAAGGGAAGGTGCTGATAATCTAA
Organism: Pinus albicaulis; assembly: GCA_034641835.2. NCBI lineage: Eukaryota > Viridiplantae > Streptophyta > Pinopsida > Pinales > Pinaceae > Pinus > Pinus albicaulis. The sequence continues at coordinate 5,340 of JAXQQM020061146.1, forward strand.
GATCTACAAAAACTCCAAGTCCTTATAGTGGAGTGTCATTGCCTCCGCAAGACCTTCTCGAGGGTTTAGGCTCACTAGTATATGGGCCACACTCTTATCCTTTGTCTGCAAGTAGGACTTGTCAGCTTCAAGGAAGGTACCTAGCGTATTTCCGATAGAAATAAAGACTGAATCAGTCCAGAATTGCAGAGGAAGGCCGAGCAGCTTCACCCACACAGGTGATTCGGCCATTTTCTCTTTCTGAGCGTCAAAAAGAGGGGTCCATATTCTAAAAAGCACGGGTCTCTTACCAAAGAACCAATTCCCTTCAAGGACTCTGTCCACTTGTTCTTTCCTGTCAAAGGTAATACTGAACCACCCTCGTGCCAGGATGGTTATATCAACAGGCAGGCCTGGAGAAACATTCCACATTGAGTGAGCCCACTCTGCAATGTAGGCTGCCAAATATTTCCTTCCCCTTACTCTTCCCACAACCATGATCTCAGATAAATCCATGACGTTTTCAATACTAATATCCACTCCAAGCAAACATTTCGGGCATTCTTCCTTAGATTTAATGAACTTAGCTTTCTTCCGCTTTGATCCCACAGCTTTCTTGACCCCTTCCTCCTCTGCTACCAGCTTGCCTGGAGGAATCTCGGCTCGAATGGTCTCTAGAAGGAATTGTCTTAGAGCGTCGATAGAACGTAAGGACTAAAGACCATTGAAAGAGGTATGCTGGGCACCAACCCCTGAAACATCTTCACACTCCGGCGCAACCCCTTGATTGTCAGAGGCAACAGATTTTGGTATAAATTCCACTGCCTTGCTAGAGGAAACCCTTGACAAGATATCGCAACCTCGGCCCCCATCCTTTTCTGGTTCAGCCAAACCTCCTGCAGAAAGATTTGAAGGCAAAAGCCCCCCCACCACTCCTGCTGAAGTTACCTTGGGGAGACCATTCTCTCCCTCAGGCACACGAAGCCCCCTCGAAACTGCTAGAGATGGTGTCCCCAACAAAGCAATACCTGCAGAGGGTTCGGCCCTTGGCAAAGAGGGGCCCTGCGCGATATGAAAACCTCTACACCCTATCCCTTCTTCGAAACCACCAGTACCAACAAGAGGAAGGGGGTTACCTTGAAAAGCCGAGAGCTGCAAGACCAGATTGTGGTTGAGGGCTGCTTTGAAGAGCTCTTCAGAAGTCTGAGGGCAACAGCTGATAGGAAGGTGCTGAAACCCAAAACTGGAACCACTCCGTGGCTCGATGAGATTATTACTGGTGTCCCCGCAACCTGTCGAAAAACCTCCCCAAGATGCTTCAGCTGCTAAATCAAGCGATGATCGGTTTGGGAAGTATAGATCTAAATTCTTCTCTGAGATTTCTACCCCCCAGCAGGTGAGTAAATCCTCTGGCAACGGCTCTAGCTCAACAGAGAAACTATCAAGACCCATTGTGAACAAAAAACTGCCCTCGTAAACAAAATTGTCAACGCCCTCAAACCTCGCTTTCCTTCAGCAGCCCTAAACTCCAAAAAGTGTTCAACGGAGCCAGATGCACGTCCAAAAAAGCACGCATGCGAAGACGGGTTCAACGCGACACGTCTGGGTGGCGGGCGGGCTCGAAAAGCAAGTAGGAAGGTTTGCACGGAAAAGCCCGCGCCTGCAACGAAACTCTAGCCCTCTCCACCCATCTCCCACATTGTATGGTTTATGTTGTTGACTACGTTCATATGTACAACATAGTTATAACCAGGCTCTCCACGTCTCAACCGGCCACAACACCTTTCAGGTAGACTTGGGATTCCAGCCACTATGTCCCATTGACGTAGTCATGCCATTTGCGACTACTCAGGCTGATTCGACTCATGTTCAGTCTGAAGCTGAAAAAGCGAACAAACTCATTGAGCACATTCAGCATATCCGCCAACAAGTTCATGAAATATTGGAGAAATCCAATGCTAAGTACAAGAAATGACATGATCAAAATTGGGTGCCACACAAATTCCAGGTGGGTGACAAAGTGTGGCTACATTTGTAGAAGGAGCACCTCACTGGACCCTATAGCAAGATTCACCTGCTCTGATATGGGTCGTACACCATCACCAAGGCTGTAGGGAAAAATGCCTTCAAGCTCAGTATTCCACCATTCCTTGGTTTGCACCTAGTATTCAATGTGGACCACCTTTGTCCCTACTTCCCACCTCTACTGGACATCTCTGGCATTGCAGAACAACTCACACCAACAGAGTTAAACCTAGACTGCATGGAACATGCCACCACAGATTGTATCATGGACATGCAAATCAAGAACACTCGCCAACAAAAGATCCAACTGTATCGAGTCGTCAAAGCTAGCCAACTCCTCCACCAAGGCAAGTGGTTCACCAGGGACCAAGTTTAGCTGAAGTTTCCTCATATTATGGAGGAACTCAATGCAATGGGGACCATTGCTTTCTGAGGTAGGAGGAATGATATAGGTGGATATTGGTGGCCAACTACCTATTCCACTTGGGGCCCCACCATTATCTCTTTCAATTTTTCAGTTTCAGCACAACTTACTATTTTTAGCATTTTTTTGGGTCTTGAACTTCCAGAGCCGTTTTGAGGCACTAAACAACGTTTTTTGGGAAAATCGGGAGAAACATGGGTCCATGGACTGATGGACTGATGTTGCTCACATCAAAAGTTGTTGTCCTTGGGTAGATATTTCTAATGAGGTATGGTGCACATCAAACATAGATTGTATGCCAAAGTTACGTCCCCGAGAAGTTGAAACACCAATTTACCCAAATGGGGCCCATAGTTTTGGCGCTTCATCTCCTAGGGTTAGGATTTTGGATGTTTAGGGTTTTCCATTGTTTATAAATAATAAATAGGTCCCTGAGCCTTATTTTAACTCAGTTCATAGGCCTATAGCCGCCACATCTCTTCTCAGAGATAAGCTACTAGCGCCCTAGCTAGTTTATTTCCATTCTGTCTGTAAGAAAAGTTCAGTTCTTTGATATTAATGAAATGAAGTGTTATTTCTGCTGCATATTTGTATTTATGGTTACATGTGTATTATGTTACATTCCTGCATAAATCTGGATCACCCATGAAGCAATGCAAGCGGTGTAAAAAATAGCATATTAGTTTGCTTCACCATATGGCACCTACCTCAGAGTGTTCAACAAACATAAGCCTCCACATCAGTTACCAAGGTATTCCACCGACAAGCTGGTCATGCAAGAATTTGAGAACCATCTCTCCACATGGTTGTTATCAGTGTTGCAAAGGAAGAAGAAAGCACCTTGTCCAATCCTTCCTTTGCAAATCAAATTGTACGAAATCAAGAATCTTAAGGTTGTTGACATTGAAGGCAAGGTGATAGAGTGACTTCAAATTCAATTGTTTGGAATTTAATCCATACGATCCTTAGAATGTATGTAAAGAAAATTGTGCGAGGATTCATTTCTAGTGGCCAAGAAAGAAATTCTACAGGCATGAGGAGGAAAATATGAATAATTTTTACAATGCCTCTAGGTCCCATGAACTAGTTTTCTTCACTGGAAAATCGCAAGTTAATCCCCCAGAAGGAAGCCACTCCAAAGCCAGAAACAACAAGAAAGCACAACCCAGTGCGCGAGAAAGGCAAGAGGAAAATTGCGCATAGCCCAATGGAAGAGTATAGCCGCAATATGAAAGCATATCCAGTCATCCTAAAGGCGGAAATAGAAGAAGAAAAGAGGAGGACACATAATAGGATGGAATCAGAACAACAGGAAAAGGAGGAACATTCCAAGAAAATATTGGAAGAATAAAGGAAGAAGAAAGAAGAAGAAGAAAGGAATAATATGGAGGAAGAAGAAGCAACACATAAACAAGTCGAAGAGAAAGAGAAGAACCGAAAACTAGAAGAGGGGGGTAGACAATTGCAGGAGAAGGAACTTGCTCAAGAGATATAAGACTTTATCATAATCCAAGACATGGAGATGGAGTTGGATCCACAAAATCAAGATGTTGACCTTATGTCGAGCACACAGGTGGTCACCATTCACTTTCCCATTCCTTTGACAATAGAGAAATATCTGAGCAAATAAGAGGAGATTGTTGCTCTCGATGATGGTATGGTCATGGACACATAAAATCTAAATTTCAATGAAATATAGAAGAATATTGTACAAGCATAGAAGAAACATTTTCCAGACGAGCTCACATATTCAACATTCATCAGAGAAAGGGTAATTATCACAGACACTAGGAGAAATCTAGTAGAAATTGCTGCAACCAACTTGGCCTCTGAAGGTGCTTCCAAGTCAAACACAAAGTATCTTATGGCTGAGAATAAACACATGGAAAATAACTTGCAGGCTGCAAGGCAAGAAGTAGAGCAAAATTTCGAAAAGTAACCTCTGCACAAGCATGTCTCGAAGAACTTAATGCAACCATACTTGGAGAAGTATCGACACTATGGGAGATTATGTAGAGCCTTTATGAGGAGCTGGTCACCATGCATAAAGTAGTTGACCTCTTGCACGACATGCAACAAAAGTGCGAGTATAATGCTAATAATCTCAAGGTTTTCCACACAACCATTGCTACCGTGCATGAGTGGTCAATGCAACACAAAGGTGCACTGTCCGAATTGGGAAAGAAAATAAGGCAATAGGTAGAGATAGAGAAAGCACAAGTGTGGATGATCATCCAAAGCAACAAACAACTCACCTCGTTCATCGCAAACATTAAGGCCTCATATGCACGATTATACAACAACGTGGATTCCATGGTGAAATCACATAAGATCCCTTCGGTTGGCTCACTCACCAAGGACCAACGTAAAAATCAAGTCAAGAAGGAGGTAGCTGAATACTTGGACCAGCTGAGATAGATCACCACCCAGGAATATTTGGAGGTGAACAGGAGAAATATGCAGAAATATGTTGGTGGCCCTGTCTAGATTAAGACTATGCTAATATTGCTGAAGAAGGACATTCAAACCGGTTCCAAATCAATCTATCTGGATGTAATGGAGGCTAGAGTCCACTTCTATCCTAATTCCATCGCATAGTTTTGGGAATTCGTCGCTCAATACAAAGCTTGACATAAGTATATAACCAAGGAACTACAAGTAGAAGCAATCGAGCTAGAGTTTTCCCAAACTCAAGCTTAACATGTTTTATATTATTTGGAAGTCTACTTGGCTCTACCCTATTTTATCTTATATGGGTATGAAGAATATTGTAATATTATTTTGTAATTAATTATTGAAATTCCAAGTGTAAGTTGTGGAATGTGAAGAGCAATTTGTAATTAATTCCAAAGGTCATGGTTGTAGGAAGTGAAACAATCACTAGGGAAGTCAAATATTCACAAAGGGAGATGAATAGTCATCCCTTTTTTTATAAATATGGGCCCTCACGAGTCATGTAAAGGGATTTTGGCCAATATTTTGGCTTGAGATCAGAATCTTGGGAGTTTTTGTTGAGAGCCTTGACTTCTCCGTAGCATAGAGGGAGTATATTTATTTGGAGGAGCAGGTGTCAGCTTCACGTTCCATTAATGGGGCTAGCGGTTCGTCAAAAGTTATATGTATGCTTGGAACTTTCACTTTAATAAAAGCTCAGACCTGGCATGTTTTCATGCATATGTTGTGAATATAGTAGGACTAATCTTGTTATGCTTTCAATATATGTTATTTCATTTATGCTAATGCTTATGAACTATTTCGTTTGCATTAGTATGAATCTTGTTGAATGCGTGTTGTTGTATATTTACATCATGGTTAACTTGTGAACTATTTTGTAGGATAACTTATGATATATTTATGCTCGTGTGTTCCTTTCAAGTTTCATACTATTATAGTCTTCTAAGGGGCTCACTCACTTTCCCTTTGTCATGCTAGAACCTTTCAGGCATCACACCTTACCCTCCACAAAGTCACACACTTGTTTTCCAAATTCACGAATACATCATTCTATGTGTTATTGCAACGAAGGCATAGCACTCAAACCAACCATTTCTACAATTGTTCCATATTCCGGATGGGAATCCTACACCAAAAAGTGTGAGGTATAATTGGGACTTTATATCAGGGAGATCCTTGGAATGTTGGCTGGGTCCAACACCATCAACATGTACTCGGAGGCATTTTTTATGGATTAAAAATAGATAATGGTTCTCTAAACAAAGGTTTATGACTCAATGCATCCTCAAGTTCACTTATTCTTATTTTTAATCTAATATTTTCTAGCTCCTACTTTGAAATATAGTTGGAAAAAGTGCTTCCCATGTTCATGTATAATTTTAGGAGTTTTGAGGGTTTGAATCTCAAAATATTCACTTTTGAAGTCCATTTTGAGTTATTTTCTTATTCATAAAATAGACTTTTTTCTATCTGCAACATTGTTTCTTCCTTATTATATCGAGCTTTATGCATGGTTAGATATTTCTCATCAAAATTAGTAGGTTCCTCTCAACCCAACTCCTTCTCTATTCATTGAATTTCAACATTTTGTGATGCCACCCAATCAGGTATAATGACACTATCAATTTACATATTGTTAGCACTCCGCCAGATTCCCAAGGCTGAAGAAGGAATCCCAACAGAGGTAACCACAAACCAAAATTTTAGCTTGGTAGCTAGCCCTAACAAGTCAGAGAGGGCACTGTCCACAAGGTCACAACCAAGAGGGCTGGAGGAATTAGGGTTTTAGGCTAGATATGGGTGTAGGGGTTGCTTTTATTTGATTTGGTTGGGTCTCATTAGATGAAGAAATTAGGATAAGGGAGCTAGGTTAGGGAAAATGAGATAGGGTTGCATGGATTAAATGGGGAAAGTAGGAATAAGGTTTAACACTTTAAGTTTATTGTGATGAGATGTTTTTGAGACTGATTAGAATCTAGGAAGATCATGGGAGATGTATTCTTCTTAAATAGAGGAAAATGGACAAACTATGATCGATTTCCCAAAACAGAGCATGAGCAAGCATGTGTTATGCTTATCAAACTTGAAAGAGATCATACCATATAGATGTAATGAACATGAATACAATATAGTCTAGCATATGAAACTGAATCAAAAACAACGATAAACATGATACCACAAGTATCCCAAAAAATAACTGCAACTCATCTTTATTAACTGGCCAAAACTGAGTACAATAGTTCCTTGATCAACAAGCTAATGTCTAAACTGATTCCAACCCTTGCTTAGTGTGAAGAAAGGGAATAAATAGACATAAAAAAAACCTTCACTCATCCTCAGGGGTAGAATCTATGAGGTGAGGAAGAGATCCACAAAATACTGAACTGAAAGCTGAAGTGTAGGATGGTCCAAGTGACTCATTCCTAATTACATTCAAACTAATTCATTTTGACTCAATGATAAATTTTACCCAATGAATCCACCCCTAGGTAACTAATCCAAAACATATTTACATTTACCATCATTAATTACATGATTAGAAACATGATTTCTTGAAGAAAAGTCAATATTTCAGAGAAATTCCCAAAAAATCAGCAAAATGGTCATTTGCACCCTCCACTGTGCATTTGCACCCTGGCAGTGTCAATTGCGCCCTCCATTTTCAGGGCCACTTTTTATTGACCTAAAGGTGTCCAAATCAGACCCAATATGGATTTTTGGAAAGCCCTACTTGTCCTCTTTCTAAATATGCATCAAGTTATGAAAACCAAGGTCATTTCCCCCCTCAAAAAATCATTCTCCCAAGACTGGTATTTGCAAAGCGCCTAGGTCAAAATAGGGGCAGAAATGTCATTTTTAGGTTTTTTTTTTGACCTTTTCACCTATCAAAACTGAAAACCAAGCATGGAAACATGGTTTTATGGAATTTTCATGTCTTTAGGAATCGAATGGTAGCTTCCTTTCCCTCAAAAAGTTCCCCAATCATTTGCATAGCGCCTAGGGTGCTGCGCAAATGACCGATTTTCTGCTAAATGTGTGGCCAAAAAAACTCAGAAAATTCTAGATTTTGCAAAAAAGTTTAAACATGCCTCAAAATTGGTGGAATGGTTTATGATGATGTGGCTAGGCTTGGAGGGAAGCCTCATGAAGTATTTCCAACTTCTTCTTCTCCTACATGGTCAAATCTTCAATCTTTGCATTGGCTCTTTTGAGCTTGGCCAATGCAATTTTCTCCTTTAGTGCATGGTGTTTGAATTTACTCCTCAATAGGTCATTGTATTTATTATCCTTTTCTAGCTACTTCTCAAAGTGTTGATTGGCTCTATCAAGGCATTAATCTTTGTTTTCACTAATCACTATATCAAGCTGCTCATTTAGTGTTAGCTGATCAGCAAGCTCAGCCTCCCTTTGTCTTTCTAGAGCTAGAGCTCTTTTCAACCCTCTAGTTATAGGTTTTCTTCTTGGTACTTGTTCCTCTTCATTATCAAGTAAGTGACACTTATCAAGTGTTTCATCTAGCATGGCTTTGGCCTTTTATGCCTCCCTTTGAGCAGTGACATACTTTACCTCATCAGTTACCTGCTTAGTCTTCAATTGCTCATTCTCTTGCTCAAGGAAGTTTATGACATATCTAGCCCTGTCAAGATTAGTTTTGAGCTCCTTAATCATGGCATCCTTACCTTTGATGGCTGAATTAGTAATTTTTATTTTTCATCCTCATCTAGGTCAACAAGATGAAATTCTTGTTTTTTTTCATGAATATCCTCCTCATGATGAATGATTGTCTCAATCATCTTTTCTTTTCCTTTGTCCACCTACTTTTTTGTTGTAGAAGGCATGGCCCCTTCCACTATATGTGGAGAAAACACATGCCTATGGCATCTCTGGTAGGTTTTTGGCAATGACTCAACCTCAACGATACTAGCCCACTTAGGCTCAATGTCCTCAATCCTGCTAGGTGACCCAATGTCATGATGAGATGGAGATGAAGGAGGTGAAGGGGACTGATTTGATGATGTTGAGTGTGGTATGGGCTGATATGGAGCAATGGAACTGGATGGATGGGATGATGAAGGGACATTTTGTGCATGCTAAGTGGATGGCTCATTGAAAATATCATTAGCTATGAAGGTGCTCCATGCAATGTTTAGTTGATTGAGATGGCGGAGGACTATGATTTTTATGAGGGAATGATGGAATAGACTTCTCATTTTTTGTTCATACTCCTTTTTCTGGGAAATGTATGCCATCTTCTCTAGGCTCCGGAAAATATAATAGGGTATGTTAAGCATCCTTACCCTAGTGAAATGCATTAAGATCCGGATGTGATAGGAATATAGCCTTGAAAATCTACCTTCACATTAAAAGTATTTCATGATTATCTTCATCATTGGTGCATATGTGTTCAGGAGGTGAGAAAAAGGAAAGAACCTCTTTGTCTAATTTTGGTGTCTTGGTTTTAAGAAGAAGTCAAAGTCATTTTTCTTCAAATTACCTTTCTTTAACCACTTCTCCCCAACATTTGGGATCCCGGTGGCAGTAGAAATGATAGCAGTGGATTAAGTAAAAGTGACACCAACTAATGTAACTTGGTCTCATGGAGTCCAGATATGAAAAGTGTTGTTAGCAGGGGATGGTGTTGGACCCTATGAATTTTCTCACAAAATTTATAACAAACAACATGTTTGAAGCATGTCACATTCAATGGAGAAGCCAATAGTTCCCTAGTGTTGGTAGGCTCAAGTCTGAGCACTCTTCCTCCTTTATGTGGCCTCGTCACCTCTATTTCCTCTCCTTCACTGAATGATGTGTTTTCTTCCTCTACTGCCATGGTGTTTTTGTCAGAACCCTAGGGATTAGGAATGGGGAATGGGAATGGAAAAATGAGGGATAAGCTTTCTAGGGAAGTGTGAAATGGGGGAGGGGATAGGGAGTAGTGATATGATGAGATTTATGATAGGGATTTGGGAATTGGGAGCATAGGTAGATGTAACACCTAGGACTTAGTGTTTTGAGAGAAAGGTTTAGGAAAAGAGGATTATCCAAATTAGGGTTTTGGGAATGGTTTTTTGTAAGTGTGGGAAGGATGAAAAGGGTAAGGGAGTGAAATTTGGGAGTTTTCACGAGTGTAATGTGATACTAGGGTTTTTTACCAATTCAAACACCAAATTACAACCTCAATTTTGACAACACTTCAACACATAAAATTTGTGAAAATAGTCTTAAATGGCATGAGCTTTTACTGGTTTTTTTGGAGGTTAATGAGTAGACTGAGGGAGCTTTGAAGATGATGTTTTTTCCATTGAAACACCTTTCTAGGGCTTGTTGGTCATTTGCGCCATCAATTGTGCATTTGCGCCTTCACCAAAGCGTTTGCGCCATCAACTGAACATTTGCGCCCTTGCTCATGCATTTGCGCCCTCGACTATGCATTTTCACCTTCTGCTGAGTATTTGTGCCCTCGCTTCAGCGTTTGCGTCATCTGCTCAGTTTTTCTTAGCAATTTTGCCCATAAACTCAAAAAATTTCTATGTTAGAGTGCTTTCTTTGTTTTTGGAGGAGGAAAATGAATTTGAATTGATGTCAAGGAGTCATAAATAGCTAAGTGATTTTGAATTTGAATTGAAAAACCCACTTTTCTACTGTCTTATTTCACTTTTTTGAAAACTTTTGCTGATTACCCTTTTCCTTCGATTTTTTTCTTCTTCTTTGCAGGATGATGTTGCTGGAGTTTGGCACTTTTCACTTTCAATTTGGCATGTGTGATTTGAGTTGGAAGCTAGGGACATAACTAATTACATATTATGAGCATAAAATTACATAAAAATTAAAAATAAATTACATCATTGTTTTGAATAAAATGACATTTTAGTATGAAAATCATACTCTAAAACCAAAATTACAACTTTAAAAATGATATTTACATGCTGATAAATCCTCTGCAGATGATTGAGAAAGTATTATTTGAGTCACTCCCACACCTTTTCTGAGCTTATTGGGATGAAATGGCATATTTATGAGCCTTGAAAAATGAAACTTAATTGGCCTAATGGGACCTTGGATGACCTGACTTCATGGTTGAATTTGATTGACATAATGACATAATGAAATCAGCTTTTAAGAATGTTTTATGCTAAAAAATACATGAATTTGAGTAACAAAATGTGAATTTTTGAGGGAGAGTGAGGTTTTATGACTAGGGCTACCATCATTGACTAATTTTTTGCATGACCTAGTGGAATAATAAAAAATTTCTGTGGGACCCCTAATATGAATATGAAAAGAGTATATTTTGATCACTGATGGTAGGATGGAAATACTGACATTAACACATATCAATAATATATCTTGACCCTTTCATATTATGTGGGCCTTTCTTACTTGGGATTCCTTTTCTTTTAGATTTATTACAACATGTGTTCTTTTGATGGAAATATTGAAGGGTAATTTTTGTCATCCCCTCTAGCACGTACTTCATTATCCCTTCTCTACTCCTATTTGAGTTTTGTTTATTATAGGTAGAGGAGAAACTCCTATGTGGCTAGGAGGGAGAAGAAGATTGTACATTAGTTACATTTATGTCTCTTTTCCTTGTTATGGTCTTTTGAAATTGAGTATTTGTACTAAATTCAATAGCCAAATCGCCGTTGCATAGTCACTTTTATTTCATATTAGAAATATTTGGGCGATTGCCACCAATTTATTTTGTAATTCTTATGAAAATATTACTACATCTCATGGATTATAAATGTTTAGAAACTAACCCTTCAAGGTCAAAACCTTTGATGGGTTCTTCCTTGGTTAGGTTGAATGCATTTACTATTTCAAAAACCTCTATTAAATGAGAGGAACTTCTTATTGTCACCTTGGATACATTAAAGGGTAGAGAAATGAATTGTTACTTTTTCTTTTTCTTAAAAAATGTGGACCATGTCTTACTATATGTATACCTCTGCAATAAAATATCATTCCCAAACTAATGTAAGAAGAAAAAAACGGCTTCCATCATATCCATACAATCTGATGTAATTATGGTCTTCGTCTTGCACATAAATTCCCTTCCCTTGAATTAATTCCTCTAATTTTTGAGTTATCCTTGTGCCACATGTAATATCATGTGCCTAATGCTACTCTTAGGTGTGCCATTGTGGAAATTAATCTCCAATGCTCCTCCTCAACATATATTTTTGGGTCTATCACAAACCTCCATGAAGCATGCTCTTTAACCCAAATGTCCTAAGTCAAGTTTCCAACCTCTAAGGTAGATATCCAATGGTCCCAATATCCATGGGCTAGGTTCCCTCCTCCAATTTCCTAATGCTCCTCCTAATATTTATGTACCTTCCCTCATCAAGCAATAAAGTCCCCCGTTGTATGCACCCAATGGGTTAGTCACCCTTTTGGTTAAGGTAACAATATCCCATGTAAGGGAATTATTCTAACACTTTAACCAAGACCAAACATATGCCAAAACCACATTATTTGTATGTGCATGCATCATATCCAAGGCTGGATAGGATGCCTTGATTTCTTGACAAGTGATTCTTTTTTGAAGTAACCCCAAAAAGTAACACTTTGTGTTTATGATAAAAGTGTTTTAAGTAACATTAATTGAGTCACTTTGAATTTGAAACCTATAACTTCAGTTCCTACACAAATTTGAAAGGAAAATTTTGCATCATGATATAACATTAGACATGGTTTGCAATATTAATTGTGCCCACAATTATAGGTACAAACACCTTAGAATCCAAATAATCACTACTAATATAGGTGCATTTCTCTCCAAGGAATCAACCAATAAATTTGGAAATTGGCATCTAGTGATATTATAGCTTGGAAGATGGTTTTGCATAGGTCAGGTGCCATGACATGCAACTAGCCACCTCAATTATCTTCTATGACAATTATTTAATGAATTAACTAAGTCAAAACTTGAGACAAAAATTTAATTCAATTGTTGATTTCTTTTTTGAAAAAGGGTAAAATGTTCAACGAAAAATTAATTTGTCATCATTGATCTTAGTGAAGCAAGATTTAATCTGGAATGTTCTTCACTTTAGAGATGATGGTTTAGTGCTTTAAGAAGGGATTCAAGCCATAACGGTCATAATTTGATTGACATGCATTGGGCATTCGATTGGAGTGAAATTTTAATAGTCAATGAGAAGAAGAGCGAGGTCAATGCTTACAATAATGAAAGGAGCGAGATCAAATCAACAAGGAGGTTGACTTTCCTTGTTGTACGGAAAATTTTACTTGTCTGCGTAGAGGTCATATGATAGGTTGTTTACTAGTTTTCAAATGTGGGCCATAAAGGGCCACATAAGGGTTGAGATCGACTCAGATTTGCTACGTCAAATTGCCAGAGAAATTTCTTCTGAAAATATTTTGTAAATGATTTTTGTCCTTAAGCTTAATCAAAGCCCAAATTTTTCTAATTTTCGCCATACTGGGGTTTCCAATGTATATCTGTGTTATTCCATTTTATGTGATTAGATTTGGTGTTTCTTTTTCTTCTCTGCTTATGAGTTAGCTTAAGTATTTGTTGTTGATTGATTAAGAAAAATATATATATTTTTTTCTATGAATATTTTTTTAGCATAAGATCTATAATCGAGTTTAAAGAAATTAACATGGTATCAACATTGTAACCTTTGAATATGAATCCAAGTGATTTGAAATAGGTATCAAGACAAAGAATCAGAGATTAGTGCATAATATTCTAGGGTTTTCTACCATGGCCACCAAATATCTATATGAAGATAGATTGGAAGGCTCTTGGAATGATCATTAGTGGAAGGTTCGAAACTCAGTTTTTCTCAAGGATAAAAAGCTGTGTAAATTTGTTAATACAAAAGTGGTGCTGCCAAGATTAAATTTAATTTCTCTTGAAAAGCACAGAGAATTATTCTGGATGTAGTCAAAGATCATCTGATAGCCCATATGTCAAAGCAATATACTACAAAGAAGATGCAGATACACTCACAAAGAGCTACCTGAGTGAATATCATAGTCATAAATTGGTTCTAAGGGACAAGTTGCACAATATAAGAATGTCCAAGGGCATAAGCATGAATACTACATGGCCAGGATAATGCGATTGAGGGATAAGACAGTGATTGCTAGCGACATGATCCAAGAAACTGAGATTGTACAAAATCCACATAGATTCAACTTATCTTGTAATATGCTAAAAAAAATACTTGAATATATTCTACAAATTGCGGAAACCAATTACGATCACACAATCACATAAACAAGAAAGATAAATAATTTCAATCGCACGACACAAAGATGTATCTAGGGAAAGCCTCAGCTAAAAAACCCTCTATATGTATATTTAATTAAGTCAAGAATATGAAACAATGCAATGTTTCTCTCAGGCTTGAGAACTCTTTGCACTATCTCTGACTATCTCACCCTGATCCCTGCAAGTATGGTCCGAAACTTAACCATTTTCCTGCCTATGGGTTGCTCAGCCTTGCTTATGCATTCTTGGAGGAATTGAGCCCCTATTAACTAGGAAATTCCCAAGACTTGATTGTGCAATTCATCTAAGGCATCCTACTGACCTCATGCATGACATGTACAATTTTATAATTATACAAATGATAGTTCTCTTCCCTTTAAATCTAATCTCAACTGGGCCTTCCTTATAATTGACATGAAACAACTATTTATAGAGAATTGTTAGTTATCTGATTGATTAGTGGCATGTGAATTAAATCAGATTTCATTCACTATACCTCTCACTAGCTCATATCTTAGTTAGAACTAGTTAAAATGATTTTAACTCAAATAATCAAGTTAAACAATTACAACTATAAATAAACTGTAACTGGACCCTCTAAAAATTAGAGTGAACTCTATATGTCTCCAGATTGACCCCCAACTCGAATTGACTAAGATAACTAAGTCTTCCTAACTTAGTTAACTCGTACAAGCTATCATGTGATGTGGAACTACATTTTCCTTCTAATTTAATTAAGGGAAAATTAAATTATAAGCCCTTCTTGTTTCCAATTTCAACACTCCCTCTCAAAAAGGAAGGGATTGTCTGCTACCCTGATCCTGCTTTTGTGGAACTCAAATTTGCTTCTTGACAATGCCTTCGTCAATATGTCTACATCCTACTTCTCCCTGGGAATGTACTCGAATGATATAATCCTCCTTTGTACACAATCTTTGAGATGGTGATACCAGATATCAATATTCTTGGACTTGTCATGAAAAACAGGATTAAACGAGAGTTTGATGCAACTCTAGTTATCACAATAAATCACCGTCGGATCCATCTGTGGACCAAACAAACCAAAAATTATCTTCCTCATCGAGATGGCCTCACATGATTCCTGACTGGATGCCATGTACTCTACCTCTGCTGAACTGAGTGCAACTGATCTATGTTTCCTGATGTACCATGAAATTGCTGCTAATACAATGTTGAAGATGCCCCCTTATGTTATCTTCTCGTCGAGGAATCCTTTCCTAATATGCCTCTCTAAATCCTTGAAGCTTCACTTAATCTGTCTATTTGTACCATAGCCCAAAATATGTAGTGCCTCTTAGGTGTCTCAACACATGCTTTCCTGCCTTCCAAAACAGCTTGGTATCATTAACCATAACACGACTAATCTAATTAACCACATAGCCTATGTATGGTCTTGTGTTCACCAAATACATGAGTGAACCCAAAAGTTGACTGTAGATGATAGCATCCTCCCTCCTCTAGTTTCTTCCTAGAGGAGTATCCATGGGTTTGTTTCCCTCCATGTGGAATTTCCTAAGAATCTCGTTGGCATACTTGCCATGAGATAAAAATAACTCCCCATCTCTTTGCCAAATTTCCAATCCCAGGAAATAGTGCAAGAGCCCCATGTCCTTCTTCTCAAATTCTCTTGCAATATCCTCTTTATAATATTTGATGAAATTCTCATCACCTGTCAGTATCAAATCATCAACATAAAGTGCAATGATCAAAATCTCACCATCTACCACAATATGGTAAAGATTCAAATTTGCTTCACTCTTGGTGAAGCCAAACCTGATGAAGTCGTTGTTGATCCTGGTGTACCAAGCATGAGGTGCTTGCTTCATTCCATATAGTTCTCTCTTGAGTCTGCACACATGAAACTCTCTGTCAAAGCTCTTAAAACCTTGTGACTGCTTAATGTACACCTCTTCCTCAATCATTTCATTGAGGAAGGTAATCTTTACATCCATCTGATGTATCTTCCATCCCATCTATGCTAAGAGTGCAAGGATGGATTTGATTGATGAGGACTTTATGACTAGTGCAAAGGTCTCATCATAATCAATCCCCTCCACCTGAGAGAACCCTCTAGATACAAATATGGCCTTGTGTTTCTCCACACTCCCATCCGCTGCCTACTTCACCTTGTAGATCCACCTGGATCCTACAACTAACTTCCCCTCCAGTCTTTCGACAAATTCCCATGCATTATTTCTGATAATGGAGTCATACACCTCAACCATGGAATCAACCCAAATAGGTTTCTGCAATACTTCCTCGAAAGTGGATGGATTTATATCTACACCTTCGCTCATAAGATCCATGTAGCCAATGTACCGCTCTTGGTACCTTCTATGCCTATGTTGTGATGTAGATGCTCCCACATTCTCTCTAGCATCAAGCACCAACCTATCAACCTCTTTGGTGTGCTTCATTCCATCTTGGGATGTCTTTGCATGAGTGGGTGATTTCACTCTCTACACCTTTGCTTGTGGTTGCTCCACATGTTGAGGTTCTTTTGGTGCCAAGAGCTCCTCAACTCTATGCAACTAAAGCTCCCTCTCAAGGGAAATTCGCATGGCCTTCTCTTCATTGAATTTCACATCTCTTCTAACCATTGTCATCATGTGTGCTTGAAATTACACCCGATAGT
This sequence comes from Pinus albicaulis, assembly GCA_034641835.2. Lineage (NCBI taxonomy): Eukaryota > Viridiplantae > Streptophyta > Pinopsida > Pinales > Pinaceae > Pinus > Pinus albicaulis. Next base: position 22,131 of record JAXQQM020061146.1, read on the forward strand.
TGTGAGGTGTATCCATTTACCCCAGAAATATTCCCGACTCAACTGTTGGCTCTAGATTCTTCCTGGAATATTTGGTCACATGGAAATAAACTGATGAACCAAATTTTTTAAAATGCCACATATCTGGTCTCTTACCTAAAAAATCTTCCTCTGGTGTAATCATCCCAAGTATCTGATGAGGACTTATGTTATGCAAGAATATTTATATGTTGCATGCTTCTACCCATAGATGCAACAATAGTCCCTAATCATGCAACATCACTTGTGCTTCTCCCGCAATAGTTTTTTTCTTCCTTTATACAACCCCATTTTGCTGTGGGTTAGGAGGTGTTATCAATTCCCTTAGAATTCCTTCTGAAGCACATAAGTTATGGAATTTGTTAGAGACGTATTCTCCACCATTTTCGCTCTTTAGAGCCTTCACCTTCTTCCGTGTATCTTTCTAGACAAGTTATTTGAGCTCACAAAACTTTGAGAACATCTCATATTTCTTTTGCGTGAAGAAAATCCATCATTTGTGTGAAAAATCATCTACAAAAATCACATAAGACCTGTATTTTTTTGTGGAATATGTCGAGAATGTTACACACACGTCTGAGTGAACTCTCTTAAGGATCACCTTTTCTCGGCTTTCCTTATCATGAAAGGTGGATTTGGTATACTTCCCTAATGTACACCCTTTGCATGTATGTCACTACTCAAGTGCACCTTTTGGAAGTCTTGTAGAAATCTACTACATGAACTTCAAAGCGCCATGGTGTAGATAGCCCAACCTTCTATGCCATAACTCACTGATGTCTTGGCTCTCCACCTTCTCTGCTTTCGTGCTCAAGGAAACATAGTATTCTACATCCAATTTTTATAGGTTCTTAACTTGAACCCAAATATTCTTCACCTATACCATGGCTTTGTGACGAAGGAAATCCTTTCCTTTGCTAAATATCACATCATAGCTGCGGTCTTCCAACATAGCAACATAAACCAAATTCTTCTTTAAACCAAGAACATACATGACATATTTTAATATGAGAGGAGTACCTCACTCCCTCTCAAAGGTAACTGTACCTATGCCGGTAGCACTATTCCTCCCGTCATCTCCCATCTTGATGTGCATTTGGAGATCCTTCTCCTCCAAGTTATTGAAGAATTATTTGTTATTTGTCACATGGAATGAAGATCCACTATATAAGTACAACACAAAACCCATCACCAATGACACCATGCATGTGATGAGGGTGAAATCCAATTTGAGTTGTGAATCAAGTGCTTCACCTGTCACTCCTCCTGAGGGCTTCTTCCCAATATTCTTTTGTGGAAAATTTGCAGCATAGTGTCAAAGCTCATGACAATGATTTTTTTTTTACCATTGACAAGTCTCGCTTCTTGCCCGCTTGACTAGAATATTATTTGAATAGGACAACTTACCTTTCCCTTTCTTCACCTTTATAGCCAAGACACAATTCTCCTCATCATTAGTCTTTGATGAGGATTCATCTCTAGTGTTTCACCGAATCTCTTCTTATACCAAGTTGGACGACAATCACTCCACTCCAGTAGCTTCTCCCTCCCATTCACTAAGTCTTGGTAGCTATGCTAGCTCTTGGGAAGGCCTAGAAGTGCAAGGCTCACCAAATCATCCCGGGAAACTGTCACACCAACACTTACAAGCTCATATCGACATTGAGTGAACTTCGTCAAGTATTTTGGTATCGTGTCATCCTTTTCCATCTTGATTTTTTTGAGTCTGTCCTTCAACACTAGCTTCATGTGGTCATGTCTATTCTGAAACAGATCCGTTAAGGCCTTCCACATAGCATATGGAGTTTAATTTCCATGGAGTTTTGAGAAAATATGATCTCGAACTACTTCTAACATAATCCCTCTTGCCTTTGCTAGATTCTTCTTTCATTCATTTAGAATTTGAGCATCTGCCGCTTCGAGCTGGGGAATATCACTGTCTAAGAATTACTTAAGTCTATTGTCCTCCAACACTGCCTCCATCATGTCCTTCCAAGCTATGTAACTTGAATTACCCTCAAGGGCATATTCGAGTCTCAATCCAGAGAAAGACATCCTGATCTGTTGGTGGTCCCAAAGACTATGTTATTCATCAGTAATTTTTCTTCTCATGGATGACTAAATAATTATCCTAGATTTATAGAAACAAAGTTCATGAACATTGTGAGTTCTAGAAATCTCACTGCCTTCATTATCCTTAGGATAAATTTTCACTATTTCATCATCCCATCATGTCAAGGTCAGCTCACTACTCCCAAAGGACCCATAATGGGCTCATGCCACTCATTATCACTATGTTTTTCCACCTTTGGCCTCAGGCCTCTATTTTATTTTTCCTAACTCCTTCGTTGTCCATCTAGGTTTTTTAAGGGCATTTTTATTGGTTTCATGACCTCCATGGTTAAACATCAACAAGGCTTGTATCCTGATGCTCTTACACCTCCTCCTATCCTTAATATACCTTCATAAACACTTCCCATCACTCCTATCCCTCAAACTCATCATTTTTCTACAAAACCTATCCTATTGCTACAATTTGACACTTTTCGAGACTAGGCCTGTGTTTTTCCCTTTAAAAACCTTCTCTCTCACTCAATTATTGAAATAAAAATTTCCCCTACTCTCTAAAATCTATCCCTATCCCCAAAAATTTCCCCAGGAATTTAGAAAAACCTTAACCCCTTCATTCCCCTCCCTCTACAAGGCAGTCCTAAATCCCCTACACCAAACCCTCAGTTCCTCTTCCAACTAAGCTAGGGTTTGATATGGAAAGGATGAATAAGAGAAAATGATCCATTTGGTAGATCATATCAGCAAGCATAAGTCCATACCAATTCATAAACATCATGCCTCCATCATTTTCCAAGAATTCATTCCAAGGGCCAAGTCATTTGCCACACCTAGGGCCAGTTTTGTTTAAAAATATGTTTCTGACCAAAAAAATATGAATTTGTAAAAATTAAGAGAGGTTTTTGTGCATAATAGGGCCAAGAAGAAAATTTTCCTTTCGTTTTTACACAGGTATCACGGTTTAGGATCAATGTAAAAAATACGGGCGTCACAGGAGAATTTATGCACTGCTGGAGTGACCTTGGGAAAATCCGGTTTTATCATAGCTGGATTGTCCAAATGACTTTCTTGATGGGTCAAAAGACAACTATACTTGAATATATTTCCAATGAGCTATCATGAGCTCAATTTTGAGTTAAGGAAGGCCTCCAAAATTTGTCTACACTAGCACTCTACATTTCTGCACCATCACTCAACACTTTTTGACCAGTCTTGGGAAACTCAACTTTTGACAGGGAAAATAAACTCCAATCAGGGAAAAAATGGTATATTTGGAAATCAAACATGTTAATATTTCCAACGAGCTATGACGGGCCCAAATCTGAATTTGGGAAGGTCCTCAAAACTTGTCTGCAAGTTGACCATTTTTTGGCGCTGCGCAAATAAGTGGCGCTGCGCTAATCCATGGGCATGACTGCCTGGCGCTATGCTAATCCATGGTCAGGACTGCTTGGCACTATGCTAATCCATGGGTAGGACTTCTTGGTGCTGCACAAATGTAAAGGCTCCTCAAACAAGGAAAGAACTTGCCCCAAGGCTAAAATTCATCCTCCAGGCTGCATTCAAAGAAGAAGAATGCCAAGTAACTTGTCCAAAAATGATCAAAATCCATTTAAGAAAGGCCTCCTTGGCCAAAGAAAAAATTCTGCAAGGAACAACTGCCATTTTTCACATTTATGCAAAAATTATCAAGATGGTTATTAGCATAAAAGAGGTAAGGTAATAAGGTGAAATCATTACAAGCAGATATCTACAGCAAGGAAAGGCAGCAGGCCTATGTTTAAAGAGAATCTGGGTTTTGGTGATTGATTGACAAGACATTGTTTCCAAGCAAAGAGACATCACAAGGACCAAAAAGAAAGAAGACACCTCAACAGAGTCACAAATGTTTGAAGATATTTAGAAATCATGAATGAATAAGGGAAGAAAGGTGAGGTGAACTAAACAGAAATGAATGAACTTGAAAGGGTTGTAGAGAACTTAGAAGAAAGCACTGCTTATTTTTCTCTAACAACCATAAAAAACTAAGGGTTTGGAAAGATGGACAGAACAGGTCAAATAAAGATGATAAGTCCTCCTTCATAAACAATAGAAGGCATTCAAAGGATATCCAAGGTGCCCTCTAGGGTTTCTCCAAACAACACTACTTCACTGCACCAAAGGGAGAGATGGTAAAGTAAATCAATATGAGGGAGCCCTAGCTTTAAAAAGTACAGTCAAAGGTATTCAAAATGGTCAATACAAAGAAAGTATGAGGTAAAGTGCCAAAGGATAAAATCATGCTGAGCATAAGTTCAGTGTGGAGAAAATGAGGTGTCAAAACTCCAAAAGGGACAAAGAAGACCAAAGGCAAATGTGTTGTAGGCACCTGCAGAAAATCAGAAGTGGTCAAGGTAACACATGGCATGATATGGTTGCTTAAAACTCTTTGTCAAAAAAAATATGTTACTGAAACCAGTAAGGAGGTAAAGGGACATGTTTCAGGTCACCTGCAACCAAAAATGCCAAAAGGGATAAGAACAGTATTTTCAGTTTGTCAAATGCATGCCAAAAGCAGTTTGAATAAGTGCCCAGACTTTCAAAGGTAAAAAAGGATGAAAATGACATGTACATCCCCTCAACTAGCCATCACCACAAAAAGAAGAAAGATTCCTTAAGAAAGATTTCAAAAACCCCTGCAAAATATATAAAGGGTATCAGTCAAATGACAAAAATATTGACGAAACATGGTAAGAGTGGGTTATGAGTTTAATTTATCTCTCTCAAGGGGTATAAAGGTATTTTATTTTCATTTTAAACTCATTTGCACTTGGTGGAGAAAATAAAGTTTCAACAGAAAAATCATAGTGTTTTTTACCATTTTCTGGGCAAGTTTGTTGGCGCTACGCAAATCACTAGCACTACACAAATACAGGTTGGCGTTGTGCTATCTAGCCCTCTGCCTGTTCAAAATTGCACTGCCCTGCGCTTATCAACCTCGATGCTACGTAAATATTGGGCGTTGCACAAACGTGGGCCCGACTCACCCAGAGACCGACAAACATTTCACGTGTGCGGCGCTGCGCTAACCCTCGGGCAGGCCTACCGACGATGCACTAATGGGCCGACCCGACAACACGAGCAAGGCACTGCGCAAATGCAAGGAGCCTCCAAAATGAGAAAACCTTGCCTCAAGCTCAAATTTTGTCCTCCATTTTATTTCTGAAAGTTTACAAAGAGCCAAAAAATTGGTAAGTAGCCTCCTTTACTTGTCCCCAAAGCAATTTTCCATAAAATTTTAAGTATTTTAGGGCTTTAAGTGTTCAAACCCTAAGTGAGGTAAACCCTATGTCTTGCATGCAAATGAGCCTTTGTTTCTGAACCTCCTTGAAATCAGTTTGTTGTCATATGAGGGTGAGTGAGTTAGGGTGACTGCAATCCACTTTTGAGAAGGCCTCCTAAAAGCTACAAATCTACTCAATCCTAAGAACCCTAGCCTCCACAACACTCCTTCATAGAAATTACCCTCACTACCATTTTCATTTTACTCCTCTTTCCCAAGTCTGCCCACCATTAGCCCTAATCACCATGTCAGGAACATAAGATAATGTCAGTAGTGAAAGAGGGCAAGTGCCTGTGAGGCCAAAACACAAAAAGAGAAAATGAAGAGGAAAGCGAGGAGGCAGAGATGGAAAATGAAGAAGAGGATAAGGACAAAGATGAAGACAGTAAGGAGAATGCAAAAACCAAAGGCTGCACTGATACTAATGAGACAAACCACAGTGACAAAGAGGCCCTCATTGAAATTCAAAAAACACTAAAAAGAGGAAAGGGCCAAGTAAACCTTGAAATATTGCCTCAATATTTTCTACAGGCTTCTTAAACCCCATGAGGGAGGTCTCCACCAATTTTGAGAAAATTTGGAGCATTTTTTGTTTTTTGAGATTTTTAAGGCACATTAGCGCAGCGCCACTGGCGCTACGCTAATACATGGAGCATCTTTAGGAGGATAAATTGACATTTTTGGACTTCTCACACCTAGCAAATTATGCTCACCAAGTTTCAGATGATTTGGAGCAGGTTTGACCCCTCAAAAGGTCAAAAAACCTCACTTTTTTCACCTTTCTGCCACTGTTTTGGGCCTGGCGCTGCGCAAATGACAGTCTTTGGATTTTTGAGTTTTTGACTAGGATATAGGGGCTAGATCTATAATATACAAGAAATTTTTGAAATTAGACTCATCAGGCTTTCCAACGAGCCATCACGGAGCCAAATCCGACATCGGGAAGGGGTCCAAAACTCGATTGCAAAAGACCCTATTTTCTGCTGAAAGTGGCACTACGCAAATGGACTATTTAGTGTGTGTTGGACCAAAAGTCAACAAAACACACTCATTTATTGCAAAATCATGTTTTAGTGTTTTTTGAAGCAAATCACTCTAGAATTAGGTGCAAGAAGTTATTTTAGCATTTATTTCATGAGATATTTTGTGCCTTGGGCCTTGGATGGTCTCTTAGGCATAAATGACATTTATGAGTGATTTTGACATTTTCCAACCCTATCTAGGGTTTTTTCCCTTCTTTGCTGAGTTAAATAGATAATGAGAGCTTCATTGTAAATGTTGGCATTTGATGAAATTAGAGAGCAATACATGGTTTTTATGAGTGTGGAGAGAAATTGGTTTTGTGAAGTTGATGAATGGCTTGCTCAGATTGATGCTGGAGAAGTTTGTTTGCAGGATTCCTAAGCTTGGTTAATGGTGATTTCTTCTTAATTTGTTTATGTTTTCTTGTTATCGTTATGTTTCATTCTTCTTTGTTTCTATAGAACATAAAAGTATAGGTTGAGAAATGCTCCTTGAAGTACCTTAGTCCTCTTGTTTTCTATGGCCTTGATGTTTTCCTCTACTGGGTGTGTTTGAAGAATTCTTAGCTGCTCTTCAAGCCTCCTTATGCTTGTTTGATTCATCTATGGATTAATATGCTAGTTTACAAATATTATTCATGGTAATCCCTGCTTGTTTGAAACTATCTAAACTATGTCTTGAGACCTCTCTTTGAAGTACTGCTTGCTAGGTTAAGTCAAAGAGGTCTTGTTCTGATCTTGCCCTTTGCCCATGCCTATCAGTTTGCCTCAGAGTTCTTTGTAGCTTAATCAACAACGTTTAGGAGTTCCCTCTTTGATTGATGAAAGTTATTGTGTCATCTTATATGTTTTCTAATTTTGAAGGTGAATTTACTAAAGTTAGATAAGCTCTTATGCTTTCTATGTTTCACTTGAATGTTTATCTTGGATATATATTTTTTAAAGTATTATAATTGAGTAAATGGTTTGCCCTATCTCATGCTTATTATATTTTTCTTATCATATTTAAGACCTTCTTGTCCATGGGTAAATCACAAAGGATACTTCATTTCCCTTTGCCCTACCTTGTTTTTCCCAAACTTGATGTCCACCTGACTTCATACATTACCTTAAGGATCCATTAACCTTGCTAGATTGGCTCTGCAACACACTTTGATTCATCATTGAGACACTCATGAATTTCATTGACTCCATAGCCCAATTATTTAAATACCTCTCACTCCACCTATTCCACTTGACCATCTTACCCAACCAAAACAATCAACAAACCCTACACTTAACAACTAGCCTAAAATAAACCATCTAAAGCAAACAAGAACACATCATTTGCATCTAATAGAGATATTCCTCTCTGAGTCCAGGAAGGTTAGGTCCTAGGACTCCAAATACTAGTTTCATGTTGCCCCGTCATTTGGTATACCAATATTCCAAATCACAAGACCCCAATAGACTAAATCTGCAAATTCGATTCACTTGTTCAAAAAAACTTTGGCTCTTATCTTCTATAGTTATTCCTACTTCGATGCCATGTATAAAATTCACATAGATTCAAATGAACTTGTAATTTGCTAAAAATAAATACTTGAATCTATTCTACAAATTGCAGAAACGAATTACGATCGCACAATCACATAAACAAGAAAGAAAAAGAATTTCAATAACACCCTGGAAACAATGCAATACTTCTCTCATGCTTCTATCTATATATTGCATTAAGTCAAGCATAGGAAACAATGCAATGCTTCACTCATGCTTGAGAGATATCTACACTATCTTTGACTATCTCACTCTGATCCTAACAAGTATGGTATGATACTTAAAAAATTTCCTACCTTTGGGTTGCTTAGCCTTGCTTATGCATTCCTGGAGGAATTGAGCCCCTATTAATTAGGAAATTCCCAAGAATTTATTTCATAATTCATCTAAGGCATCCTGCTGACCTCATGCATGACCTATAAAATTTTGTAATTACACATTTAATATTTCTCTTCCCTTTAACTCCAATATCAACCGGGCCTTCGTTAGAACTAACATGAAAAAAATATTTATAGCGAATTATCAGTTATCTGATTGATCACTGCATGTGAATTAAATCAAATTTAATTCACTAGGCCTCTCACTAGCTCATCTCTTAGTTAGAACTAGTTAAATTGGTTTTAACTCAAATAATCAAGTTAAACAATTACAACTCTAAATAAACTATAATTGGACCCTCTAAAACTTAGAATGAACTCTACATGTCTCTAGATTGACCCCCAAATCAAATTTACTGAGCTAAGTAAGTCTTCCTAACTCAGTTAACTTGTACAAGATGTCATGTGATGTGGAATTACAATTTCCTTCTAATTTAATCAAGGGTGAATTAATTTAGAATCCCTTCTTATTGCCAATTTCAACACTCCCTCTCAACAAGAAATGAGTTTTCGGCTACCGCGATCTTGCTTTTGTGAAACTTGAATTTTCTTCTTGACAGTGCCTTCGTCAAGATGTATGATTCCTGCTCCTCCATGGGAATGCACTCTAGTGACATAATCCTCCTCTTTACACAATCTCTGAGATGTTAATTCCAGTTATCAATATGCTTGGACCTCTTATTTTTAGGTCCCTATATTACTAGTGTAGTCCCTTATTATTGTTAGTGTAGCCCCCTTATTGTTATTTTTGTACCCCTGTAACCCCCATATTGTTATTGTTGCGCCCTTACATTATTATTGTTAGGTCGGCTAGGATTATATTGTGATGCCATGAAATCCTATATATAGAAAGGAGGTTTTGTCATTTGTATCATCTAAGAATTGTTCATTTATGTAATGTAAAGGAGGTTTCCCTCTGGATCTGGCTTATTTCTGATGCATTGATCTCTCTTTTCTTCTATTTTTGGAGCTGGTTTCAAAACATTTGGTATCAGAGCTTTGGATTCTAGGGTTTCGTTGTTCCAAATAGGTCATCGTGGAATTTTCGCTATAACTTTTTTTCTATGAAGTTTCAGAAGCTGAATTTTTCACCACTAGAAGAAAAAATCCTGAGTAACTTCATGTAAAAATTTTAGATCTTGGTTCACAATATTTTCAGAGATATGATTTATAGGAAGTTACAGTTTTTTTAGGCTCCTAAATTTCATCTCAAATAGGTGACCGTGGGAAAATCGTCATAACTCTCTCTCTTTGAGCATCAGATTGGGATTCTATAAAAATGGCCGAAAGTACATAGAATTTAGTTTCCTGTGTATCATTTTCAGAGCCTAAGGAGGAAAAAATGACACTTGGAACGTCGTACAAGTTCTCTCTACTGAACCATGCCATAATTAGGTCATTGTGGGAGATTGGGCATAACTTTTGCTTGAAGAACCCAACTAAAGTCAGACCTGTGGCATTCAAAATAATATTCTGAGGGATACTAAAGGACCAAATTTTAGATATTGAAGATTCGAAAGCACAAAGATAATTTAGTTTCAATATCGAGCTGCTTAAAAGCAAGAAAAAGGTGTGTATTTTTTTCAGATTGCATAAGTCTTGTTTGAAAAATTAGTTTGAAGTGATTCCAAGGGCATATTGAAGCAGATATATTAGTATTGGGTTCTAAAATCCCCCTTAAAAAGAATTCAACACCCATTAAGCCCTCATAAGGTTCTACTATGACTCATGAAGAGGAAGAAGTGCAACATGATATATCAAAATTACAAGAGCAAGTGCATCAAATTTCGCTCTCGCAAAGAGCAACAAAAAATGAAATGGAAGTTTTGAAGAAAGACATGGAAAGTAAGATAGATGGTTTGAATAATGGCATGGAATTTAAGATGGATGGCATGGAAGCTAATATGGATGACATGGAAGCTAATATGGAAGACATGAAGAATGATTTAAAAGCATACATGGAAGGTTTGAAGGAAGGTTTGACAAAGTTGATACAAGAAATGATTCCTAATGGCAAAAAGGTAGTACAAGAAACTCATGATAAGACAAAAATAAATTTTAATCATGATTTCATAAACTCTAACCTTGGATGGAAGAACTGCCATATTCCAAATATGGATATGAGTAAATTTGATGGCAAGGATCCCGTAACATGGCTACTTCAGATGGAGCAATATTTTGATCTCAATTATGTGCATGCAACTTTACATTTAGAAAAAAATACATTTGTATGGTATCGATGGCTTTGCTCCCGAAAAAAAAAATTGTCACTTGGGCAATTTTTACAGAGGAAATGATAGCAGATTATGAGGATATAAAGAGAAAAACCTTCTTTATCCAATTGATAAATCTCAAACATAAAGCTTTAGTGGTGGAGCACATTGAGGATTTCCAAAAATTGAATATATGGGTAACTGATATTCCAGAGGAACACATGATTGATGTATTCATAGGGACTTTAAGGATAAAATACAACATGAGGTTCGCCTTTGGGAACCTAATTCATTGGAGAAGGCATTCAGGTTGGCAAGAAAAAATGAATGTAAAATTATGGGGACAAGGAAGCCTACCACTCACATCTATAAATATGGAAGTGTTCCTACTCCTAGACTTCCACAACCTACAAGGTTGACACCAAAATAATTGGAAGAAAAAGTGGCAAAATGGATTTGCTATAGTTGTGATAGAAAATACATTAAAGGTCTTAAGTGTGCAAAAAAGAAATTAGTTTACATAGAATGTGAAGAGGAGGAATAAAATGAACAAGAAACTTCAAAATAAGAGGATATACACAAGGAACCAACCCTAGAGAAAGAAGAAATGAGTCTGACCATATCATGTAATGCATTGGCAGGAATTACCACTCCTCAAACTCTCAAGATAGAAGGACATATCAAGAAGAAAAAGGTAGTAGTGTTGATTGATTAGGGTAGTACCCATAATTTTATTCATTGTAAGGTAGTAGAGGAATTGAATTGCTTCCTATACCCAGCACCAAAATGTCAAGTGATGGTTGCAAATGGAGGAACTATAAATTGCTCAGGAAAATGCCATAATATCAAGCTAACCATGGGGGAATATGTATTGAATAGTCAAATGATTTCCATTCCAATGGGAGGCGTTGATGTTGTACTAGGAGTACAATGGTTACAATTTTTGGGGACGGTAGCTTTTAATTTTCAAGAACTTTTCTTGAAATTATTTTCAGAAGAAAAGTAAGTTGAATTACGGGGTATCACAGGGAAGTTGGGAAAGATAATAAGCTCTAATCTCATGACAAATCTTCTAAAGAAATAACAACAAGGCATAATTTCACAATTATGTTCACTAGAATTTTCAAACATCAAAATCATATATTTCTCCAGATCTCCAAAAAGCCTTGGAAAATCATTCCAAAGTGTTTGAAACTCCCAAAGGACTCCCACCTATTCGTGATCATGATCATGCTATTAATTTTATTCCAGGAAGTGTTCCTCCAAACATCAGGCCTTACAGATATCCTTATGTCCAAAAAAGCGAAATTGAACGTATGATTGCAGAAATGTTAGAGGCTGGTATAATTCAACCTAGTAAAATTTATTTCTCTACTCTAGTAGCATTGGTGCACAAGAAGGATGGATCATGGTGCATGTGTCTGGAATATAGGGAAATCAATAAACTCACTATTAAAGATAAATTTCCCATTCCTGTGATTGATGAATTATTGGATGATTTACATCGAGCAATTTATTTTACCAAGTTGGATCTTAATTCAGGATATCATCAAATTAGAATGAAGACTGAAGATATTCTGCAAACAACATTTCGAGCTCATGCTGGTCATTATGAATTTTTGGTCATGCCTTTTGGCCTTACCAATGCACCTTATGCATTTCAAGGGTTGATGAATTCCATTTTCAAACCCTTCCTTAGAAAATTTGTGTTAGTATTTTTTGATGATATACTAATCTACAACAGGTCTTGGAAGGATCATGTTCAACATGTTGACAAGGTGCTCGAACTATTGGAGGAGAAACAATTATATGCAAAAACCTCCAAATGTTTCTTTGTAGTACAAGAGGTGGAATATATAGGTCATATTGTATCTCACGAGGGTGTTAAGGTAGACCCTAACAAAATTAAAGCAATTAAGGAATGGAAAGTCCCCACAACCATAAAGCAGTTGTGAGGATTTCTCAGGTTAACATGATATTATCGCAAGTTTGTTAATAATTATGGGAGAATAGCAACACCTCTAAAAACATTATTGAAGAAAGATGCATTTTAATGGACTCTTGAAGCAACTAAGGCCTTTGAACATCTTAAAGAGAAAATGTGCTTAGCACTGGTCTCAGCTATGCAAACTTCACAAAAACCTTTGTTGTCGAATGTGATGCCTTAGGAAATGGAATTCGTGTTGTTTTAATGCAAGAAGGAAGACCCATTTATTTTGAAAGTCGTCCAATCAAAGGAAAGTATTTATAGAAAGCTATTTATGAGAAGGAATTGTTGGCAATACTACATGCACTAAAGAAATGATGACCATACCTAATGGGAAGACACTTCAAGGTAAAAACTCATCATGATAGTCTTAAATATTTTTTGGAGCAAAGAATATATTCAAAAGAGAAGCGAAAATGGGTCACAAAGATGTTGGGTTATGACTTTGAAATCATATACAAAAAAGGGAATCTAATTGTTGTTGCAGATGCATTCTCAAGAAAGGATGAAGAGGTGGAAGCATTGCTTTGTGCCATTTCTATTATCCAACCAGATTGGATAACTGAAGCAAGGGATGAATGGAATAAGGAAAAAGAGGTGTGGAAACTCATTCAAAAGTTGCCGCAAGATCCTAGTACATCTGATACTTTTAGTTGGAAAAATGATTCCTTATGGTACAAATATCACTTGTATATTTGTAAGAATTGCAAACTAAAACAAAAGATTCTTTTGGAATTGCACACTTCTCCCTTAGGAGGACACTCGGGATTTTTAAAAACTTACCACATGGTGAAGAAATATTTTTTTTTGGATGGCCTTAAATCTGATATTCAAAATTTTGTGGTGGAATGCTTAGTTTTCCAGCAAAAAAAATGGAAGACAATTAAGACCCTGGGTCTTCTACAACCTTTATCCATTCCAAGTAAACGTTGGGAGGAGATTTAAATGGATTTTATCATAGGTTTACCTAAGTCCGAAGGAAAGAGTGTCATCACGGTGGTAGTTGATAGAATTACCAAGTATGCACACTTTTGTGCATTATCTCATCCATTTAAAGCAAGTACAATTTCTACTGCATTTATGGAAACAATTCAAAAGATACATAGAAACCAAAATATTATTGTAAGTGACAGAGATTCCATTTTTACTGGAAATTTTTGGACAGAATTATTTTCTTGTTGGGTACTCAACTAGCTTATAGCTCATCTTATCATCCTCATTCAGATGGGCAAACTGAGATAGTGAACAAAGATTTGGAAGGATATCTTCGTTGTTTTGTATTTGATAAAAAATCACAATGGGTCAAGTGGTTACATTTGGCTGAATGGTGGTATAACACTTCCTTCCATACTGCAACAAAAATGACCCCATTTATGGAACTTTATGGATATCATCCACCGTCGATCACATCATCTTTAAAAGAAAATTATAAGGTTCAAGCAATGGAAGATGGAATTGAGCATCAAAAACAAGTTATCCAACTCTTAAAGGATAACCTAAATTTGGCACAAAATCGAATGAAACAACAGGCAGATCAACATCGCAATGAGAGAAGTTTTGATGTAGGAGACTGGGTACTTTTACGACTACAACCATACAAACAAATGTCCCTCAAGCAAGCTAAGAAGGATAATAAATTATCGCTAAAGTACTATGGTCCTTACAAGGTGTTGCAAAAGATTGGTACTATGGCATACAAATTGGAGCTTCCTGCTTCTTCTTGAGTGCATCCAGTTTTCCATGTTTCATGCTTAAAGAAGGTTATAGGTGAAAAAATTCCAGTTCAAACAATTTTGCCAGAACTTGATGAGGAAGGAAAAATCATTTTGGAACCTGAAGTAGCCATAGAAACAAGAACTTGACAGCTATGAAATCGATCAATTTCAGAGTATCTCATCAAGTGGAAGAACTTACCCACTAAAAATTCTACATGGGAGGATGAGAATTTTATATAGAAGTATCTAGAGCTACTCAAGCATTGAGGAAAACACTTTTTTGAAGGAGAGGGGCATGTCAGGTCCCTCTATTACTAGTGTAGTCCCTTATTATTGTTAATGTAGCCTCCTTATTGTTATTGTTGTACCCCTGTAACCCCCATATTGTTATTGTTGTGCCCTTACATTATTATTGTTAAGTCGACTAGGATTATATTGTGACCCAATGGACTCCTATATATAGCAAGGGGTTTTTGTCATTTGTATCATCCAAAAATTGTTCATTTATGTAATGTAAAGGAGGTTTTTCCCTCGAAGTGTCTTATTTCTAAGGTGTTGATCTATATTTTCTTCTACTTTTGGATTTGGTTTCATAAAAATCATAAAAAACTAGATTAACCGAGAGTTTGATGCAACTCTGGTTATCACAATAAATCACCATCAGATCCACCTGTCGACCAAAAAAACCAACAAGTATCGTCCTCATCGAGATGGCCTCACATGCTTCCTGACTGGCGGCCATCTACTATGCCTCTACTGAACTAAGTGCCACTAATATCTGTTTCTTGATGTACTAGGAAAATGCTGTTGATCCAATGCTGAAGATGCCCCCTGATGTGCTCTTCTTGTCGGATGGACTCCCTACCCAATGTGTATCTCTAAACCCTTGAAGCTTCACTCCCTCTGTCTTTCTGTACCATATCCCAAACTATGTAGTGCCTCTTTACTATCTCAACACATGCTTTCATGCCTTCCAAAAGAGCTTGATAGGCTTAACCATAGCTTGAATAAGATGGTTAACCATATAGTGCATGTCTGGTCGTGTGTTCACCAAAGACATGAGTGAACCCACAAATTGCCTGTAGATGGTAGCATCTACTACTTTGCCTGAAGTAACATCCTCCTTCCTCCAGTTTCTTGTTAGATGAGTCTCCATGGGTTTTCTTCCATCCATATGTAACTTATTGAGAATCTTGTTGGCATACTTACCTTGAGATACAAATAGCTCTGCATATCTTTGCCAAATTTACAATCCCAGGAAATAGTGCAAGAGCCCCATGTCCTTCATCTCAAATTCTCTTGCAATATCCTCTTTGAAATACTTTATGAGCTACTAATAAATTGTTAGTATCAAATCATCAACATAAAGTACAATGATTAAAATCTTACCTTCTACCACAATATGGTAAAGGTTCACATCCGCTTCACTTTTGGTGAAGCCCAACCCGGTGAAGTAGATGTTGATTCTGGTGTACCAAGAATGAGGTGCTTGCTTCATCCCATATAGTGCTCTCTTGATTTTGTACACATGCAACTCTCTGTTGAAGGTCTCAAAACCTTTTTAATGCTTAATGTACACCTATTCCTCAATCACCCCATTGAGGAAGGTTGTATTTACATCCATATGATGTATCTGCCATCCCATATTTGTTGAGAGTGCAAGTATGGATCTGATTGATGAGTACCTTGTGACTAGTGCAAGTGTCTCATCATAATCAATCCCCTCCACCTGATAGAACCCTTTGGCCTCAAATATGGCCTTGTATTTCTCCACACACCCATTTGCTACCTGCTTCACCTTGTAGATCCACCTAGATCCTACAACTGACTTCCCCTATGGTCTTGTGAAAACTTCCCATGCACTATTTCTGATAATGGAGTCATACTCCTCAACCATTTCATCCACCAAAATTGGTTGTTGAAATCCTTCCTCGAAAGAGGATGGCTCTATCTCTATACATTTGCTCATAAGAGCCATGTAGCCAGTCTACCGCTCTGGGGACCTTCTCTGCCTGCACTATGATGTGGGTTCTCCCAAATTCTCTCTAGCATCAGGCACCAACCTATTAGCCTCTCTAGTGCACTTCCTTACATATTGGGATGTCTCTGCATGAGTGGGTGCTTCCATTCTCTGCACCTCTGCTTGTGGCTGCTCCACATATTGAGGTTCTTCTTTTGGAGCCAAGATCTCCTCAATTGCATGAAACTGAAGCTCCTTCTCAAGGAAAATTCACACGGCCTTCTCTTCATCAAATTTTACATCTCTTCTGACCACTCTCATCCTGTGTATTGGAAAGTACACCCGATAGTTGTGAGGTGTATCATTGTACCCCACAAATATTCCAAACTTAGTTGTTGGCTCTATATTCTTCCTTGAATGTTTGGTCACATGGCGATAAATGGATGATCCAAAAATTTTAAAATATGACACATCTGGTTTCTTACCTGAAAACGATTCCTCTAGTGTACTCATCCCAAGTATCCAACGAGGACTTATGTTCTGCACAAATACTTATATGTTGCATGCTTCCACCCACAAATGCAATGATAGGCATTGATCATGCAACATTGCTTGTGATGTTACCACAATAGTTTTTTTCTTTCTTTCTGCAACCCCATTATGTTGTGGGTTATAAGGTGCTATCGATTCCCTTCGAATTCCTTCTGAAGCACATAAGTTATTGAATTCGCTAGAGACATATTCTACATCATTGTCGCTACTTAGAGTGTTTAGCTTCTTCCCTGTATATTTCTCGACATGTGCTTTGAACTCAAAAAACTTTGAGAACTTATGATATTTCTTCTACATGAATAAAATACAACAATTGTGTGAAAAATCATCTACAAAAATCACATAATACCTATGTTTCGTTGTGGAAGCTGTTGAGAATGGTCCACACACGTCTAAGTGAACTATCTCAAGGATTGCCTTTGCTCGGCTTTCCTTATTGTGAAAGGTGCCTTTTGTATACTTAACTAATGTAAACCCTTTGTATATATGTATCTAACTACTCAAGTGCACCCTTTGGAAGTCCTTTAGAAATATGTTGCATGATCTTCAAAGCGCCATGGTGTAGATGGCCCAACCTTCTATGCTAAAAATCACTGATGTATTGGCTCTCCACCTTCTATGCTTTTGTTCTCAAGGTAGCACAATATTATACATACAATTTGTAGAGGTTCTTAACTGAAACCCCAATCTTCTTCACCTGGCCCATATATTTGTGACGAAGGAATGTCTTTCTTTTGCTAAATATCACATCATAGACACATTCTTTCAACATAGCAGTAGAAACCAAATTCTTCTTTAAACCAGGAACATACATGAAATATTTTAATGTGAGAGGAGTACCTAACTCCCTATGAAAGGTAAATATACCTATGCCAATAACGCTATACCGCCCGTCATCTCCCATCTCGATGTGCTTCTCGAGATCCTTCTCCTCCAAGTTACTGAAAAATTATTTGTTTCCGATCATGTGGAATGAAGCTCCACTATCTAAGTATCACAAAGAACCCATAAACGATGACACCATGCATGCGATGAGGATGAAATACAACTCGAACTTGGAAGTAAGTGCTTCACTTTCCGCTCCTCTCGAGGGATTCTTTCTGGTCTTCTTATGTGGACACTTTATAACGTAGTGTCCAAGCTCACGATAGTGAAAACATTTTACCCTTGAAAAGTCTCACTTCTTGCCCACCTGATTGGAATATGATTTGGAATGGGATGCCTTCCCTTCCCCTTTCACCTTTCTAGCCAATGCACACTTCTCCTCATCATCAGTCTTTAATGAGGATCCATCTCTAGTGTTCCGTCGAATCTCTTCTTGTACCAAGTTGAGCCACAATCGCTCCCACTCTAGTAGTTTCTCCCTCCTAGTCACCAAGCCTTGGTAGCTATGCTAGCTCTTGGAAGGCGCAGAAGTTCTAGGCTCACCAAATCATCCTGGGAAACTGTCACACCAACACTTTCAAGCTCATCTTGACATTGGGTGAACTTTGTCAAGTATTTTGGTATCGTGTTGCCCTTTTACATCTTGAGATTTCTGAGCTTGTCCTTCAACTCTAGCTTCCTGTGGTCGCCGCTATGCTAAAATAGATCTGTTAAGGCCTTCCAAATAGCATATGGAGTTTCCTTTCCATGTATGTTCGTGACATATGATCTCAAACTCCTTATAATATAATCCTTCTCACCTTTCCTACATTCTTCTTCCAAGCATCAAGAATTTGAGCATCTGCTGCAGTGGGCCTGGGAATATCATTGTCTATGAATTCCTTTTGTTTGTTTTCCTCCAACACTGCCTCCATCCTATATTTCCAAGCTATGTAATTCGAATTACCCTCAAGGGTGTATTCTAGTCCCAATCCAGAAAAAGACATCCTGATCTATTGTTGGTCCTGAAGAAAAAGTATGCAAATCTGATTCACCTGTTCAAAAAAAACTCTGGTTCTTCTCTTCTATAGTGATTCCTGCTCTGATAAAATGTAGAAAATACACATAGATTCAACTTATATTGTAATATTCTAAAGAAAAATACTTGAATCTATTCTACAAATTGTGGAAACCAATTATGATCGCACAATCACATAAACAAGAAAGATCAACAATTTCAATCGCACAACACAAATATGTATATAAGGAAACCCTCAACTAAACTCAAGTATATATATATATATATATATATATATATATATATATATATATATATATATATATATATATATATATATATATATATATATATTGAATTAAGTCATGAATATGAAACAATACAATGCTTCTGTCAGGCTTGAGAGCTCTTTTCACTATCTCCAATTGTCTCATTCTGATCCCAACAAGTATGGTTCGATACTTAACCAATTTCCTGCCTCTAGGTTGTTCAACCTTGCTTACACATTCCTAAAGGAATTAAGCTCCTATTAATTAGGAAATTCCCAAGAATTGATTTCGAAATTCATATAAGGCATCTCGCTGACCTCATGCATGACCTGTACAATTTTCTAATTATAAAATTGATAGCTCTCTTCCCTTTAACTCCAATCTCAACTGGGCCTTCCTTAGAACTGACACACAATAGATATTTATAGTGAATTATTAGTTATCTGATTGATCATTTCATGTGAATTAAATCATATTTAATTCAATGGACCTCTCTCTAGCTCATATCTCATTTAGAACTAGTAAACTTATTTTAACTCAAATAATCAAGTTATATAATTAAAACTCTAAATAAAATGTAACTGGACCCTCTAAAACTTAGAGTGAACTCTACATGTCTCCAGTTTGACCCCCAACTTGAATTGACTGAGGTAAGTAAGTCTTCCTAAATTATTTAACTCGTACAAGCTATCATGGGATGTGGAATTACAATTTCCTTATAATTTAATTAAGGGAAAATTAAACTAGAAGCCCTTCTTGTTGCCAATTTCTATAGATATGGTGTGTATTTCCTTGAATGGATTTATGAAACAATGGGAGGTGTTC
Source organism: Pinus albicaulis (assembly GCA_034641835.2). Classification (NCBI taxonomy): domain Eukaryota; kingdom Viridiplantae; phylum Streptophyta; class Pinopsida; order Pinales; family Pinaceae; genus Pinus; species Pinus albicaulis. The sequence continues at coordinate 41,879 of JAXQQM020061146.1, forward strand.
ATCAAGTGTATTTCTGGGTGGGAGCACTTTCCCTCTTGGGACAGGACATGGGATGATTTCATCCAGGAGGAAATCTAAGAGGGAGCTCAACACAAAGATTAGAACACAAGATTCAAAGATGAGGAGAATCATGACCTAGCAGGAAAGGGTAACTCTAAGGCAAAGAAAGGGTTGAGTGATAGGTATTATTCAAAGGGTGAGAATTAGAAGTATACAAGAAAGGTTAAGTTTTTTGCATTCCATCATCTAGGAAAATATGCCAACCAATGCCTTAATAAGATGAAGGGAAAAAAGAAGAAGTAGGTTGTTAGTACTGCAAAAATGGATGAGTTTGCAACATGATTTGAGAATGAGTTTTCACTCATTGAATGTATCTCAGGTTTAGTTGTCAGAAATGTGTGGTACATTTAAAATAGGGTTTCATGTCATATAATAGGAGTCAAGGAGTATTTCATCAACCTAAAGGAAAAGGAGATATATTTCTGCATAGAACCTGGAAACAATGCCAAGTACCAAGTAACTAGTATTGACATGGTCAAGTTTCAAATGAAGTATGGAAAACCCTTGTTCATGGAGGACATGTTGTATGTTCCAGATATGAAAAAGAACCTAATATTAGTTTTGAAATTGGAGGAAAATGATTACATCATGAAATTTGAGGAGGATACAATGTATATTCTACCCAAGAACCCTAAGACAACGTAAGTGATAGGGGTCAGGAAGGGCAACTTGTTTCAATCATCGTTTGAGACAACACATGCATTGGTGAGATGTAGGAAAGGTTTGGGGGAGATATGGAATATGAGGATGGTGCACCTTCATAATAGAGAACTTAATTTTCTCAGAGAGATAATGATGGTGTTTCCAAAACTGAAAATAGAGTAGAATGAGGTGTACAAGGGTTGCACACTAGGAAAGTACACCAAGACTCATTTTCCAAGCAGTGACACTAGGACCAAATGGATTTTGGATTTGGTACAATCAAACATGTGTCGACCCACTGTTGAACTCTAAGTTAAACTGAGAGGGGGGGGGGGTGAATCAGTTTAACACATTCATGGACTTTTAAAACTTTTTCCTTTTACAACTTATTTTACTTTATTAACACCTTCATTTCATGATCAACATAATGTGTGAGCAATCTTTATTTATGAGCAGCAATTAATAAGAAGATTAGATAATGCACCAACAGTCTTAATATGTTAGCAGCAAGTATTAGCAGAATAGATATATCATATCAACACATAGACATCATGCACATAGACACCAGATATACATGGAAACCCATAAAGGGAGAAAACCACATCTTATTATTGTTGTGATGCAAAGGCAAGCTCCAACTCCCTCTCACCACTGATTTTCTGCAGGCACCAACCTACAGGAGGCTCCAACCTCAATTCTGCAAGCTACAACTTGCAACGAAGCTCCAACTCCCATCTATTTTCTGCAGGCACCAACCTACATGAGGCTCCTACCTCAGTCAGCTACAACTGACATTTTATCAAGCTACAACTTGATGTGGAAGCACCAACTCCCATCTATTTTCTGCAGGCACCAACCTGTGAGGCTTCCTACCCGCCTACCTACAATCGACATTTTATCAAGCTACAACTTACGGGAAGCACCAACTCCCCATCTATTTTCACCAACTCACAGAGGCTCCTACCTCGCCGTCATAATCGACATCTACTGCTACAACTTGATAGGGAAGCTCCAACTTCCTTACTCTTTCAAAAGAAAAACACTTGCTGATTTACCTTGGATATCAGCTCTGTTCTATACCTTCTTCTTTGCTGTTCATCAAATCTTATATCAGACCTGCATCAACTCTGCTCAGCCCCTTCTTCTTCATTGCTCAGCTCCTCCTTATTCACATTCTTCTTGCAGCTTTCTTATTCTCTTCAACTCTCTTTAATTCTGCTGCATACTCTCTTCTTCTCTCACTCCTTTTTCGTCAACTCTCTCTCCTTGGATATTACCCTGTTTTATACAAAAATAGCTTCATGGCTGTTTGTATTCCACTGGGAATTTGAAATGGACAACCATGTCTCTTTGCCTTCTGCCTTCTCATCTCTTTTCAGCTCACTCAGAAAAATGTAACTGTAGGTGCTTATTTTAATATTACAAAGGATATTCGCTCTCCCTCTCGAGACTTGCTAATGCATCACAACAATATAAATTTAAATAAAACATTTCATTCAAATTTAAATGAGAACACCACCACTCATTTTGTCTCTTGGCTTGATGCGCATTTGTCTTTCTCCGACCGTGTCTTCTTGTCTTTTTTGTTCTCTTCGTATGCCTTCTCACAGGTCATTACAGAATTTGTGATTGTGTAATCGCATTTTTCATTTTTATATTATGCTTATATATAAATTATCATGTCGACTATAATTCTCGGGCCATATTCCAACGCTTTTTCATGCCACGAGTGTCTTGTTGATGTGGAACATTCCGCAAGCGGAATGGACATATATCACAGTCATTGTATATTTATAATCGCCCTCCCATTAAGCCGAGGCCCGTGGGTTCACAACCCATGTGGCATATTTTAATACAACTGCAAACATGTTTTATATATCTAACAACAATCCTTTTATATATAAGCAATCACCCTCAACCTTAAGCCTTTGGTCTTATATTACAATCCAATAAGTCGAATCACAACCACTAATACATGACAGGGTCGGGCCCCACATCTCCTTCGGCGGATCGGTGGTGTCAAACGAAAACTTGTGATTACGATTGATCAAACGGATGCGATGACCACATAAAACATGGCTCATATTGCAATCGGGTCCGAACTTTGAACACATGCAATCGGGGCGCATTATAGAAAAGTTCCGATTGCGATCAGAACACGGATGCGATTTGCACATATTAACTCCCGCATATAACAGGATCGGGTCGGCCACTTCAATCGCAACATATTACAAAGTCGTGTGATCAATCGGAGAGTTCTTATTGCGATTAAGATTCCGGACGCGATTGAACCAATTAATTCCATCATATAATCGCCATCGGGTCTGCCACTTGATCGGAGCATATTACAAAAGACTTGCGATCAATCGGAAAGTTCCGATTGCGATCGGATTAAGATCCCTGACGCGATTGAACCGATTAACTCCATCAGATAACTCCATCGGCCGCCACTGACGGAAAGTATTATTACAAAAGACTTGCGATCAATCGGAAAGTTCCGATTGCGATTAAGATCTCAGACGCGATTTGAATCGATTAACTCCATTGTATAACTCCATCGGGTCTGCCACTTGATCAGAGCATATTACAAAATACTTGCGATTGAACCTTTTCTCCGATTGCGATTGGGTGAGAGGTCCCACCTTATAAGTCATTTCATTTTGATAGAACCTTTGGTTATATAGATATAAAGCGCTCCGCTTGTATATAGCTGATATATATGTTTATATATTTATTTTGCCGCTGGAGTGAAGCGATTCCCGGAAAAATGTTTGTATATGTTATATGTGCTCCACCGGTTGGAGAGTGCGATTCCCAGAATTTTATAACTGCTCTCTGCCTCTGTCTCTGCCTCTGCTGCACCGGTTGGAGAGTGCGATTCCCAGAATTTTATAACTGCTCTCTGCCTCTGTCTCTGCCTCTGTCTCTGCTTCTGTCGCTCTGCCTTTGTCTCTATCTTCCGATAACTGTTCTTCATTGTGCTTCTATGACTGTTACATTTTGACATTCTTCTTGCTGCCTCTATTGCTTTCACTGTGTTTCTTTTTCCTTCCTCTGCTTCAGCGCTGCCTCCTTTGTCTGAGTGCTGCCTCCTTTGCCATCAATGACAATATTTCCAACAGTCTCCCCCTTTGGCATTGATGGCAATCCACTTTCTCTATTTTCCTTCTCTTTCTCTTGTTGCTTGCTCTTCCTCCCCCTTTGACATCAATGGCAAAGGACGACGTCTCATCTCTCCGTATGAGCTATGTCATTGCATTTCCTTTCGCTGAGTTACGTTTAGGTCCTCTTCTGGTGAAATTGTACTATGCTGCTCCAGAGTGATGTATGAAACTTGTTGAGAGAACACTTTGGTATAGTGAGTCGATATGTGTTTTATAGCTGTGATTCATTTGTAGTGCCTGTAATATGTGCTAGATTGCAGACAGAGATGATGCATTTTACGATTGAAAGGTTCTTGTTGCTTTTGAATGCTGATAATATTGATAATGCTGATAATACTGATAATGTTGATCCTGTGGACTTGTTTTATGCTTATCTTGCTGGCTGTGCTCCCCCTGGATTGATATTTTCGTTTTGTTCTACCCCTGAGACTGTACTTTCTATTCATATTAGAGAATAGTATCTACAGATACTACCCCTAGTCTGTCTCTCAAATATTCGAATGGTTCTCTGGCAAGTGGTTTAGTAAATATATCTGCTGTCTGCTCTTTTGTTGGTACATACTCCATTTTTACTATCTTCTGAGCCACTTGTTCTCGTACAAAATGATACTTGGTTGGAATGTGTTTAGTTTTTGAGTGAAGTACAGGATTTTTAGATATACTTATAGCACTTGTATTATCACATTTGATTGAAATAGGTTCATCAATGCTTACCTTCATGTCTTGAAGAGTTTGCTTCATCCACATGACTTGTGTACAACATGTTGCTGCTGCTATATATTCTGCTTCAGCTGTAGACAGAGAGATGGATGTTTGTTTGCAACTAGGCTTTCTCCTAGATAGAAAGCACCTCCACTTGTACTCTTCCCGTCATCAACACAACTGGCCCAATCTGCATCTGTGTATGCTGATAAAGTGAGGTTTTTGCTTTTAG